>WEKX01002342.1:0-27630 GCA_013390025.1 Pitta sordida
TTACAAGTGGTTCTGACTGCTTTTTTGTTATGGCTGCTCTTAGCTATGGTTTAGTTGATGAGATGATGTTAGGTTATAGGTTGGACATTATGATCTCCATCATTTTCCAGCCTAGTTAATTCTGTGATTCTGTGAAAAGATAAGTCCATACTCACCTAATGTTCTTGGCATTGATGAAAGCAGGAATGGAGAAACAAGGTTTTTGGATGAGCTAATGTTCAAGGACCTTGCACTGTCACTGGTGATGCATTTTTTGTTTCCAGTCATAGATCCAAATTAAAACTAAGAAATTTGAATGGAGTTCAAAAAGTATGAACAGTGATATCCCCTGTAATATGAACCAGAATGCTGTTACAGCAGTCTGGATACTGTGGCATGTATGAAATTTCTTTAATAGTAAACTTTCCTCTGTCCCTCATGCAGAGCCCTAATAACTGCTCCTTTTGACTTGAAAGGAGAAAGAATTGGCAATAAGAAGTTAAGAATCATAAATGGGTCAGAAAAGTGAAGATAGATAGTTCCATTTTGAGAGGTGAGAGGGGACAGAAAGGAGAGCCAGTTTAGCTCCCGAGGAGTCGGGAAGCCAGCTGAGAATGAAAAATGCCTTTGAGCATAAAATAGATCAAATTTTATTGAGTTTGATTCTCTGTGACCCTATCTCCTACTTTTCTGTTGTTACCTTTACCTTGTGTTTTTCCATTGGAAACGAACACATTTTCTCCATTAAGTTGTTTGATATTAAAAATGGACACAGGAGTAGCTGTCAATCCAGGGCACACACATCTCTAGTAGTAGTGAACCTAATTAAAGCAACCACAAGGGACGCCCATAGCATGACAGATACTGAGGAGGCCCAGGAGCTGGGTTAGCCTTCAAATGCTTTGGATAGCTTGAGAGCTGAGATTGCCAGGTGCCAGCTACTAAGGAAAAGCCTAGACTGCACCAGCCAGCAGAGAGCAGGCAGCAAAGACACAGTTCTCATCCCTGGGCCATGCCTGTGCTGGAGTGCATGTTCAAAGCTTGGCATCATAGAATCACAGAATCACAGAATTTTTTAGGTTGGAACAAACCTTAAAGATCATAAAGTTCCACATCCTCACCATGGGCACCCTTGCTTTCCAATATCTTCCACTAAACTAGGTTGCATAAAGCCCCATCCAACTTGTCCTTGAACAGTCCCAGGGATGGGGCATCCATAACTTCTCTGGGCAACCTCTTCAGTACCTCACCACCCTCACAGTAAAAAGATTTCTTCCTTACCGCATTTTTAGGCATTGCAAAGCTCTGCATTACAATGTCCAAGTTCTTTTGAGATCTGAAACTTTTGTCCTGAAAAATCAATGTATATAAGCAAATTTCTGTAAGAGCGATTCAGAAAATGTATTGAAGGAATGAATCTCAAATATTGCTCCAAGAACTAACTGTGTCCATCCCTTCAGCATGAAGATTAACATTAGTAGAAACGGTGTGCCACTAAACACACCATCAAAGTGAAACTAAAGAAATTCTTGGGTCCTCTTGTCCCCTTTACAATCTCAGTGACCCTTGTGAGGCACAGGGGAAAATCAAGCACAGATCCACTCAGATACAGAGATCTTCCTCCCATGTGTATGATCAAAGAGAGAATCAAATCACTCACAACCACAGTAAAACATTAATTTTTTATCTGTAGCCCTTTTTTTGCAGAAAGTGATCAGCACAATCGCATTTCAACAGCAACAAAGTTAGAATTCACTATTAATGTTATTTTTAATGGAAAACAATTGTCCTTGCAGGGTGAAATTTAAAGATAATAAGCTGGAACCATGAACCATTTTATTAACATAGTGAGCTGAATTCCTCTCCTCTCTCCAAACACAAACCCATGCTGGGCCTATGAAACGAAAGCTGTCTTCAATGAAACAAGAAAATTACATGACTGAATGAATGGAGCTGTTTAACAGACCCATGGCTGGTAACCGAAGAAACTCTTGCTGAGAGAAATTGCCTGTGAATGTTCATTACAAAAACACCGATTAAGAGATAAAGAACAACAATCTGACACAAAAGCAAATGTTGTTTAAGACCAGTCCATTATGAACTTTTTAGCCTCACCTATATATTACTCTTGAAGTACTGGAGTCAAGTCATCTAAAGAGCTTCCTCACAGCCTGATGGCCATTTCAGAAAAGGTTATCTTCAATTGGGTTTACTGTCTGGAAATAAAAGTTAAATACAAATTTCTCTACAGTTTAGGAGACTACCTCTAATACTTCTTAGTATTAGAGGGAATATACACTTCTTATCATCACATCAGAAGTGACTGTACTGTATTTTTTTCACAGAATCACAGAATCACAGAATATTATGAGTTGGAAGGGACCCACAAGGATAATCTAGTCCAACTCACCATCTAACACCTGTACAGAGACTGAAAGCACATCGCTTTTGCTCTTAATTTTTTTCCCATCCCTTCTTCCTTCAGGGCTGTTTTGAAAAGTTAGTATCAGTATGTGCAGCTATGTAAAACCACTGTATCCAATACCCTTTTTTTACAGAAGAAGAAGAGTATATCACTGATGGTTATGTGAGCAAGGTCCTTTTTGAGATAAGTAAACTAGAATTGCATGCAGCATTCAAGAACACATGCAAAATATTTTCTGTGTTTGCTTTTTTGCATGTTTTCCTTTATTGCTTGTCAAAGTTATCTAAACTCTCTATACGGCATTTTTTAGTACTGATGTTTTCCTCAAAATGTACACAGTGCTCCCCAGATATCTTTTCTGCCTCTTTTAGTGGACATCTTCGTAGGAGTAAATAAGTAGATTATTTTTGCCTACAATGTCTATTGCTTTGCATTCATGAATACTGAATTCAAATTAATATTTTCCATGATCGATCCTAAGTTTAATATCCCTGGCAAAATCTGTGTCAAATCTGTTATCATGATAATTAAAATAATGTGCTAAACCCATTAATAGACAATTTATTTTGTATTAGAATTTTGTTTGACTTTTGGGGTAAATAATGTCTGGTGCTCATGATCCCATGGTATTCTTTCTCTCAATTTTTTCCAAAATCTTTTCTATAACTGGAAGGTAGGAGGTTGGGCTGGTGGTGATTGGATTGGATGACATTTAGAGATTGCTTCCAACCTCAATCATTCTATGATTCTGTTATTCTATAATAGTACTTATTACAGGCATTTCTTCCATGCATGGCCAGAACATGGTATGCGAACCCCCTATGCTTTTCCATCTATACTGATGTAAAGAGTCAACTTAGCTTTTCTGTCATATTTTCCTTAGGTTTTCCTTTTCAACTGAATTCTCTATTGGCTATACTAGCTCTCAGCAAGCTTCCTGCTCATGAGGATTTCAAAATGCTTTTATTAATATTTTTAATGCTTTTAGCAAGTTCCTCTGAAAAATATTTTCTGGCTGGCCTTATTATAGTTCACATTTAACCTGTTGAACGTTAATCTCTTTCATTTTCTTGACTTGAATATTACTTCTGATTTTATGGTATGCCTTTTGTTCTTTTGGTAGCTTGTTGGTGTGTATATTTATTGTGAGCTTCTATTTTAATGACTTTTAAATGGGTTTTATTCGTATTTTATTTCAAATAAATATATCTGTCTTTGTGTCATAAAAAAGGATTGTTGAAGTAAAGGATTTTAAGAATAAATAATACATAATAGATTTCAGGATTTTTTTTTCTCCAGTCCTTAAGACTATTGCATTCAAATATATTACGGTTACTGTTACAGAATGAGTCTTCTGGATTTATTGATTTTCAGTTCTTTTTTTTTAGAAATAAAGAATTGTCAAGAACATCATTAGTACTCATTAGTCTTCAGTGGTGTGACTGTAAGTTACTTATTCAAATAACTCCAAAACGTGAAACACAACCTCCTTCCCTGTAATACAACTGACTCGATAGACAATAATATAGACAATAGCCTTATGTGGTGAGGGATTTCTTTTTTATCATATAGCTAGAGTATACACTAAGTAGCATGTACTTTTACTGATAATTCTATGCAGACTATATTGATAAATTATTTTTTAAATTAACACAACTTGGAAATTCCTTTGAAAATCTGATTCCTGGTGTTTCCTAGCAGCAAACAAATGAGATTCCTCCCCCTCCCCCATTTTATTATTTTTGGATACTTTTTTGTGTGTTTCATAAGGAAAAAATACTTACACTAACATAACTCGCTCAGTAAAATGTCCCTTTGGCAACTATCCCAGAATAGCAACTATAAACACATATTTAGGTTTTAAGCAGTGTTATACACTAGATAATTTATCATTTCCCTGCTATCGCCATTTAATTTCAAGTCATTAGTCAGACCTGTATAAATAAACCACAACTAACAAAATGTTAATAATCCATATAAAGGAAATGGCATTCTTGTCTTTTCTGTATTTGCAGAGTAAAACTGTAAGGAAAATATAATAGAGGTGTAAAATGCTTACTTTGCTTTCTGCCTTATTAAATTATATTCCTGAATATTTTGTTTCACTGAGGAATTTGGCCTTTTGTTACCACCAATCTTATTTCTCTATTTTCAAGTATACATTACTTTGTGTTTTGTTTGGCTGAGGAACCTTTCCCTCACTCTTCTGGTCTACAGGTTAGTCATCGTATTTCCCTGGTTACTTTGAGTGCAGAGTGAGCACTTCAGGGGTGCATATCATAAATGAGTTAGAATACTGCCAAATGAGATTTTTTTCACCAAACAGTCAGTGAAGATTTGGAACATAGTTCACCTACATTTTTAAGGAGAAATATAGACATTTGAATGTTGCCCACTGGTGATTGCTGTTTGCAGCAACGTATTGACTCTGTGAGCACTCCCAGCCATGTTTTGTCTGTGTCTTAATAAAAGTGGCTATGATTAGCACTTTAAAAGAAAATAAAAAATAAATATAATGAAAAAGCCCACTTCCAAACACATTTTATCACCAAATACAGGATTTTTTAAAATTATAATTCTTTAAACTAGGTTAGTTGCGAATTATTTTATAAACACTTTCCAATCATGAAACTCTAATCATTCCTTTATTCCTCAGGGACATCTTTTCTTGTTCTAGACAGTGGATCTAAAAAAAAGACTGCAGAACCTAAGAAATCGGTTTTAAACATTCCAGAATATTTTTCAAATAGCCTAGAGAAGTGTTTTCATTCAAGCATTTCAAATTAGACTAGGGTGGGCCAAAGGAAAGCCTATCAACCTAAACCCATTAAGACTGTCATGAATGAAGGGAGGACAAGGGAGAGGGCAGAGGGATTGTCTTACATGAACATTCTGTTTAATTATGATTATATTTAAATTTGAGAGCTTATTATATTTACAGCTGTGACTACATTGCTATGACATGAGAAATACTGACCCTCCTTTTACAGTGAAAGGACAACAATTTACATATCCCTTTGTACAACTCGAGTTTCCTTCCTTTCTTATACCCATTTCAATTATGAGTTATGAATGAATACACTTTGGCTGTCCCCTCACCTGTCTTTCTCTGGGAAAGGTTCTGTAAGAGTAGCTGGGATGCAAGTAGCTGGTCAGGGAGAGGTAGTTGTTTAAAGCCTTCTGAGAACCTGGCTCTCAACACTTAGCTTAAATTTTTACGCTTTCTTCCCTGGAACCCAAACCATGCTATGTGTCCTGCTTTCAGACACACATGCTTCATCTTCACAATACTTCAGCTCAAGAGCAAGCACGTGTCTCTCTTTTTTCTTGGAAAGAGGAAACTGTCTGCCTGTCTGTCTGTCAAGTGTGTGAACTCCTGCTGCTCCCCCGGAGTGCCAGCAGAGAGCAAATCTCATTGCGTCTGTCATTTCCTAGCCAACATCAGCACAATACAGGGCATGTAAACACTTGGCTGGGCTGATTGTTACAATGAGTGAAGCAAATCAAGGGCAGCTTTGCCAGTAACAATGAAATCTGCACTCTGTATGCAAATTCCCCCCTGCTTTCACTTCTGTTTCTCATATGTGCCAACATGGTCCTAGCAGAGCTCCTATGAACTATAAAACAAGTTGCAAAACCTTGCAGATCAGATCATTAGTCTTCTATTATAAGCTTTCATTTTCATTTATTTTACACAAAACATGCCTGAATGCAGAACCTGAGCTGCACAGCTGTACTCTCGCAAGCAGCTGTACTTCCCTCACCTTTTTTTTTTTTAAATACTGGGCTTTGTCTTCTGATTTTTACTGTTTATTAAATAAAGTGTTAGAAAATTGAGGCAAGGAAAGGATGACTGCATTCTGTGAATCCCATGATTCTCCATATTTTTCTGTCAATCACAGCACAGGCTATTAGATTCATCATATTCATTATGGTTCAGGAATGCCTTACATCATCTAGGAAACAGCATTATTTTTATCTTTCTTGCAGAAATAACTGGCAGGTCAGTGCTGAGATTCCAGCACCTGCTTTACCCATAGCTATGTGTGACTGGCCTCATGCCAAGTGCTGAATTTAAATATGCGCTCTCTGCAGTGACACGAAGCATGAGAGGTTCAAGAGGTTAATTTGCTTGCTTTCAATGTTGCACTAAACTGCTTCATACAAGTTGTTTTATTTTCTGCTGCTGGAAACATATTGGCCATTTCTGGGCCCTTATGCTGAAATACAGTTATACTATTAATTCAGTTATAAATATTTCTGCTTTGTCAGAATGTGCATTTTAAGTCAGCCCATTCTTCCATATAGTTGTAATTGTGATGGTTTGTTCTAACTGTTAGTAATCATTACTAATAGGCATTCAATGTACATTCTTTGTTATTAGTCTGAGTTGTAAGAGAATGTTGTAATTTTTTTTTCCAGAGACTTCATCTCCTATTGGAAAATTATTTAAAATCTTGTGTGAATGAATCACAAGTGAGGGTTATCCTCAAGCAGTACCACACATGGCGACATATATGATTTCTGGCATCCTACATTCACTGTGTTTCTTGGCTTGTGATGATAGCCCTGGCTTTGCAGACATGCTCTGTTGTGTATTATAAAACATGGCATGATTCCAACACAGTATCTATGAATGCTGAAGAATGGTGGGGGAGAAGAGTTCATCACAGAATAACCATTACTTTTTTGTCTCAGTTCTTGATTAAAAACTGTTCAGTTTCGTGCTAACTGGTTTCAATCCCACCTTAAGATCTCGTCCAGATAATCCATTTTTCTGGAAATGGCACAATAGGTCTGAAGAGCTGAATCAGATGTCCATGAATTAAGGCTCTCTAAGGATTTAAAGGGGAGATTTTTATCTCTCAGGTACTTTCTATTTTCAGAAGTAAGGCTTGTGTGAATGGAGCAGAAGCATGGCCAACACAGGAATGTAAGCAGATCAGTGAAATGAACTGAAGTAAAAACAAGAAAATAGTAGGCAGAAACACCCTCTCTTCTGTGGGAAGGTAGCAGAAGATAGAAATCTAAACTGAAATTGCTAAGCCAAAATCCAATACCGCTAAAGAGGACTGTCAGAAGACCACACTGGTTTTGTATTGTAGCTGTGATCTATGGCCCTGGAAAGGTCAGTCAGTGGAAGCTGAAAGAAACCCTAAACTAAAGCTCGATGTTCTAGAGACTACACATATACTTGGATGGAAAAATAATTAGGGAGGCATTTGTATTAAGGGAGTGAGTAATTTTTATTTAAGTATTACGTCTTAGCACAAAAAACAAATCAAAACTACCTAGAATGTTTCTTTTAATTCTTTATATTTTTCCTTTTTCTTTTTTGCTTGTTTTTCTTCTTTGTCCTTTTTTCCTCTTTCTCTTTTTCTTTTTTCTTTTTCCTTCATTCTTTTCTTTACCTTTTCCTTTCTGCCTGCAAGAAAATTCCTCCTTACAAGAAGCTAAACTGTGCCAGAGATCAACAGATTATTCATACCCTAGGTACAGCAACTTTGAATGCTTTGTCTTAAAGCATATTTCCACTGTAAGTGTAGAAATTTGTATAGACTCAGTTTTGTGTAACACAGCCAGCATTCACCATCAGAGAAACATTTGGTGACGGTGTTGTGTGCATCTGACTTGGACATAAACAAAAGCTCTGTGACAAGCAATATCCTCTCCAATGTTTCTGAATAAACAGAACAGTAATGAGCCTAGTTGACTACAAAAGGGCCATGGATGTTGTGTACTTGGATCTTAGCAAAGCCTTTGACACGGTTGCCCATGGTAAGCTTCAGGAGAAACTCTTAGAGCATGGACTGGATAGAAACATTCTGTGCTGGGTTAGGAATTGGTTAGACAAACGAGCTCAGAGAGTGAATGGTGCCACATCCAGCTGGCAGCCAGTCACTAGTGGAGTCCCACAGGGGTCAGTGTTAGGCCTGGCACTGTTCAACATCTTTATTGATGATATGGACGAGGGAATTGAGTCCATCATCAGCAGGTTTGCAGGTGGTACCAAGCTGGGGGCAAATGTTGAACTGCCAGAGGGCAGCAGGGCCCTTCAGAGGGACCTTGACAGACTAGAGAAATGGGCAGAATCCAACAGTATGAGATTTAACAAGACTAAGTGCTGGGTTCTTCACTTTGGACATAACAACCCCGTGCATCGGTATCGACTAGGGATGAGTGGCTGGAGAGTGGTGAAATGGAGAGGGATTTAGGAGTAATGATTGACAGAAAACTTAATATGAGCCAGAAGTGTGGCCAGGTAGTTAAGAGGGCCAATGGCATCCTGGNTTATCTTGAACAGCCTCTAAACTAATCCCCCCCTCAAGATATTTTGCTTGATATGAAGTGTCCTATTTTTTTTCTAATTTTATGGATATAAGAAATCTTTCAGTCAGATCATGTTTATATCATTAATGTATTAAAAAACGAGTAACCAATTAGCCTGTAAAAATTGGTTTCACAAAAACCTCTACTTAACACAGAGTTTCAGACTTTATTTAATATTAAAGAAAACAAATAAGAGAAGAAAGCAAAACAAATGCTTTTGTTAGACCCTTCCTGATGACATTTTATTTTACTTTACCTTCGTTCTTTTTTGCCTTCAGTGCAGACATTTGATCTTTATAAAATATACTTTCCAACAAAAGAAAATATTGTACATTCTTAGCTGCAAAGCATCCAGACTGTTCATTACTTAATCAGTTATGAAAGCAAAGTCTCACAATTTGGATTGTTTAAAGAAGCTGCATTTAGTATATGGTCAGGTATTGTTCTCCCGAGATTTTTGTTTAAAAGATCAGAGAAAGCGTTTGCTCTGTGTATTTTTCGTAACCGAATGACAATTGAATTGTAAATAAAGACTGCTTTCGGAGGAATTACGTTGCAATATGCAGTGGAAAAAATAAAATGATGGAGCCAGTATGACAATTCTTTACAATACAAGACTTTAAACATAAATCTGTCCACCACCTGAGGTCCCTTGGCTGTTGTTTATGGCAATACTGACAAGAGTGAAGAGTTTTACAGTAGAGAGGGTATGCAAAACATACAAATACCTGAAGGAAACAGTACAGCAATAAATGAAGTTTAGATTTTCCTATCAAGTCAGCATTTTAACAGGGCAATTCAAGTTTGTGACCTCCTGTCACATACCTGAGCTGGAGCCAACACCAATTGGCTGCAAAAGCGTAGAGATCATTTCTCTTGTAATCCATCCTGCTATATTTTTTGGGATGGAATTTTGACATGTGTCAGGCATAATTTCCCCTTTTGAAAGAGGCAGAATTTCATTCTATTTCCTCCTTGTCTCCTGGGTTTTTTTGAAATAGCAGTTTAATAGAATTTAGACAGATGTTACAGAGTTGTGACTAGGATGGCCTACCTTTTGGGTTTTTTGTCTGGATTTCAAGAACAAATATATTTTACTGCTAGTTATTCCTTGCTTTTTACTAAGAGGGCTTTGTGTTTATCATGATACATTAAAGTGGGACATATTGGTGCTTGCCTTTTTTAATATTAAAATGTGTATTTCAGAACTTAAAAAACCCTCCATGTTTTTAAAAGCATTTTGTACTAAAATTGTCACTGTTTCAAATGTTATAAATTTGTTTGCCAATATGCAAATCAGTAAATAATAAAATCTAAAATGCATGTGTAAAGTTAAATGGATTAAAATTAGAATATAATTATATTCATTTAATTCAATTAAAATATTATTAGTACCTAAATATTTAGATATTAAACAGAGGAAATTGTCACTAAATTGCAGTCAACCTAAACCATGTCTACTATTTTCAAAACCAAATAAATAGAAAAATTTCTGTATTTCTTTCTTAAGCACGTTATTTTTCACTCTTACGCTCAACTCCCAGTCTTTTGAGACTTACTAGCTAAACACATGTTTCTTCAACACAGTGTACAGTCTTATTTGCATTTATAAACAGAGTTCATGCTTTATATGTATTATTTTTGACCAGGGAATGGTAAAAGCTGTGGTGCTAAAACACTTTAAATAGCTCCAACAGATTAGACTTCTCCAACATTTATAGGTATATTAATAGTGGACAGAGAACATAGCAGAATGAAAAATTTGGCTTTAGTTTCCTTGTTGCTTGTAAAATACCTTTTATTAGATTTCCTGTTAAACAAAAATTCTCAGCTAGTGCAAGTCAATGTGTTTTCACTGTGTGCAGTACAGGATGGGGATCTAGACAGTGAAAAGTTCATAAATATTCATCTTGCTAGGTGTGCAACTCAGTTTTGACTGGGTGATAAGTCACAGGGTTTCTTTTCCTGCATGAAATGATTGTGTGGGAACTGGAGGAATATCTTTCTGAGTGCAACAGTGCAGGGTACAAGGAGTTTTGAAGAAATTTCCTGAATAAAGCATTATTATTACCTTTATTTTAAAACTCTTTATGTCAGTAAAATTAAGAACTTTATAAGGTATAAGACATACAAAATGACATGAGAGTCATAGAAAATAAAAATTTTGTGCAAATTTGAATATTTATTTGAAAAAAGCCTACCGTCTTCCAAGTTTGATTACAAGGCTATGCTTGTACAATTTTACAAGTGTAATCTTTGCATTATTGAACTTCCAATATTTTTAGACTGATTTGCCAGCTTTTTAAAATAACCATTCGACTTTGCCATTTTAACCAATCTTAAATAAATCAACAATAAACTAGAAGAAATCACTGCAGTCTTCTCATTGGAAAGCCATAACACTGATCAAAATACTACATTGCTGTTTGAGTAAAGATGTGTGTTTAAAAGGAAAGAATTTCATCTTGGTTTAAAAGCTGTCATTAGCAAAGAGACTTCATCTCAACTTTTGCCAAGTTTGTGGAGTTGCTTCAATTGTTCCTTAAGCTGGCTCTTGAAAAAATATTTTTTATTTCTTATTATGGTTGGAAGATAACGACCTGTGCAACTGTCTCATTTTTCACTTGACAGGAGCAAAATTACACCCAATACAAGTGAATAGAGAATCTTAAATTTCAAATTCAGACAGAATAACGATCAAAAATTTCACATTCATATCTGAATTATCCATAATAGTTAGTCTTCCATGTTTTAGTGAGGTCAAAACACTTGGTAAAACTGGGTACTATTCTGATAATAGAGTTTTATTTACTGTCCACAAGAAAGGGAAGAAGATGCCAAGTTATCTATCAGGCATTCAGTTTAAATCAAGGAATTTTTCCATGGGAAATAAAGAAAATAAGAAGGACATCACTATTTTTGCTTTCAGTAGAAGTATGATCAGAAACAGCTGTGAGTACAGACTAGATCAATTTAGGCACAGCCTATGTATCAAGGTAAAGCAGTTGTACAAGTACAACAAACTCTTCAGGGACTGTAGGACTTTGGAATCACTGGATGAACCAACTAGGATCATCTTATTTGCCTTTCACACAGTGGAGACGTTTTTCTTCCCTGAGAAAGATACACAGCCCAGCAATGAAGCAAAATAGAGTTCTGACTTGCTTACTAGTGACTAGAGCGTCTTCCAAACCTTGATTATACTTTCACTGCACATTAAAGAAATCAGAATCTTAGGATGTCACAGTGCCGAAGATGTATCTGCATCTAAACAGACTCTGGCTGTTCCACAACTATTTTGTCATCAGTGCACTCCCTTATATGATGTTTTGGCTTCTACCATGCTGTGCTCACTAAGACATTGTCTGGGGCTGCTGCAAGGGATGGCACTAGTCAGGGATGGCACAAGTCAAGGACCACTCCTAATGATGGTAAGATGAAGACTATGCTGGGATGGAAGAAAGCTTGGACAGATAAGAGTCCTGCTGCATATTCCTGCCTGAAGACCGATGAGTAGGCCAAATACCATTTTATTTGTTAGCATGAAACTAGCTTTTGTGAATGCTTAACAAAAGGCCTATGTGCCCTACAAAGGCTAGACACAGTCTAAAGGTCTATAGTCTAAAGTCTATAAAACAAGACATATAAGGTAGACACAAAAAAAGAACTGAGAGATAACGGTGAGATTCAGCACCTGTAGTCAGTGATCTCAGTACACTGGCTGCTCTTTGAAAATGTTCCAAACATTGAAAATATGAAACCATTTCGGAATTGTTTTTGGTGTGTCTACATGTTAAAGAGGTTGTCTTTAAAACTATTGCAAATGGTACTACACGAAGACATCTCTGGGCCATAGAGATCAAAATGATTGCTAGAGAATTGTTTTTACTTCTAGATAACTGCTACTAATAAAATAAATGAATATGTAGTAGAATTATCTGATTAATCATTTTTTGCTGATTCTCTGAGATACAGGAGAAAGACACACACACCTGCCTGCACACTCCTTTTTCAAGGCTTTGCTCATGTCAAAGTGACTAATTGTAAGTGTGGATCAGATCCTTGGTTTTGTACTCTGAGCAAAAAGGAATTTGAAATGATGTCTGCCTGTCTTTTAGTCACCAAATTGAAAGATTAGATGCCTTTGTATAGAATGAACCTGAAGTCATGTGTCAACCTGTGTAAATGCTCTCCTGCTAGGTGGTGACACAATTTCCCTCCCCACTTCCATGATCTGCACTATGATCTCAGAAATGCTTGTTAGGCCTCAGTCTTGATGAACAACGTCTAGGCTAAGCTCCTCTTGAACTTATCAGAAACCTTGCTCCCCAAAATTTATGTTCATAGATTCATAGGTTATTTCGAGTTGGAAGGGACCCACAGGATCATCTAGTCCAACTCCCAAGTGAATATTCATCCAGGGATCAGACCCACAAGTGTGGAACCATGGGCACCACGGACCATCCATCTGAGCCTCCCACCATCTAGACCATTTTGCTGAGTTCCTCATCCAGTCTTTCTTAAACACCTCCAGGGGTGGCGACTCCACCACCTCCTTGGGCAGACCATTCCAATGAGAGATCACTCTCTCTGTTAAAAGAGCTCTTCCTAACTTCCAGCCTAAACCTCCCCTGGTGTAGCTTAAGGCTATGTCCTCTTGTTCTGGTGCTCTCAGCCTGAGAGAAGAGAGTCACACCCATCTGACTGCAACCTCCCTTCAGGTAGTTGTAAACAGCAATCAGGTCACCTCTGAGCCTCCTCTTCTCCAGGCTGAACAAACCCAGTTCCCGCAGTCGCTCCCCATAGGGTTTATTCTCCAGTCCTTTCACCATCCTTGTCATCCTTCTCTGGACCCTCTCAAGCAGTTCAACATCCTTCTTAAACTGGGGACACCAGAACTGGACACAGTACTCTAGATGTGGTCTGACCAGTGCGGAATACAGGGGAAGGATAACTTCCCTAGTCCGACTGACCACACTGTTCCTAACACAGGCCAGAATGCCATTGGCCCTCTTAGCCGCCTGCGCATACTGTTGGCTCATATTAAGTTTCCTGTCAACCATTACTCCTAAATGCCTAACAAGTTCCTGTTTTTTAACAAATATCCCTAGAAATTTATTATTCTTGCCTGAATAACAACCCAAATGGAACAGCATTTTTGTTACTGAGCTTTCAAAGAAAGTTACTGATCTGTATTGCAGCCATCTCTCTCAAATCTATAAACAGCGGTCCTTGAGAGATCCTTTGAGCTCTTCTGGACCACAGCAGGCTGTGATCAGCAATCTCACCCTGAGAGGCACAACTCTCAGCAGTAGTTTTTTTACTAAACTGAAGATTTTGCTGCCAACTACCGACAATGGAACCTCACTCTTTAAGGGTCAGCACTTCATTTGCTGAGAAGATGCAAAGACATCCAATGAACTCAAGGGGAATTTTTTACAGGTATACCCCTTGTACATAATCTTTTAGGTCTGTGTGCATGTGATTGTTAATGTGTTATAGCAAATGTACAACAAATGTTACTCTCTTGGATTGTTAAGTAAGTTAGGTTTATAAATGAGTTACAGTTTTACTTATAGTAAATTCTATAAAATCTTTTGTTAAATTGTTTAAATTATATTATTGATTGAGTACTGTTCAAACTTTTAGGCCTAAATCGTTGGTCATATCTGAATCACAGAATCACAGAATCAGTAAGGTTGGAAAAGACCATAGAGATCATCAAGTCCAACCTATCACCTATTACCTAACCTAGCCAAACCTGTTACCTAACCTGTTGTCATCCTGCTACCAACACACCATCCTACCTATAACACACTACCTTAATATCTAGGTCATGTCACCAAGTACATCTTCCAACCTTTTCTTAAACACCTCTAGGGACGGTGACTCTACCACCTCCCTGGGCAGCCCATTCCACTGAGAGATCACCCTCTCTGTGAAAAAGTTCCTTCTAATGTCCAGTCTAAATCTCCCCTGACACAGTTTATCTGGCTACTGAGATTGGGAAGGGGGTTCATTCTGAACCAAATAACTCCATGGGAATGTCCCACAACCCTTTTTATCCTTACCTTGTCACACCCTGAACGTTTTTTCATCCCCAGTTGGCATGTAAATAATTTTAGGTTGATTTTACTTTTGGATTGATAGATGTCAGATTTTAGATGGATTTTTCTCTGTGTGCTTTAACCATCTAAGAATTAGCAGAGTGAACCTTGCCAGCATGCTTCGTTGTGCTTTCCCTTTTGTATTAAACCTGCTTTGGTCAATACCTTTGCCAGTGATTCTTTGAGTGATCTAAATAACTCACTCATGGCAGACTGTATCCTACCCTTTCTCATAAACACTCATAGTGACAAAGAAACAGAGGAACTCTAATGTTCACAAAGTGTAACAGACTGCAGATCTCCCACATGAAGGACAGGATGACTAATCCTTCCCTGACATATCCCAAAGATGGGTGAATCTTCCAGTATTCTTCTCCAAGTAGGTATGTCTCAGAGAGGAATGAAAGACAAGGTAGTCTATATACAGCAAAAGAATTAAAAATATTTGTACTAATTCAATTTAGTGAAGATTAGTTACATTCTTCAAAGCAGATGTGGATGATGATTTCTATACCAGATATATTTTGCTTTTTCTCATCGAGAACTTGTCTGATTTGCAGACTGTTCTGTTATGAATCCCTATGTATTAGGATTAATAATTAAAGTACTAATATATTTTTAACTATAAAATTACAAATGCAGCCGTAATACAGTTGCACCGTATCAACTTATTATGCTTACTGAAAAAAGATATCTATGAAATTTTCATGAATGTTTTATATTGCAGATAGGCAGAATCATCCACTTCTTTATGCTGCTTAATAAGAACACTGCAAGCCGTTTTCTAAGGAGGCAAGCTGTGCTGCCAAATTTATATGGTGGTCACCCATCCCACTAAAAATAAGCCTTCTGATAATTACAGGATTATTTTCCATACAACACACACACGCATAGACACATACGCACTGACACACTCCACCTCTTTCTCTGGTTACAGACACTCACATAGAATAAACAGCAAAGCCTGATGCTCACCTTTTAAATGGGTAACAACTTCAGCCTCACTGACTTATCATTCTCCTTCCACAACTGTACATTTCTATCTGAGTAGATGATAAAAATAAGATAAAAAGTGAAAGGTAGAGCAATGTGACATTTGAATCACTGTTATTGTTTTAGTCATATTTCAGGGTTTTGCTTAAGAGGAGAAACTGAAAAGAATGAGAAGCAATGAGGTAAGGAGAAATGCTTGTCATGGTATCTGCCACTCCTTAACATCAGATTCTCATCTAAACAGGTACAATATATTTTTTCAATACTTTCTACATAGTCCTTCATACAAATATGCTAGAAAAAAAGGAATAATTTACAGGGGGGAAAATGTACAGTGAATTCAGAGTGTGCTTTTTTGATAGCTCATTTTTCAAAGTGCTGGTAATGATTGTGTATGTCTATAAGAGTTGGTCAAAGAAGAAGAATATTGTCTAAGAAGAATATTGTCTCAACATTGGTATCAGGGACTTGGACAATGCAAGGTACACTGAAAACTTAATCTAAGATATTGATCAGCCTACCTACCAAAGTGCGGCTCCCTGGACTATGACTGGAGTGTGGTTCCTGTAGAAAATTAAGGTGCAAATATCCCAGAATAATGAGCGGTGTGGTGCCCAGTGTGCTGTACCATTCTCTGATATGGGGGAATTAAATAAACCATGCTGTACCTATTCTCCAAGAATCAAGGAACCATAACAACCTGCTGATACACACCCCTGGCAGAAGACCACTTGCTTCTAACCCTGACCACAGCTTGGTCACCCTTCTTTGGACAATGAGCCACTCGCTTCTGACCTTAACCACGCCTTGGACGCTGCTTGCGTGGCAGGGAAAGGCAGAGCTTGGCAAAAGGATCCATGGGACAAATGATGGGGGCAAAGTGTATAAAAGATGACCCCTAACAACAGAAACTTTGGAAGCTTCTCCCGCCCTGAGTGATGATGGATCTGTGAGGGACGCCTTTGAGGATTTCATCGTGGCGGTAGCTATACCTTCTTCTCTCTTTCTCTTTTCTTTCACCCTTTCATCTATTGCGTTGCCACTTTACGGGCACTTAATAAAGTTTCACTGTTTGATCAAAGCTAAACCCTCTCTCAGAATTTTGTTTTGCACTCTGAAATCCTGCAAACGAACCATCATGCGTCCAGCCTAGCTTACTGGACTGTGACAATGTCACATGAGATTGCTCCTGCTTCCTCTCTAAAAGAATGTAACTTTTCAATCAGGAAGGAGGTAAGAGGAAATCACTGAGACTTCAACTTCCAGGAGGATTAGTCAGGAGATGATTAGTAAGTAGCTGAACAGAACCTGGAAGGGATTAAATCCAAGATATCTTTTAAGGTATTCAGGCTCTTACAACACTTAGTGACTCAAATGGGAAATTTCACCATGTTCTCTCATCAGACAAGTATTTGATGACAAGTGTTAAAAAAAGCACACAAGTAGATTCCTATCTAACTCAGTGTGCCAAGGTTCTGTCCAGGAGTGATTTTGCCAAGCTTTATCTTAAAAGCAGACAGTCACATTCCTGACCTATGACAGAGAGAGCAGTCTCTCCCTAAGCACTGGTTTGCTATTTCAGTGTTTTGACTAAAGCAAATATAGAAGAGGTAAAACCAGCTGGTTTGTTTATTTTGCCAGAGGGTCTTACATAATTGTTTGCACCCATCTTTTTTTCCAATGATTAAATGAGAGAACATTTGAGGCACCCAAATGAGAGATCTCATGGGGGCTCCATCCATCTCTAAAGCACAACAGAGTGACAGTCCATAGGGAAATCATATAATCACAGAATATTCTGAGTTGGAAGGGACCCACAAGGATCATCGAGTCCAACTCTTAACATTGTCTTCCTGGCGGGAATCAAACCTGGGTCTCCCACACGCCAGGTAGGGACACTTATCACTGTACTAAAGTGGATTCTTTTTGAAATGCTCTCCAACCTGCTTGGAAGTGGCTGCAGAAGCAAGTCATTCTTCTGCTCTTCAAACTGGTAAAATTTATTTCTATGCACAAGAGCAAGGAGCCGTCTTTTTTCATAATGAACATCTCAGGAAGTGTTTGTTCTTAAGGATTCTTGCTCTTCAAGACTTACTTTCATGGTTATCTTTATTGTTTTTTTCCAGCCAAACCCTCTTCTTTACATCTTTCAAGCTAAATGCCGTGTTTATTGAGACTTCTACTAATGGATGTATTTATATCACATCATGACTTCACTGCTATGAAGCAGCATTATATTCTTATTGCCAACAATTATCTCACTATATCCATGCAGTGTTATGAAGTGATAGCAATATGTTATTCAAGAAAATAACATGACGTGTCATCCATGTATCAAGAAAATACAAGCTTATCTTATTAAATGGTTTGAGTTCCAGCTTTTTTTAACTTTTGTAATGATATCCTGCCACTCTTGTAGGAAAAGAAAAAATATATATTTAACAATGTGAAATTATTTAGGATATATTTGTCTGGACAAGCATTGTGAGTAATTTTTCGTTGCACCAAGTACAATTGCAGCTCAATCATCTTTGAACATTTGTGGTAGCAATGTTCATGGATCTAGCTCACTTCAGTCAAAATATTAGTTGAAAGTGTTTTCCAAATATATTTTAGGTCTCTATAATGACATGAGATAAAGCACAGCAGGACTCTCTTTCCAGTTAACATATATGTTGCACACTAAGAATTAAGCTCTCTGATGGGTCATGAAATACTTGGATTTGGAGTCCCTATTGAACATGAAAAACTCTAAAGGATTTAATAGCCATTATACTAACAGCAGTCTTGGGCTTAGTAGATTTACCCACCATTATCTTCCCTCTAGCAATTCACACAAACTTGGCTCTTTCATAGCTTTAGCTTCTCTCTACCTCCTTTACAGCTATTAAACTGCTTTGCAGAAGCTGGAAGTGTGTTTCTTTCTCCTATGCATGCCGACTTGCACTGTCGTATATCTCAGCTATGTGTGATTTGCCATGCAGAGTGGATCTTCGGCTCTGGGATATAATCTGAACCCGGAAGAAAGAAGGGAGAAGAGTTCAGATCAGTCTGTTTCTGTTTTGGTCATGTGCACTCCTATCCAGTAGGACTTCAATTTGTGTTAAATGTGTATTAGAGCACCATAAAATATACTAAGGTCAAAAGAAACTGTAGGAGGTAGAGGACATCAGGCATATGAGAAAAAACAAGCCTAAGTGGGGACAGTGTTTGTACCTTTATTTGTTTTACAATCCTGTCCCTAAATAAAAATCCTTAAACAGTTTCAATCCTGTTTTCAAAACTCTAAATAAAACCTCATCTGTTTCTTGACTATGAACTGAATTACAGTAATTCTCATGAATTACAGTAGAGCGTAAGTGCTGTACTAAATGCAAACAAATTGAATTTTTCCCACTGAACTATGCATTGATTATCAAATGATAAATTCATGGCTGTTTATTTACAGGGAAAAACATTGGAACTCTATTCAATGCGTGCAGAATTTTTCAGCAGTCTTCAGTGAAATACAAAAGAGTACTGTAGTCTCACAAGGGCCTTATGTCTAGCCATCATAGAATTTTTTTTTAAAGGTTCCATTGTTAATAATTAGCTAACATTATCCCATATTTCCTGATCTTCTCCACATATCTGAGAAATCCTTGGTTATGGGAATCTGAAATGGAGAATGAAAGTGCTCTGCTCATTTAATTTTTGTCCTGCCTGCCACCACAAGGTCTGACCTAGCCAATAACATAGTAATTGATTTTACATTATTTTTTCAGTGGCTTAAGGAGCTGTAATTAATCTCCTTACAGTTTTGTTAAATGCAAATCCCATAAAGCTGTCTAATATGCTTATGAGACCAAAACACCAGGCCAGTGGCTTAGGATCTGTACCATGCTGCTAAGCACACCTCTGTGTAGCTTTTACTGATAAGCTTACAGGCAGGAGTGGTGAGATGGTGAAAGCTGTATTCTATGATATAATGATCACATCTTATGCAAGTGCTACCAAGCAATTTTCGCTGGTGATCAAGACTTTTTTTTTGCAGGATGGCCAGTTAAAGACAATGAATCTTTCTTCTGGCCTAATGTCACATTGGCTGAAACTTCAAAGGATTTACACTGAAAAACAGAGGCTTCCAATTGCTATCAATGCTGAAAGCTCTGCAAGCATCTCTGAATATATAAAGATGACTGTCTTGAATTTAAAGGTGAAAAGAAAGAAGATGTTAATACAAATGCAGCTTCTCTCTTGTTAATTTTCAAAGTAGTACGAAATAAAGAATATTTTCTTGCTAACCTAATCTGAACACCCAAGGTACCCATTTGCCAAAGGTAAAAGAAATCCATAGCTGGAGAAACATAAGTCATGTTATGTAGTTAAAAGCTACTGAATCATTTGCTATTTTATCATAGAGGTTGCATAGAGAATGCAAAATTACCATGTATACATTTTTATATTCAAACTTTCTAGCAGAAGACCTTTAAATAGAATCGGGAAAAAAATAAAAGGAAAGATCTGACAGGAACACAGAGCAGTTTCAACACTGAATATAGATTTGGCTCCTTCAAGTGTGGATTAAAATTATCTTGAAATGAAATAAACAGAACAGCTTCAGAAGTGTAGCGCTGAAGGGAAGTCATCCATCACAATGGAGGAATGTTTGATCTGATGTACAGTAGTTTAGTTCAGAAACTTTATTGGTAAAAACATTTATCTCTGCACTCATTGCAAGTTCTAATAACACAAGGCATGTCCTGAAGAAATTCAATATGCCAAGTTATTGTGAACATCAGTCTTATGGAATGTGTAATAAATAGACACATCTAGAAACACTGCTTCTGTGTGTGCTTGATGAGAATAAAAAATAAGTCTCATAACAACACTTAGATAAATGTCAGTTTTTTAGCAAGTTTTATACGATTTTCTATTCTAAAAGAGTATGTTTAAATGTTTGTTTCTTAACTGTATATTGATTGGTAACTGAATGTTCATGGGAACTTTCCTGTCTTTCCTTCACCTTGTTCTAGATACTCCAATATTTTTAATCAAATAAAAAGTCTTATTATGATGTTGCGTATTATGATTTCCATAATATTGAGATGTCTTGAGGAATATAGTCTGTCCCAAAGGGCTTGTTCTCGAAAAATATTAAGGAAGAGGGAGTTCAGAAATAACCTGAGATAGCTAGTTATGTTCAGCCTTGTGATAGACTATTTTTAAATATGTATTTTTGTCATCCACAAATAGTTCTCAATAACAGATCTGATAATTTTATCAACTTGGTTTTTTTCTTCTTCTTTTCAATCATTATAATTTATAATGTGTGAACAGAATATCCTCCTTCCAGGCAACAAAAAAGAAGCAATTTTGACACTTTCAGGGAAGAAAGAAAAATGCCATTTTCCACTTGGAAAATATAGTTATCATTTGTGTCATACTTCAAAGTTAATTCCTGCTGTTCGAAGGACATTATACTTTGACAATGCAGCATCTTGACCTCCAATGTATCTGTAAAATGTGACGGCCTACAGAGAACAAAGAACTTTAATAAATACATAGTTTAATTCCAGCATTAACAAGCACTCAAATTTAGGGTACAAGTCCTTCTCTGGAATATATACATGAGATGTAGAAGCATGAAAACAACATGCACAAATCCTATAGAGTGATGGCGAAGATGGCGAAGAATAGACAGCTAAATAGTCCTATACTACTAGGTAGTAACTATATGTAAAGGATATACTGATAAAGAAGTAAGATGTGTCAAAAAATTGTAATGAAAGAAGCCATTGTGACACCTTTTTATAGGATTTCTTCATATTCAGATTACAGCAAACCAGAAGGATCATATTAAATAACATAATTTTCTTATACAACAATTGTTCATAGAAAATTTTCAGATTTCCTCAAATTTAATACAAGCGTTTCGTGGGATGTTTTCGTTTTTGGTGGGTTTTGACTTCTTTTGTATGTTGTTTTTTTTTAATTGTAGCTATAGACTGCGTGATTTTGGACTTCAAAACATCGATTGGATGATCATCTTTATTGGAGAGTAAAATTTGTCTTGGCAAAACACACAGACTTCCACTTTACTGATTTTTTTCTTGTTTTGATGTCTTCAGACTTCAGATAAGTGGAAAAGGTAAGGTTTGACCACTTCTATTTTCATGAGTCATTAATTCACTCTCCTCTTCCAGGAGCTGGCCTTCTAAATCCCTGGGGCAGGAGCCATATATGTAGAAAAGTGTGGGTTTTTTATGTATGCATTGTATATTGCAACCATATTATTTAGCTAAATATAAAAAAAAATCTGAAGATAATAAAAAACCTAAATAGAGACACTATGTTTATTAAAAATACACATAGTGAATCAATATCAACCACCTTTTACAAAGTACTTAGAAATTGGAAATGTTTGTAGATGCTTCTTACAGATATTTTTCCCCTTTCATGAGGTGCATTTACATATCTTCATGTAAATAGTAACTAGCTCATTTATTCCTTGTCTCTGCCTCAGTTTCTTTGCCCATGAAGTAGGCTTTTTGAATACTTAGACTACAATTTCCTATCCACATTTTCAATAACACCGGCATATGTCTTATTGAAAAGAACAATCTTTTTTATTCTCTTAAAGAATGTGATTAGTTGCAAAGGTAGATGAAAACCCAGATTTTTTTTCTCTTTTATCAAGTGCTTTCTAGCTTAAGAACCACTTCTTTTCAACACAAATCTTCCAACCAGCTGTCAGCAATGCACACAAGAACACGAACATTTAAAGCTTGTCAGTTCAATTTCACGCTTATCTTCTTCACTCGTTATCTTATGGAAAGTTCCATTACTCTTCCACTCTTACAAGTCAAATCCTAGATCAACACAAAAAAAAAAAAAAAAGAAAAAAAGAAGTATTACATCTTCCAGAAGCTAAAACACCCAAACAGTTTTCATTTAAAATTCCATCTAGTGATGCCATAATATCATCAGACCATGGAAAGCTGTGGTATATGCAGTTCTAATACCGTCATGAGTAACCCATATAATATTGAACAACTCAATGAACATTTAAGCTGAGGAAGGAAAGAGATAAAACCAGCGATGGCTACAGTGGCGCACATATTTATACATGCTTTATACAAAGCATGTAGTCAGATGCTTCCAACAAAAAATTCTGTAAAGCCACAAGGTTAACAATGAGAATTATTGACAGTTTGTTCCCCAGTGTTTCTTAGGAGGGTAAAGTGGGCCTTAGTCTGCTTTGATACTAGCACTAATGGAAGTGTCACTGGTGGAGCCAGTTTATACTAATGTTTATGACGAATTTAATAAATCTGGAAATTTTAATACATTCCTACTGTTGTAATAAACATTATACCAAATTAATCCAGTTGGTAGTACTGTACAAAAGGTATTTCATGAAGGCTTACACTGATAATACAGTCGGCCCTCTTGCACTTTGTGTCTCCCATATTGCGGCTTCAGATCTTAGTGGCATGATTTTTTAGCGATGTAGGAGACCCATTTCACAACTGTACATGCCCGACCTGCCGCTGCGGCCCAGACAGCGTAATGGGCGGCGGTGGTGGCTCGGGCTGCCACTGGCGGTGGCGGGTGATGGTGGCGGGGGTGGTGGCAGGGGGGGCATGGGTAGCGGCAGCGACGTGGCCGCCATTCAACGCAGAAGTCAGGCTGTGTGGGTCTGAATTAAGACCGTGGGTGCGTGATATACGAGACCCGACTGTAATTTAAAGAATCAATCTGCTCTCAGTGATGAAAACATCCTCAAGCTACCTTAATTACAAAGTCAGATACTACGAACAAAACATGCACAAATGGAAAATTGACCTACAAATGAGGCTAGTCACCGGAGTACTCACAAGAAGGATAGACATAAAACCTTTGTCAAATCTGATTTTGTTGTCCATGCACCCTTCATAACTCATACAGGAAATAGGGAAACCCTGTCAAAAGATGGTAGGAGTACCTCACTATCATGATTGTCTGGAACCCTTGCCTGAACATTTTTATGTTAAAAAACATTGTGTCTTAATAATAGAGGAAGATTGAACATTAGTAGTTTCAACAGCTGCTGTTGAAATGCTGTTTGCATTTAACTGTTGTTAAATGCAAATACTGAAGTATGGTAACTAGCTGAAATGCAGGCAGGTGTCTGGCATCTATGTTTATTCCATAACCCAATTCTTTCAATAGTAGAAAATGGAAAGAAGGATACTGACACATTGTGTGCGGTGCTTAAGAGAAATAGCACTGCTGGAATGCATTGAAAAAAATCCCACTTTACTCATTGTCTCTTTTTTCAATTTGCAACAGTCTGTTATTATACATTTAAAAGCAGGTATAATACCATACCTAATAATTTTTCCTAGCCACTTAAATTTTCCAAAGACAAGTTGCAAAGATGGCATTAAGTAATTTTACATCATAATAGGAAATTAAAAAAAAAAAAGGGCTGGAAATGTAGTTGTTTTTGTCCAACTGCTTCCAAAGCGTGTCTCAAGAAGCTAGAGTATGAATATTGTGGCTGAAGCCAGAAATAGCCCATAAAGATGAAAAATGCAAACAGGTGGTTCAGGTGTATCCTCTTGCTGAAGATCCTAGCTGTGATAATCTTACCAGTTGCTGGAGGACTTCTCTATTAATTATGGAAAAATGAAAAATGTGGCAGTGCTTCATAAAGAATAGGGATGTAACTGATAGAAAACAGAGTTTAAACATAAAGGAGCTTCCTAGTGATCCAAGACAGAGAGACTAATCCTTCATTGTCACTGTAGATGAATTTATGTATCAACTCCACTAAAATTTTAGAATTTCATAGAAACAATAATTGACAGGAAAAGCAGCAGATTCATCATTGCAGAGAGCCATATACAATGGATGAACTAGGTATGGCAACTAATTTTCTTAAGAAAGGGAAAATAAAAATTGGTCTTGACAACATCTGAGTTAAAAATTGTGTGAGCGAACATTTAATGTATGTTCAGCTACTTAGAAAATCCCTGAGCAGTCCTGGAACCAACTAAACTCACGTTTACTGCTCTGCAGTAGAGAGATCCCTTATCTCACAGTGTAAGCAATTAATGTATATTATTAAGCTGAGAGTAATTTTTTTCAGCCTGCATTTAGCTTTGAAGCACACTGACTTTATTAACAGAAAGCTTTAGATTGCTTGAAAATATACCTAGCTTTTTCCAGTTACGCTAAAAAATTTTTTCCTTCTTTCTATAAACTCTGACTTGTGTCACGTAGAAGTATCATTTTATTTGGACCTAGCTCATAGTAACTTTTAATCTAATTCTACCTAGCACAGTGAGGTCACCCTGTGTGAGTGGTGACAGCTGGATCCAAATATTAGAACGTTTTCATTGCTTTCTAAAGACAAAAAGATTTCATATACCTAGATGTACAGCAGACAGTATTTCAGAAGAGCCCCCCCCCACAGCACAGCTGTTGGAACATGACTTCTAGAATAGGCACTTCAGTACCTCTTACTGTATATTTCCAAAGGGTAATGCAACCATGAGAGGAACAAAGACCTACTAAATAGAGTTGATAGGATCAGGAAGGGGTCTGGTAATGCTCCTGTATACAGAAACTGTAGATAACAACGAAAATAGTGTCTGCAGAAAAAAATGTTTAATTTTTTACTAAGATTATCAGAGAATTTTGCTTAAGAGAACCCTTGTAACAAAAGCAAGACATTTAGCAGGGATTAGAAATTAAATTCCATTAGGAACTTTTTGTTCTTTAACAGTAGAAAAAAAAAAAAAAAAAGGAAAAACATTGGCTAAGAATGAAATGTTTAGAGACTTTTGAGAAAGCTAAAAAACTCAGTGTGGGATCTGACTTCCCACACTGCCTCTGCTTCTCCCATGGTGATGAAAATTAATATTATGCTTTATCATGTGTAATTTGTAGCATTCAAATTGATATACACTTAATTTGTGGGCACTGATCTGAAGAGATCATTTATCTTGACTGTGTCAATCTTACTGTTAGCAGTAGTGTCAGCCACAGCTAGAGTCAACTACGCATTGTGTCAACTTTAAAGAGCTGCAGGTTGTTTGAAGAACTACTCTGCTAGACTAGGCTTCTGATAAATCTTTCAGCAAAAGTCCCTGAAAAAAACCCCATGCTATGGTTCTATTTGAACAAAATTTTTGTGTTCAAGATTTACAGACATTTTTTCTGTTGTTCCTCAGACATTAATTCTTTATTCAATGAGAAGATATTTTTTAAAGCATTTGAAATTATTTCCCTGAAAAGAGAAACAAGAAGTGTCAGCATAAGAATATCTGATTTACTTTCTTTGAATTTGGCTCTCTCAATCTATGAGCATTTGATGAAAGTGAGATCACAAAAGGATTGACAGATATAATATTTTTTTCCATTCATGTAATGTATAGAAACAGAAGAAGACTGAACATCTTTGAACAGAGACTGTGACTCAGATTACTGTATGTAAGCATCTTTAAAAGTACCTATTTTACTTAAAATCCACTGTAAAATTATATCTAGAAAGTGTAAAAAACGCAGTTGGACCTAGTAGCACCTTAGCTTGCCCTCTAGATCAGGTAGATCACTCAGTAACACTTTTCACCCATGCAACCTACCAAATTTGGTTGTCAATATTTTTGTGAAATCAAATACAATTATCCCAACAATTACTATGTATAAAACCCTCAAGTTTTATATGAGGTTTTGATTTTTGAGGCAGAGATTTGTGCAACTATTACATTATTGGAGCTGTAGCTCTCCTTTTCACACAGTTATGAGGATTATCTCTGTGGTCTAGTTGGGGAAAGATCTTCTGTTGTGATAGCCTCACTAGAAAGGAATTGCTTTTTGTCATATTAAAGAGTCCTCTAAAACAACAGAGTAAATTCTTAAGCTTGACCTAAATAATGAAATACTAATGTCTTTTGCACGGACAAGAAGAAAAAAACCAATCCTTCCATATGAAGAAATCACGTGTGATTTTCTATTGCTTATCATAAAACATATTTTTTTCAATCTCAGACTCATGGGTTTAATGACCAAAAGACCTGCACCATTACATCAAACCTGCAGGCAGGGTCTGGAGAGAGAGATACAGTTATAGCACTTCCAGTGAAGGTTATAAAGAGCTTAAACTTTCCAAATGCTTTCCAATGTCTAGACCACAGCATGCTTCATAAGAAAAAGAAAAAAAAAAGTTATACTATTTATTAGAATGCTTTATAGTGTAGCATATTAATAGCGTGAAAGAAGGAAATACGATGAGGTTTTATGGTCTATATTATAGCAGAAGTCATACAAGAGAATTTCAATGATTTTTCTGGCCTTAAAATTTGTGAATCTGTGGATCACTTACATCTGTACAGTACTTTTTCAGTAACTACATATGGGAGACCGGCTGTAATGAACAATCAACCCTAATTTGGGGAGAAAACCAGATAAACAGTCGGCCCTCTTCCACTTTGTGTCCCCCATGTTGTAGCTTCGCATCTTAGCTGTGTGATTTTTCAGTGATTATTGGATACAAAAGGGAACATAGTAAGTAGCGATGAGGAAAAGGCAGAAATACTTTATACCTTCTTTGTGTCTGTTTTTAACAGTAAGACAGACTGCCAGCAGGACAACTGGGCTAGTGGGCTGACTGAAGGAGACGGGATGCAATATAACCCTCCTGTAATCAAGGAGGAGGTAATTAGAGACTTGCTGGGTAGCCTGGATCCTCAGAAGTCCATGAGATGGGATCCATCCGAGGGTGATGAAGGAACTAGCAGATGAACTCAAAAAGCCACTCTCGTAATT
>WEKX01002342.1:28206-41902 GCA_013390025.1 Pitta sordida
TCTTCTCTCAGGCAGATGACACCAGAACAAGAGGACATGGCCTTAAACTACGCCAGGAGAGGTTTAGACTGGATGTTAGGAAGAGCTTTTTCGCAGAGAGAGTGATCTCTCAGTAGAATGGTCTGCCCAGGGAGGTGATGGAGTTGTAATCCCTGGAGGTGTTTAAGACTAGGCTGGATGAGACAATTAGTGCCATGGTTTAGACAATGGGTTGGTCTTGGGTGCAGGTTGGACTTGATGATCTCCAAGGTCTCTTCCAACTTTGCTAATATTCTGTGATACTGTGAGGCCTCTTTTCGCAACTTTGCATGCGTGACCTGGCACGCATGAATATCCAATTAGGCAGCCATGAATGTGCAAATCAACCTGCACAGTCACTGCGGCGGCTCTGCTGCTTCCTCCTCCCTCCAGGATGCCAGTGGCAGTGGCTCTGCTGCTTCCTCACTCCTAGCACAGCCACCACAGCAACCAATACACAGCAACACAGTGCCAAAATAGCGCCGGGTGGCCGTGTGAGGGTGCGGGGCAAATTTGCATAATGACCTGCCATTCTGTGCAGAAGTAGAGCTTCGTGGGAGACGAACAAGACTATGGTACTGTGGTATAGGAGACTCGACTGTATCGCCATCTTTGCCATCTTGATCATACAATCTGAAATTCCATTGTTAGACAGAGTAGTGTATTTGAGCTGTTCTCACCATGTTGGTTCCTTTGATGCTGAAATTTCAGATTGTTATTATCTGTCTGTGCCTGTTCCATTCTGGTTGTTATTCTTTTGGTGCGGGCTGTTGGGGGCACATTGAAGAACTGTGATAAGGTACCTGGAAATGTGTCTTGCAAAGTAACGCGAAGCTGACATACTCTGCTGAGATAATTATCTACTGTACACTGCAGCAAATTGTTAAGTATCAAGGTGTCTTACTTTGGCTACTGACAAAGCAACAATGTAACTTACTGGATGAAGCACCAATTAAAAGATAGACAACACAAGCAAATAGGAAGTCAAAGAATTATTGTTGTCTAGAACCTTGGTAACACCTGCCTGAGATTACCTCTCCATGAGGGAAATTTTTTTTGCTGCATTTCAGAAAATAAGTATAGAACATGAAATCATGACAGATCAAGATGAAACCAGTGCAGCTGTTGGTCTGTGGAACAATGGGAACAAGAACAGAACTGTATTGGCTTGGTGCGAGCAATGCCTCCAAGGACCCGAATAGATAAACTCAGAAAAGGTGTATTCAGCTGTAGCCAGGAGCAGTCAGTGGAAAAACAGTAAGCAAGGGGGAGGAGAGGACAAAGATGTCAACAGGTCAGGAATCTTCAGAGAAGTCGAGGCTATGCCTCCTCTTTCTTTCCTGGAACTCCTTCCTCTCTTCCTCAGGAGTAGAGTGTCCGTATTCCCATCTCAGTTCCTGTTTCTCACTCCCTCTTCCCTTTGTGTGATAGCCCCTGATAAACACCAGTGTTTCATATCCTAATATCCCTACTCTCTTCTTATGTTCCCAAGTACTGTCAGATAACTGGTGGAGAACCTGCTCATAGTGTGGGGGAATTTCAGGCCCAGGCCAGGGAAAACAGCCAGAAAAGAATGTTTGCTGGGAAATGTTGCTGGGAAATGCCTCCTTTCCATTGTTCCAGTTATCTCTCCTGTCTTTGTCAGTAGCAACAGAAATCCAATTGCAAAGACGAGGTGAGGATTTGCTATCATCCTGGAAGGGCATAATTTTCTTTCCTCGGGCATACTCGAAGCAGGCAACTTGCTATCCCTTGTGGGTTGTGACATATTTTTGCATCCTGGCTTTCACTGGAATTTCATGAAGTTTTATATCCATGTTATATTATTTCATAGAATCATAGAATGGTTTGGGTTAGAAGGGGACCTTGGAGATGATCTGGGAAGGCTATTTGCCATAGCCTGTCCGTGTATCACAGTATTTCATCATGTGAACACACCAATGTACCACGTAATGGTACGAATCTGTGTCAGAGGAGGTTTAGTTTAGATATTAAGAAAAGGCTTTTCACCCAGATGGGTGTTAGACTCCAGAACAGGCTACCTAGAGAAGTGGTCACTGCATCCACCCTGACAGAGTTCAAGA
Source organism: Pitta sordida (assembly GCA_013390025.1). Classification (NCBI taxonomy): domain Eukaryota; kingdom Metazoa; phylum Chordata; class Aves; order Passeriformes; family Pittidae; genus Pitta; species Pitta sordida. The sequence continues at coordinate 30,309 of WEKX01002342.1, forward strand.
AGAATTTGGACAACACTCTCAGGTACATGGCAGGGCTTCCAGCTTAGGATATACTGAAAGTGAAGGTGATTGTCTATGCTTATTAGGATGGGAAGTGGAGATTTCCATGATGATGGAGGTAAGAAACTGGTGAATTCTTGCAGCTGGGGAGGATGGCTCCTGCCCCACTTTCAGATTGGCAGATAAGGTATTGGGAGCTCCCTCCAATGAATCATTTGAGTCACCTGAGACTGATCCACATGGTAGCCCCAAAAGGAAGTTACAAGTGACAGCAGAGATTTTGCTGCAGGGAACCAAGGCTTCAGTTGCTGACCTGACCTGCTGTTGGGGTACATTTGCTTTTTGCTAAGGATATAGGTTTGGGATGTTGTGGGAAGACTGTCAAGTTTTGTCTAGCCCTCAGGTAGCAGTAGGCTCCTGCTTTTTCACATGTGCACCAATATAGTACTAGAGAGCACTAAGAATATATCAAACATGACTACTTGGTTCTGGAGGAGATAATCAAGAGCGCAGGAGTTCAGGTGATGTCTCCTTGATGTTGATGGGGAAGGAAGGATTTAAGAGGGTGGACATATCTGCAGGTCAGAAACTGATTGTGCAGCTGGCAAACCAGCATACATAATGTGCACTGTGATGCGGATAGAAGAGAACTCACAACCAAGTCCAGCAGAGGCCATGGGGGTGATCAAGGAACTGGAGCATCTGTCATATGAAGAGAGGCTGAGAGGCTTGGGCTTGCTCATTTTGGAGAAGAAAAAGCTCAGGAATAGCTTCAATGTGATAAATACCTGGTGTGGGAGTAGTAAAAAGTCCAGAGTCAGACTCTCCCATGGAACCAATGACAGGACAAGTGTGAATGTCATACTTATGTGCATATAAAAATGTAACTGCTAAGTTTGCTAGAGATGCAGAAATGTGCACAAACTAGCATGTCTAGATTAACGTTAAGAAAACAAATTAAAACAATATTTTACTAAATAATCCTTCCTATAGTGTCTCACAAACACTACAGTTCAGACTAAACTAGATGACAATATGTCAAAAATATTGCCTGAAGTAATAATAGTTTACATTACGCTAAATTTAGTTCGTTAAATAAATTTTAATTTGACCAAAATCAGCAGGTTCATCATTACCTTCACAACTGAGCCCAGAGGCTAACTCAGAAGAGATAAGAAATGATAACGAGGATGCCATTAGAACAGAAACTGCAGAATACCCAAAGGGAGAACAGTGACATACTTAAGATTTAGTTGTGGATGTGGAATGGAAAATGACTCTTGTTTTAGTTGCTGACTTCTACATCTGAACATTAACATGGCATTTTCCTCATCTCCATTATAGTCCTACTTGTTTATTCCCATTTACTGTTTAAAGGCTCTTGTTTCAGCTTTCTGCATTCAATGCCTCTCTCTTTAAAAAAAGTGCATTTCTGAATAACTTTTTTCATCTTGTCTGACCCACAAGTCAGACTGTCTTTAACCTCTGCATTTTTCACTCTCAGCTACTTTTCCCTGCATAGATCACAAAGTTCTTACTTCAAAACCCTCTCTTCCTGACATGAATTTTAGGCTAATTTATTTTCAGCTGCTATGCTTTTTTGCTAAATTTTCCTAAAAACCACAGTGTAATAATGTAGTAAGTGAACAGATTGTTATATTTATTATATCAGATGGCTTTCTTTGTTTACATTATACAATGGGATGACTTACGTAGGTAAGGATTTTTCACAGCCTTCCAGAATTTAACGTTTATAAGCCATTTACCATTACAATCTCTCTTTACTTCCTAACCAGTTCTCCAAAACTTTTGTCCTGACTGAAAATTTCGGCATCTCTGTATTTTTGGAAGGTGAAAACATTTTTTAATAAAAAATAAGCACAATCTCCTCTGTGTTTTTTACGTGACTTCATATGGCTTACAGGTTTTTTAGTTTGACATGGATATTCAGAAAAAACTATGCTTGTTTTCTGTGGTAGACATGGAGCAGAGAAATAAAGTCTTCACATGTCGGACCTGCATCTTTTGTTGAAACAGTGAGGGATTCTGCTTCTAAGTGTGCTTGTTAGCTACCTTAACATATCTAATCAGCTTTTTATTCCTCACTGACAGTCAACAAGTCTGGATGAAGCACATATTCATAAAAAGACCCATCTGCTCAGATTTTTTTCTGAGATTTTTAACATATATATTCTTGAAATATTCAGAATATATCCACTCTGCAAAAGATCAGAGTGTGGTATACTACAAGTATTGAAAAGCATTAGCCCTGGAACTGGAAATTTCTCTCACTGAGAGATAATGATCTACAAGCTTGGCAGACCTTTGGCATGGTTTGTTATTTTTGATACAGCAACAGGCTGATGTGGTGATTGATGAAGGATAGCAATTACGGACTGGATGGAAACATTTTATGCTGGGTTACGAACTGGTTGGAAGGGCGAGCTCAGAGAGTGTTGGTGAATGGTGCAACATCTGACTGGAGGCCAGTCACCATTGGAGTTCCATAGGGGTCAGTGTTAGGCCCAGCACTGTTCAACATCTTTATTGACGATATGGATGAGGGAATTGAATCCATCATCAGCAAGTTTGCAGATGATACCAAGCTCGGGGCAAATGTTGAACTGCCAGAGGGTAGGAGGGCCCTCCAGAGGTACCTTGATAGGCTGCAGAGATGGGCAGGCTCCAAGAGTATGAGGTTTAAGAGAGCATAAGGAGAAAATTCTAAACCACAAATAATAATAAAAAAAGAAAGTATTGTTACTGGTGTTAGAGGTTCTCCAACAAATTTAACTAAAATGGTGTTACAAAAATTCAGTCTCTAATGAAAGAAACGGAAATTACATTTCTTTTTTTTGCTGTTGTCTGATGATTTCCCAGCTCTTCTTTTAAGTGCTCAGAAATTTAATCTGATTTTATTTGATTTTCTATGTGTTCAAAAAAAAAAAAAAAAAGAAGGCTTCTGGGGGAAAAAATTTGCATCTGTCACCTTATGGTAAGCAGACTTGGCAATCTAGGGTCCTACAAGAAGTGTCAACATATTTTCTTCTTTTTTTACTTAGCCCTTTGACACTATGTATAGGTATCCTCAGTCTTGAGATTTTATATTTTGTGTAGGCATCATACACATAGTCTTATAGATAATATACATAAGAACTGGCCAGAATAGTAAAGATTTGTTTTAAAGATAGTAGAGATATGTCGAGATATTAAAGATATATTTTATTTCATTATCCATCTTCTTTAGATATATTTGAAAATCTTATCTACATGTAAGGGCTTTGAACTGCAGTTCAGCATAAGACAAGTTCCTAACTGATTTTTTTTAAAAGGGTATTCTCCTTTCTTACAAATAATTTAGTTTAACAACTGGGAAACAAAACAAACAAGCAAACAAACAAAACCAAAGGAAGACAAAAAGAAAACAAGAAAGATGAAAGAATAACTTTTTTTTTCCTTTTAGAAAAAACCAAGATAAATTATGAAGTTATTCTATAAAATAACAATAAGAAATATTTACAAGGGATTTTTCAGCTGGTGTAGAATTTGGAGGTGTTTTTTTCCTTATCAAATATATTTTTTCAATAAAAATCCCTCAAGCAACAGTTTGTAAGGTAATTCATATTTTCCTTTTAAATTAGAGAGTTCTAAAATGCCTCCGTTCAGCTTCTCATTTTCCTACCTTTTTTTTTCAGCTGAGTCAACTGTTGTTGTGTGGCATGGTTTGCAGAGAACCAATAGCATATTTCTTATGCTTGAAGCCCATCAACGCAGCAGCAAGAAGATCAGCCATAGCCTCACACCTGGCAGTCCCACTAGCAGCAGGGGCACAGAAACTGTCGAGGATATTAAATGCTCAGAAGCTGTGATTGGCATTTTGAGGGAGTACATTTTCAAAAACATTGACAAGTACTTTCCGAAGTGTCCTAATCACTTCTAAGCTTAAGTCTCATGTAAGCAATTTTTGTGATTTTTTGAAATGAAAAATGGTTAGATTTCTGTAAGATTCCCTCTAAGGTCCCACTCCAGCAAACACATATGTATTTCTGTTTCAAGCCATATGAAACTTCCTGAATACTTGATTTGACTGAATTCAGATTGACACTGACTCATGCTTATAGTAGGACTTAATATTTTCAGAGTCCAGAGGCACTTTTTGAATTTGTAGAAGTGTGAATGAAAGAGGGACAAGAAGGATGAAAATTACAGGAGTACCTTTCTTAAAAGTAGTTAGTCCAACTTCAACATTTTTATCTTCCCACAATTTCACAGGTTATTCTGAGTTGGAAGGGACCCATAGTATCATCTAGTCCAACTCCCAAGTTAGCACCCACCCAGGGATCAAACCCACAACCCTGCAACCGTGGGCACCACACTCCACCCATCCAAGCCTCCCATTATCTAGACCATGTCACTGAGTTCCTCATCCAGTCTTTTCGTAAACACCTCCAGAGATGGCGACTTCACCACCTCCCTGGGCAGTCCATTCCACTGGGAGATCACTCTCTGTGAAAAAGCTCTTCCTAACATCCAGTCTAAACCTCCCCATGCGCAGCTTGAGGCCATGTCCTCTTGTTCTGGTGCTGGCAACCTAAGAGAAGAGATTCACACCCACCAATATTTCACTTTTATTTACATCTTCAAACAAAGCTTAAATCATAATATCAGAACAGAATTTACTGAATTTGTTTTGAAAGGTTTCATTTAGATACTTCATGGTTGAAAACAAAAATTACAAATGAAAAATGCATTTTTCATACACAAAAATATTTCTCTAAGGCAGACATCAGAGTAGTAAAGGACTTGGTGTTGCTGATATTATATCTATGGGCATGGTAGATGAGAAGGAAAATATGTTCAAATAAATCATTATTATTTTTTAGACAATGGGACAGTTTAGAAACAGGAGGGCTTTACACTTGTAAGGGAAGCAATAAATGAGAATTAAGACTCCCATTTCCTCTAGTGTGTTACTTTTCTACTCATTCTTTACTAGTCACACCATCCAAACTTTTACTAAAGACATATCTGAGCCTTTGACTCATATTTAAATAAAGAGGAAATTACCTATACTGTCAAGAAACTGAAAGTGTCTCCAGTCTGAGAAGGACTACAGTTGTATGTCTGTAGAACAAGTATTTAATTGAAAACACAGAACATGACTGTTACAGTGAGCCTTAATGGGCAAGACTATTGGCAAGCTGCTCTTGGTGTTGAAGCTGGTGTAAAGCAACTACCCAAGGATCAGGCTGGCTTCAAAGGGAAATCACCTCATTAAGAGGATTGTTGGAAATGCATCTCCCTGGATGCTAGCAGTTTTTCATTCCTCACCGTTGCTAACTCAACCAGTTCATTTGCTTACACAATTCCTATTGTTTCTGGAGGGAAAAGTAGATTTTTAAAAGAAATCTCAAAAAGACAAAGGTAAACCCTTATATAAAACCTGAAAATATGAGTACTTAGGTATTTTATTGACCTATACCAACATGTTAAGGCTAAGGAAATGTCTTATTGTATATTAATTTTTGTTAAAGATATTATACAAACAAAATTATCAAAATGAGAATAATTTTCTTCCTAGTTACTTCATGTCATAATTCCATTAAAATAATTATTTTCCAGCTTGTTAAGAGTTTATTTTTACAACATTTCTGTATTATAGTTTATGCTTTTACTTTACTCATTCTGAGCATTACAGAGATCCATACCGTAAGTTTCAAATTACTTCTATCCAGCCTCTTAAACTAAACTGTAGTCTGTCATGAGAAGACCATTCTTCACTACATCTCCCATCACAGCAAAGAAACTCCAACAAGTTTCTGGTTCTCATTGCTGTTCATTGAGCAGAAAAGCTCTATTTCTTAACAGGATATTCCTTGGATCCTTTCCTAGAAGTGATGGGGTTATATGCAACCCAGCTTCCAATCTTTCAGCCTTCCAAAGCTGTAGTTAGAGCTGTCAGAGGAAGAAATCAATCACCTAAGCTGAAACTGAGAGGATACAATCTTCACAGCTGTGGAATCATCCTATCTCTTCACACAGGAATAATTGCAGGCTAAGTATCCAAATGGCAGAGCTGCATTTTCCTTAGTTTGGAAAAGTATGACTTCCTTCCCCTCTTCCTGCCTGGGCTAATCCCTGTCATGTAAGTTGGTGCCTGTCAAACAGGGAGTTCCCCATCTAGTACTCAATTAAACTACTGTCAGATGGAGACAACTGGGAATGCTATCAAAGGAAATTTCACTGCAGCAGTTCCCTGTTCAGACAATAATGGTATTTCTGTATTACAGCAAGGCAAATGAAAAAGAACAAGCCTTCAAAGACACCACACAAATGAGAACTTCTACTACACGACAGTAAAGGCAACTGATTCTGTGAAATCAGTGTGTGTTCCCCCTCCACACTAATTTGTCTGGACAAATTGCTTTAATTTCATTTGGTATATGTAGATGTGCTCTTATGATTATTTTGGTACATTTTTGGTGCACCAGGTACTTTAATGAAACTGAAGAGATTATATTAAATAGTACATATTAGTTTAGTATAATATAGTATGGTATAATATGACTAGGGCATTACAATAATGTCCCATGGAAGTGATGGTAAAAAGAAGTGATTTAATATGAATGAACAAACCCTTATTTCTAAAATTCAGGAAACAAGAAAATAAATCTAGGAAAATTAATAAGGAAGTATTTGGATGATATTGGTAGAGTGGCTTTTTAGAGCTGCTTTTGCAAAGATGAGAGTTTCACCTCGCCTTTGCTATCTTAGTCTCTCACACTGTTGAAACCTTTTCACCTGTCTGTATCCTTCTCTTGTGCATATATACATACACATAAAACACCATCACTATAACTAAAAAAAGCCCTGGAGGAGTTTCAAGCTAGTAAGCAGAGTGTGATGCAAAAGAATTTATGTAATTGACAAGAAGAGGAGATAATTTATTTGAAGATTTAAAAATTAATTTAAAAATTAATAGATTATAGTGAAATAGGCATAGTTTGGAGGTTTAGAAATTTAGAGATTTTGGTGAGATTTGTAGAAGTTTTGATTTATAAAATTAATAGATGTTAAGGTCTTTTGCTAGGCCTGAAGCTTAAGGCTAAATATTAAACACAAATTTTCTAGTTTTCTAGCACAGAATGATAAACAGAACAGAGTTTTAGTCAAAACAAGGAGCAAAACAGTGTGAAACATCAGCGCTGATTGGTTGAAGGTTTAAAGCAATGTGTAAATTTATGATGGAAAGGTGATGGTATAAATATTCATGAAGTTATGCATATATATTAAGCAGGTGCATATAAGGAGATGGCAAAGCTGGCGCAGGGCCTTTATCCTTTGGGGCGCTTGGAAGGCAAGTTCTTTGCTGGATCAAAGGTGCTTTTTCTTTGTTCCCAAGGGCTAAAATATTTTTTTCTGTAGCTCGCAAGCGTACCCTGAGTCCTGAGAACTGATTTTCTTTAAATCATAAGTATGCTTGTCTCGTGTCTTGTTTCAAGCCTATCTCCTTTTATTCTTTCCTGGGCTTCATGTCTGGGACTGAACTCATCTCCCAGCCTTCCTGAGATCCCTGGAAGAGGTTGTGCCTATTATTTCCCTGGCCTTGCTTGGGTGGAGAGGGCACAGCCTGTCCTGGGACCACCTTGCCTCCTAGCTCTTCATGGCTTAGCTCCTGATGTCCTTCCTCACACAAGCATTGACAACTGGCACTAAATTACGTGCATGAGCCTGAACTTAAGCAGAGGTGGAGCAAGACCTTCTTATTCATGCAAATGTGATCTATTTATACATATGCAAATTTGACAAGCAAGTTCTAGAGCAAAAGACTCAAATTCAAACTAGAAGAGTTAATTTGCTTCTAATTTATGTATGTGTGTCAGATACACAAATTTGATATTTTTGAATTTAAACATAAATACCACTTTTTTCCCCTATTTGAACTAACTAATGTCAATGTACTCAACCACAAATCCCTATTTTAATCATAAATCTCATTCCTAGACAGTCTGTGCCCAGAGAGAGGACGTGGATGGTTTCAGGACTCTGATCACACCCTGGCATACGTTTGATGTCAACAGAACATCGCCAGTACCCAGACTGTTTTTCTAGCAATGGCAAATCACTTTTTATCATACAAAATTCTGTGCAATGATCTGCAGTGTCTAAACAGCAAATTTGTGGATATTGTTTAACCTCCTTTCTCATGTAGATGATATTTCTAAGAGGTTGTAGTTTTTTTGCTAGCTGCTAACTCTTTGGCATCTTCCTTTAAAGTGAGAATTAAGCAAAACATCTACTGGTTGATGAATGGGGTTTTACTGCCTGAAACCAGATACTTTTCAGATGATCTAGTTTTAAGTTTGCAACCAGTGCTTGTTCATAATTTATTTTTCTTAGGACCCTGTTCTACAACTTGACTGAATATTATAGACAGCCCCCCCTCTCCAAGGTCAGAGGAGAATTTCTGCATTATTAAATGCACATCTACTATCTGCAAAGTGTGTTTATTTTACCTTGACATGTATCACGGATTTCTGCACAGTCTTATCTTTATTTCTTGATGTTGTGGACTATGTCCTACATAGCCTATAATGCCCTAGTAAGGGCCTTGAATTCACAATTAAGTCCTTAATCTGTCATTGATAATATCTTTGACAAATGTTTTTAAGATAGTGACCTGTTCAGATACCATTACAACTATGGCTACATAGGAGATATTAATTTCATATTTTCTGTTCTCTTTCCCCAAGCATACTACTATGAACCAAGACTGAGTTATGATTCTTAAAGCAGAGAAAACACACACACACACAGACACACAGAATATTATAAGTTGGAAGGGACCCACAAGGATCATCTAGTCCAACTCACCATCTAACACCCATACAGAGACCGAGAGCACATCTCAGAGCGGTAAACACAAACCTAGTTCCCTCACAGCGTAGCAGGCCACTCCGGGACAGAAGGGACCCAGGATCATCCAGCCCTGCACCCCCCAGCTAGACCATGTCACTAAGGTCCTCACCTAGTCCTCTCCCAAACACCTCCAGGGACAGTGACCCCACCACCTCCCTGGGCAGTCCATTCCAATAGAATCAAAGTAGTGTCTTCCACAGCCATATACCCATCTAATAAGAGTACAAATAAATACTTCAAAGAAAATCCACTCACATTAGAAAATCTCAGTTTTTACATTGGTGGAAAACCTAATTGCTTCTTAGCACCATTTTTTCCCTGTTTACTCTTACTGCATGCTATACCCTGTTCAGGACTTCAATCCTCTATTTTGAGGCAGAGCTCCTCCAGCTTCTCCAGCCAACATTCCTCTCATCATGTTCCCTCTCAGGACACCAGCTGGACTTCCAGGTGCTCCCCTTGAACAATATCCTACAATCTTCTTGTTTCACAGGAGTCTGGTCATATCTAACAAAGATGGGCATCTCCTCCTGTCAAACATTCTATCTTCTGGCTGTAGGAAAATTAAACAGCTTTGTTTCACTTACTAAATTATAATAATGCTATAGTTGTAGCAGTATTTCTCCTTTTTTATGATCTTGTCTCTTCTGGTTGATGATGATTTGTTACAATCTTCATCTTTCCTTTGTAGAATAAATTAATGCTCTGTGCTCTTTTCTGACTGCAAACCAAGAATTATTTGCTTCAACTGATTGATTTTGTTTGTTAACACTTTGCTCCTTTTGTAACTGTATAAACATGTTTATTTCAGAAATAACAGGATGAGCAAAGTGATGCAGTATTATTACTATGTGAGAAAGCACAGAAAATCTTTGGATTTAATCTTTTTTGCTTATTTTGCTGAGCCACTACTCAAATGGCAAACACAATGACAGCAAATCCAAAGAGCAGTTGCCATAAGTCACTAACTTTTAAAACCCTAAGTAAATGTTTGTGTCTTTAGAAAGCCTCAGAAAGCAGTAATGTAAGTATGTTACCTCCAGCTATGGATTAATTTACATACCCTTCAAACTACATATGCTCCAACATAGGATCATGGCTCCACATAAAACAGTGGAATAGTTATTTCTTCCCATCCTTTTCCCGTCAGAGTGTCTTGAAAGCAACAAGTACATTTGCTGAATACAATAGGATGAGGTGGAGTAGGATTTGTCTTTGGGGACTGATATTTATCCAGCCCTCCCCTGTATTTCCCAGCTGGATTTGGTCACAGAAGAAAGGACCTGAAGCCCTAATACAGAAAGGTCCTCAATGTGCTGGTGAGGAGCAGCCCTTGGAGCAGCCCCCTAAGGATGTCTGCATGCAGAAGCACTGCAGTGGGGCCTTTAGGAGAATGTATCGGTAACACTGGTTAAAATTTCCATCTTTGAATGCCAGCTAAGTACCAGTTGAGTCCAGTGAGTAGTAAGAATTCCTGTCCTCCCAGCTGCAAATACGTTCTTCTAAGGGATGATTCTAACCCTCCTTGCAATGCTTTAAGAAGGACATATAGGGATAATCTGAACACTCTTATAAAGAATCCAGGTAGCAACTTGGCTTTTCATGTACAGTTGGGGTTATAATGTTCTTTGCACCACAAAGGTTGTCTCTTCTCATGTACACATACATTCAACATGAGAAGAAGTCAATAGTAACTACTAAATATTGTTAATTATAAAATAAAAATATCTGTAAAGTGTTTACTAAATATTCCACTTGCAAATGCTTGTGTTATGAAATGTTTTGTAATTAATTTGTTAAACAAAACTGCACTAATTATTTTGCATGTTGCCATAAACAAACAAGAGAATTTGTTCCCATTAGAGAGCAAGAAGAAAATCTTATTTCTGATATCTTGGTTAACAGGCTGATTCTATATTCAAAAATGAGCAACCAGGGTTTTTCTAAAAGTCAGCAACTTATAAGGTGCCATATACAAAGCAAAAGACATATGTACAGGGCTTATTCACAGTATAGATAAGGTTGGAAACGACCTTGAAGATCACAGAATCACAGAATCAGAGAATATTATGAGTTGGAAGGGACCCACAAGGATCATCTAGTCCAACTCACCATTTAACACCCGTACAGAGACCGAATGCACATCCCAGAGCGGTAACAAAAACCTAGTTCCCTCACAGTCTAGCAGGCCACTCCGAGCTGGAAGGGGCCCAGGATCATCCAGCCCTACGCCCCCCAGCTAGACCATGTCACTAAGCTCCTCATTGAGCCTTCTCTTAAACACCTCCAGGGACGGTGACTCCACCACCTCCCTGGGCAGCCCATTCCAATATGCAATCACTCTCTCTGTGAAAAACCGCTTCCTAACATTAAGATTAAACCTCCCCTGGTGTAGCTTGACGCCGTGCCCTCTCGTTCTGGTGTTGTCAGCTTGGAAAGAAGAGGTCCACACCCATCTGGCTGCAACCTCCCCACAGGTAGTTGTAAAGAGCAATGAGGTCACCTCTGAGCCTCCTCTTCTCCAGGCTGAACAATCCCAGTTCCTGTAGTCGCTCCTCATAGGGCCTGCCCTCCAGTCCATTCACCATCCTCGTTGCCCTTCTCTGGACCATCTCAAGCAGCTCAACATCGCTCTTAAACTGGGGAGCCCAGAACTGGACACAGTACTCAAGATG
>WEKX01002342.1:42512-60012 GCA_013390025.1 Pitta sordida
GTTGAGTTCCATCTGAGCTTTTGCCTCTCTAGTTTTTCTCCTGCACAACTTAACAACTTCCGTGAACACACCCTGACTCACCTCCCCGTTTCTCCAAAGTCTGTACATCCTCTTTTTTTCCCCTAGTTCTTTCAGTAGCTCTTTGCTCATCCAAAACGGCCTTCTGCCCCTCGGACTCATTTTTTCAGCACATTGGGATCGCCTGCTCCTGTGCGTTCATGAACTCGTTCTTAAAGTAAGTCCAGCCCTCCTGGACCCCTCTGCCATTAAGGGCTTTTTCCCATGGTACCCTATCAATCAATTTCCTAAACAGTCCAAAGTCAGCCCTCCAGAAGTCGAGCATCTGGAGCAGAATCCCCAGCCCTTTCTCTCAGTAAGTACTCCCTAGGAAGGATGGAGTTTATCTCCACAAATGAAGTTCAGGGAGTCCCCATCCACCATTTAGCCTGAATTTCTTCATTAATTGCATTGGTAGTTAGCATTATGTACATGACTGCAGTATTTGGTGCATTGAAGTAAGAGCCTAACATTGCAAGAATTTTTTGTTTCCCAGCATTTATGTTGCACAAAAGAGCTGATGCGTCCTCTAGACTTTGATCATTACCCAATTAGGAATTTTTTTTTGTTGTTTTTTTTTTCCAATGGGCCACATGCCCCCTTTTGGGAGTAGATAAAACAGCACTGACAACATTGCTTTGCTGTTGTTTTCTAAAGCTATTAAAAGGCAAGTGATCACTAGTCAAACACTACTCAGCAGAAGATCTGAAAGCAGTAAGCATGCCCCTCAGTGACACTGCTACTTCAGAGACTGCCAGGAGAGAAGACTGATGCGAATTGGAGCTTGTGTTAATGTGTTTTCCCCTTCATGAAGCTTATTGTTGTTCAGACGTGTCCCAGAAAGTTAAAGACTGTATTTTGGGCTGCCTAATCTTTTGGGAATGTAGGTCAGACTAAAGTAGCAGCAGGATCTGTGATTTTCCACACCAGCTTGCATAGAGCAGGAAAGAGCAGATAAATAGAGTCCAAGAACACTGACAGAGAGTCAGGAGTGACAGAAAATGCCAGATGTTTATCTTCATGACAGAAACATATGTCTGATTGCTGACCCACTTTGATTCGTATTTTCTGAGTATGACTGAGATATGATGCATGATTCCTGCAAAGCTATATTGTAAAACTTTTACAGAAACTTGTCACTTTTCTTTTAAATTGTTGTTATTCTCAAACACTCAGGAGCATTTTGAAATTATGAGAGATGTACTTTATAAAGAAGGAGGGCTGGAGAATAATCTCACCTGAATACTCTCTGAGCTTGCACATGTTTCTCGATGGGCTCCTGTCATCTTTGATAGCTTTTGGAGGTGTAGTAATAGCTGGAAGTGTGCCAAGAAAAATCTCATTTTTATTATGAAGCACTTGCAGAGTGCAGTGTGGTCATGAGTGACATCCCTAGAAATGCTGCCTAGCAATACTTCTCTTATCATACTCAAATCTAGATTTGGTGTGAAAAGAGGGGAAGGGGATAGAAGTGGGAGGAACTTTTATCTCTTATCAAGAGACATGATGAACATCTACTTAGCAGAAATACTATAAAGGTGGTCTACCATTAAGAGTATCTTTGCTTGCTAATTATTCCAATCAAATGGTAACAATAAAATACACTATCTACGAGTATGTGTAATCAACACTAGGAGATAATATCTGCAGGCCTGCTCTGGAGGAGAAGGATCATGATTTCCAAGTCTTTTATTTTCTCTGCTTTATCAGATGATTCCAGAGGATGCGGAAAAACAGTTTCTGCTCTGGTTTAAGAGTTTTAGGGACTTTAAAAGCATAGGGGGAACTGTCAGAACTACCTTATCTGAACTTGCTATTGCACTGTTGTGTGGCTATTCATGCAAATATACAGTCATGAGTGCTAGAAGGAAATACATTCCCGGTTGGGAATGGACTCCTTAAAAACTGTTGTCACAGCATCTGGGGTGAAGTAGTTTTGTTGCTTTAATGGAGTTTGGACAAATAGAAAATGGGACGAGGTTTACTTGCTCTCCTGATTTTTTTGTAGGATAGCCAAACATCCATGAGTGTCTGGAATGATTAATGATATGGACTAAACTTATTAAGGTGTGGTATTAATTTGCATGTTCATGACAATAATCTACAAAGAAGAGGCAAACAACTTTGCTGTATCTCGCATTCCTGTCATCTTTTCCAAGCGTCATTTTGGTGGCTCATAAGTTGAATAAGTACTTGATAATACCCAGAAGAGTGTCACATTTAACTATATATATATTTATATATATAGTATATGTACATATACACACATATATATCCTGCTATATCAAATATATCTCTTTTCTGTGAGAGATTTCTTTATAACAAATTGTTGACCTAATTTTCATTCTAGTTTAAATTACTTAGAATAACTGTTCCAATATATATTCGGTGTGAAAGAAAGAAAAAATCTTTAGACTGTGCAGGCAACATTGTTGAGCTGTCCTAATATTTCGACTAGTTAGCACCGGAGAATTCTGTAAATTCAAAACACGCCAGAATTTATGAGAAAGTTTACAAAAATTATGGTTTTACACAGCTTCCTTGCAAAGTAATTTAGAGAGAATAAAATAAATGTTCAAGTGCAAAGGGAAATCCATCTTTTAGATTTGCCTCATACTTAATCATTCTGTAAAATTAATGCTAGTTCTATGAACTAAGGTAATTTTTTAAATATATGAATTAATGTGTTAGGTTACCAGGGTCAGGCTGGAACAGCATAATAAATATAGCGAAAGTGTGTTTTGGTGGCTTAAGACAACTTTGAGTGAAGGCTGGATTGAATCTTATGGTGAGTTTCACTCATCTGAAGGCACCAGAGTGATTCTCTGTACTGGGACTTTGACTTCTCTTATGTTTGGCCATCCCTGGGGAGGCATCTGGCTATGCTAGTCTCTCTGTAAAGTCAGTAGCTAGATAGACACCTCTAGATGGCAATTTATAACTTTAAAGATGAAAACACATTAAGATACATTAAAGATACATAGAAAATAATTGCCCTCTAGAGGTCTTTCTCTCATTTCACTATTCAGGAGGTACCCTGAATTATTTCAATTGCTGAACCTTCTTGCAGGAAACTGCTCCACTTGTCTTCTTGCAGGGCAGTGACTTGTTCAGTTCCATTCAGAAAAAAACATCCAGCACAACCATGAAACATAGCACTTTTTTACCTCTTATTTAAAGTTAGACACTAATTCAAAAACCTATATTCTATTTTAAAATCACCGTGTCCAGATCTTGTAATTTATGCTCCTGGAATAGAACTTTACTGTATTAAAAGATATATCTTACATATATCTTAGAATATATGACCTTTGAGTTAATTAGCAGTTTTAAGGGTCTTGCTGTGTCACTGATCTTGCTATTAACCTTCTTCCACATGTTACCTGACTGACAGTTATGATGTTTATCATTGATATAAGTATCGCTCACTATTCCAAGGTAAACCTTTATTAACTTTACTGTAATTGCTGATTTTCTTTCAGTATTCATATGTGGAAAAAATTATAAAGCTGAAATACCGTATTCTTTTAAATTTCTAAATATATTGGTATTGAAACAGTATCAGAAAATTAGGACTTTGTGGTCAAGGCTTCTATTGTTTTAATTGTACAGTTTGAAAAGTATAAATCTCTTCTGACAAAAATATCATCACCTATGGAAGACATAGATGATGAATTGTTCAATCCTGCTCACTAAGGTTTTTCATTCCTATCTGAGTTGTCAACGTTTCTTTCTCTTCAAGTTCATTGTCAAAGTAGCCCTTTGAACTCATTTTTAGCAGTATTATATTTGAATTTTATATTAGGATATTCTGCAAAAAAGAAAATTTCACTCTGAAGCAGCATATATCTTGTCTTGCACTTCCAAAGGTAAAAAGAAATTAAAAAAAAAAAAGAAAGAAAGAAAGAATTAATTTAAACTGCCTAACTTCAATGGAGTGTTGTAATCCTGCTGTATTTCAGATTAAACTATGCTGATCCCACTTCTAATGCTATAGGTGTAATTTGNCATCGCAGGGCATAACACCAGCCTAGATCCCTCACAGTCTAGCAGGCCACTCCGAGCCGGAAGGGGCCCAACGTCATCCAGCCCTACACCTCCCTGCTAGACCATGTCACTAAGCTCCTCATCCAGTCTTCTCTTAAACACCTCCAGGGACGGTGACTAGTCTGTTAGAGTAAAACAGGCTGATCCCTTCAAGTGCTGTGTGGATGCAGTGTCAGTGTTCTCAGGAATAAATAATAATAATTTCTTGTTTCAGATACATATTTACTTAAAACTGTCTGCTACTATCCAAATGCAGATGATTTTATAGGGCTCTTAGTCTATTTTGTGTAGGGGTGACACATTTCTTTATTAAATATAATCTTGACTGACTACCAGTAATATCTGAGGTACTAATTTTAATATAATACAATACCCCTATCTATTTTGAAGCCTGCAAATACTTCCTCAGAGGTCAAACCATACGTTCAGCTCATTTTTGTTAGTGACACTTCGTGTGATCAACGGTAGAGTAGCCTTAAGCTTTGAGATTAATTTTTTTCCCTCCGACCTTACAAGGTCTTAATGGGTAGGCTCCTGATGCTGTTTGAGATATCACCCTGCTAAAAGTTATGGCAGAGGACTCACAGGAGGTCCACCTTCAGAAATTGTAGCTGGAGCACAAGCAGGCTTTCTTAAAATGCCTAAAACCCCACTGGAAACCTATGTTTAGCACCCTAGATCTCTTCCTGTCATAGCTGACTACCTCTTTTGTCTGAAAAGTTGCCCTCATAAAGCTAGTATGAATTTTGTGTTGGCCTGAAGAGGAAAGAGAGGTTATAACTTGAGAAGCTGCAAGAATAATTAGATTTCACAATTTAAGTGTTTCAGCACATGCTTCCAACTTGTAGCACACATGCAAGTTTAAAGTCATAAACAAAAGCACAATGAAAGAATAATGAAAAAAGACACATATGAATCAAAGAATTAGAATTTTCCTTATTACTGGCTTGAGTGGGACTGCATAGAATCACAGAATCACAGAATCAGTAAGGTTGGAAAAGACCATAGAGGTCATCAAGTCCAACCTATCACCTATTACCTAACCTAGCCAAACCTGTTACCTAACCTGTTGCCATCCTGCTACCAACACACCATCCTACCTCTAACACACTACCCTAATATCTAGNTTTTCCACCCAATCATCCTGCACCCACTCCGCCCCAGCCTATAGTTCTGCATGGGGTTATTGTAACTGAAGTGTAGGACCCAACACTTAGACTGGTTGAACCCCATGCCATTGGTTTCAGCCCATCTATCCAGTCTGTCAAGGTCCCTCTGTAGAGCCCTCCTACCTTCCTCCAGATCGACATTTATCCCCAGCTTGGTGTCATCCGCAAACTTGCTAATAATAGACTCCATCCCTTCGTCCAGGTCATCAATAAAGATATTGAACAGGACAGGTCCCAACACTGAACCCTGAGGCACCCCACTAGTGACCGGCCTCCAACTGGACACAACACCCTTAACCACCACTCTCTGAGCTCTGTTATCCAACCAACTCCTGATCCAGTCCACTGAACCCATCCAAACCACAAGCCTCCAACTTCACCAGGAGTTTGTTATAGTTGTAGAACTGGGTATATACCATTAATCAGGCAAATTTGAACAGTCCATAAACAGAGTCCATGTCCATGAGCATAATGGAGAGCGCGGTCTCTGCCTTTCTTGAAGAACTCTATGCTCAGATATGTTACTCAGCTAGGATCAGAAAAATTCATTTTGTTCCATGAGATCAGAAAATATATTCCTTAAACTCAAACTCTGCTTAAAGTTGTTGCTGTGAAAATCTAAAACCAAAATAGGTGGTTTTCTTACCTACTCACGTTGCTTTTCATGCGGATTTATTTTTTGCTGGACTTACTGTAAACCTTATTTTTCATTAGTAAACACTTTCCACAAAACTTTTCCAGATGATTTGCTATTTCTTTCTTGCTCATTCCCAGATGTGTATATACCAATAATTATTATTATGTGCTTTAGTTTCTAGAATAATTTACTTATGAATTATAATTTTTTTTGTTTTATTGTTTATCATTCCTGGACCGATTTCTCAGCTGATGTCAGTTACGTAGCTTCATTGTTTTCACTGAAGCCATTTGACAACTTGGACCCTTTGAACAGGTTGCATTTGAGGATCTGCTTTTATGTACGAGTCATCAACTACACACGGCTATGGAAGGTAGTTATGCATATTCCAAACTGTATCCAGCAAGTCAGTTATATACATATTCAAGGTTTATAAGGCCTTTAATGTGCTTATGTAGATAATGCTGCTTAGCATTAAGTGTTTTGTTCTTGTACAGAGCACGAACTAAATATATATATTTAGAAGCCCATAAACTTTCTTAGTATCTTTTAACTGTGAAGTGAATACAACTAGTACATAAAGCAGAAGTACTAGTACAGGGAAGATATCATTAAAAATAAAAATTTGCTTTAAAAAATTGAATTAAAAATGTGCTTTGCAAGTCTAATCTCCTGCTACCAATGAAGTACCATTAATGAATGGAATATACTGTCTAAAATCTAAGGAGGTATCTTTCTTTCACAACTTGTGCAAGATCCCAACACAATAGTGTGTTTTGTAACGTGTTTTCTGGAAGTGAAATAGTCCAAATAGTGATATAGGAGAAATCACTGGTCCTCCAGGCCTTAATATCACCCTTAAAAGTGAAGTTGATACATCATTGTCAATGTCTTTGTATTATCAATTTCTTGTACAACACCTGCACTGATATAATAAGCCTAGAACATGTAACTTCTGAGAGACGCAGCCCGGACTCCAGTAAAAAGAACACAGGGCATGTGTTGTACTCTGAAAGGAACATGCTTGCAGTAACACTAAGCAGAAAATATCATCTGGATAACAAGCTCTTTAGATATTTTCTTTTTCTCCTCTGTTCCTCAAAATTTTGATTAAAACTCTAGACTCCAGAAAAACCACAGAATTAACATAGGTTAAAAAGAAGTGCTGTTATCACAGTATCACAGTACTTGAACAGTTGGAAGAGACCTTGGAGGTTATTGAGTCCAACCTGTAACCCAACACCAACGCACTGTCTAAACCATGGCACTAATTGCCTCACCCACCCTACTCTTAAACACCTCCAGGGATGGTGACTCCACCACCTCCCTGGGCAGACCATTCACAGATTCACAGATTCACAGAATATTATGAGTTGGAAGGGACCCACAAGGATCATCTAGTCCAACTCACCATCTAACACCCATACAGAGACCGAAAGCACATCCCAGAGCGGTAAACACAAACCTAGTTCCCTCACAGTGTAGCAGGCCACTGCGGGCCAGAAGGGACCCAGGATCATCCAGCCCTACACCCCCCAGCTAGACCATGTCACTAAGCTCCTCATCCAGTCTTCTCTTAAACACCTCCAGGTACGGTGACTCCACCACCTCCCTGGGCAGTCCATTCCAATGTGCAATCACTCTCTCTGTGAAAAACCGCTTCCTAACATTAAGTTTAAACCCCCCCTGACGTAGCTTGAGGCCGTGCCCTCTTGTTCTGATGTCGTCAGCCTNGGTTGTGTTACAAACTGGTTGGAAGGGCGAGCTCAGAGGGTGGTGGTGAATGGTGCAGCATCTGACTGGCGGCCAGTCACCAGCGGAGTCCCACAGGGGTCAGTGTTGGGCCCAGTACTGTTCAACATCTTTATTGATGATATGGATGAGGGAACTGAATCCATCATCAGCAAGTTTGCAGATGATACCAAGCTGGGCTCAAATGTTGAACTGCCAGAGGGTAGGAAGGCCCTTCAGAGGGACCTTGATAGGCTGGAGAGATGGGCAGACTCCAACAGTGGTTCATTATGCAAAAAACAGAATGAGAAAACTCTCACCCTTACTATGATGATAACTGAGAAGGCTGAAGTTTTGTCATACAGAGATTTTTCTATACAAATTTACCCACCAGTAAAACCATTTTCTCTGTAGTTTCACATGACCTGATTTCAAGTGTTTTACATTAGCAGCAAATCATATTCATGTAAGAACTTGCATTATATTGTTTGCTTTTTTAAAAGTATGTCTTATTTGATGCTTTTGTCACTTCAGACAAGAAGAAAAGGTTTCTACATTGATAGAAGTACTGTACAAATATCTCACAGGGCTGACCTAAAAAGCCTATGAAAAAAGTTTCTGAAGTGCCTTTAGACATGAGATTTAGGGTATCATGTTTTGAGTGGAGCAAAAGTTTAATTTAATTTTGTTTTCCTAATTGCAAAACCAAAATGTAGTCTGATTTCAGTATTAAGCTCAACACTGATAGAATTGAATAGCCTTTTATTCTGAGTCATACATATATTCCACCTACCTTTACAGACAAATTAAATCTATGTTATTTTAAAAGAGGGATATCCTGACTTTCTTACTGACACTTCAGCTGAAATCTTGGTTAAAGTTACTAACGTTTTTACTGAAGAGTGTTTTCTCCTGCCGAGTTCAGGGAATGGTTTATCAAGAAAACCTTGTATTTCACAAGTGATGAAAATTTTTTTGATTGTAGTGTAAACCTATAAACCATTTTTCTTCACCCTGACAAAAGGCTATCCAATCACTGTTTTCCAGGTAATTGTTTCTGAGTGCTTACAAGAACTTAAGCCCCTTTCAGTTTAGTTTCTTTCTCTCGGTTACGTCTGGTAAAACTTTTTCTTTTTTTTTCTTAGCCTCTGTCAAATGTATTTGCGGAACAGAAAGTTCTTTAGTTTTTTTTCTAATAAATGCAAGAAACTACATTTCATTGAAACCCTTTCTTATGTGTTATATTTTACATGTCCTCCTCAAAATTTTATTTCTGTGATTAAGAGAAAGAACAAATCTTGAAGCTTTTCAGTATTACAGTATCAGAGAAGAGAAAAATGAAGTGACTCGGCTAAGGGATGATCTGAAAGTAAGAATTTGAAGTGTAGTGTAGCTTTACTACTTATCAGATGTCAGTCACCAGCAGGGCAGCACACCCTTGGCTAAATCACAGTCACTTTAGCAGTCTTTTATTTCATTCTTTGGTGAACTTCAAAGGGAATACTTCACAGATGACTCTTTGAAGGCTGTCATTTGACAGCTTAGGTTGGTTCTTTGGAAATGAGTCTGTTTCTATTAAATTTTCTAACATTCTAATTTTTTCTTATATCTAGCATCCTCCCTTGAAATAGAAATTTCTCTGACAATCATAGCCTAAAATCCCTTCAGTGATCTTATATGAACACACACAAAAATAAAGTGGCGAGAAATGACACCAGATCTTGCATAAAATTCTCTGCTTTGTGTTTCCACATGCATAACTCACATCTCCAGCTATTGATATTGCCTTAAAAATGAAAGTCTTTGAAGAAAAGCATTGTATAGCCTGCCTTATCACATAGCCTCTGCACCCAGAGACTGGTGGGGGGAGCTGATAGGTTATGAGGACCAAGAGATAGCAAAATTCCATGAGCAAGGAGCCTCCACATTAAGGTAAGTTTTCTCTTGTATTACCTGGTCTGTACTATGCAGTCACATTTCTCTCTGCATAAAAATTCTTGCTCCGTACATAAATTATATGGACAATATATAAAACTCCTACTATACTATACATATGGATGAAATATGTATATATTTTATGTATATAATATGTATTTATTCATAATGTTTGGGTTAAGTATACAAAAATATATTTGTCAAGTTACTGTTCAGTTCATAAATTCACATTTTGTCTAAGAAAAAGTATCCAGTATAAAAAGATCTGTGCATTTTATTTTATCAAACAAGTGTGCTGGGTATGTATTTTCTCTGGGGATATAAAATAAAAAGAAAAAATATTTTGCAATTTTACTTTGTAAGATAATTAAAGGGTTTTCCGGGGTTATCTCATCTAAGGAATCACTCCAAACGTCCCTATACAGCAATCAGTGAGGTTACATTTTAAAATTAGTTGCCATACTCACTACTGACTTTATAAAATGATTTAGAGCTATACCCTTTTATGGTTATGAGAATTTCACGACTTCCCCACTTTAATTATTCACGGACAACTTAGGATTCTCTGTGTCAGTATTAATTTTCTTCTATTTTGTTCTCCTGTTCTATATTTGCAGAATGAAATTATGTGTGTACTGAACTGATAAAAATGCTTCAGCAGGCAAGGCTCCCAAAGAGCATAATATCATTGGCTAAAGAAAGTAGGCAAGACCTGAATCCCTTTACAAAGTTATATCCAAATGCATACCAAAATATCAGCATCAGTTAACGCCACATGAAATATTAAATCCACATTCAAATAAAAAGCTCCAGCTGACTCAACCACGTTCACTGTAAACTAATTAATATATTTTTTCCAATTTTAATCTATGACTATTACTTCTTTAGCTTTATACAAAGTACTAGTTCATACACACACACACACAAACACACACACACACAAACACACACACACACAGAGGTTATTCTGAGTTGGAAGGGACCCATAGGATCATCTAGTCCAACTCTTAAGCGAATGCCTACCCAGGGATCAGGCCCACAAGTGTGGAACCACGGGCACCACTCTCCCTCCATCCAAGCCTCCCACCATCGACACCATGTCACTGAACTCCTCATCCAGTCTTCCCCTAAGCACCTCCACGGATGGTGACTCCACCACCTCCTTGGGCAGACCATTCCAATGAGAGAGCACTCTCTCTGTGAAAAACCGCTTCCTAACATCCAACCTACACCTCCCCTGGCATAGTTTGAGGCTATGTCCTCTTGTTCTGATGTCGTCAGCCTGAGAGAAGAGATTCATACCCACCTGGTGGCAACCTCCCCGCAGGTAGCTGTAAACAGCAATGAGGTCACCTCTGAGTCTCCTCTTCTCCAGGCTGAACAGCCCCAGCTCTAGTAGCCGCTCCCCATAGGGCTTGTTCTCCAATCCTTTCACCATCCTTGTCGCTGATCCTTGGCAGTGCTAACTTCACTGAGTTGGAGGAACAATCAAGAATCACTGAGTCCAATTCTTTAGTGAATGGCCCATATGGGGATCAAACCCACAGCCTTGGTGCTATTAGTACCAGCTTATGTAAACTTGAGCTCTAATTTTTACTATGTGAACTCTCTCAGATTTTCAAACTCAGGTAAGTTTGTTGAAGCCACATATGGTCTAAGGAATGTTGAAATATTGTAAAGAGAGAAAGTGACAGCTCTGCCTTCCTTTGTCAATACAATTTCTAAATCCTTAGTACATTAAAATTTCTGTAACATGCCCCTGACCAGGGATCCTTACTATGTCAAACATTTTTATCTCAAGAACTTTGTGTTTATGAACTGGAATAAAATGGAGTATGGAGGGTACATATGTGTGGTGTTTGAAAAAAAATATACTGAAATTAATTTTCCACTAGAAGATAGATTTTGCTTTAGAAGTATTGCTTTGATGCTTAACAGGTGATACTGATTTGTTGAACTCCAGGATAGAAGATGATAGCTCCTGAGAGCTTGAATTTCAGAGGGTGAAGCTGAAATTCATTCTCTATGGGAGACATGATGCAGATGAAACACATATTTCAAGAATTGTATCTATTTGTATTTATAGAAATAGTTCTCTATATGACATCTCATATGTCAATCAAAGGCATTGCTGTTTTCAAAATAATATCTGTTATTATTTAAGGCATTTTCTATTTTGATACCAGCAGCACAGCAGCTGCAGAAGAAAGCTAATTTGGGGTGTGGTAGAAGGGAAATAGCATTATATTTAAACCCAAGTTGTGTGTCAAAGTGTTCTTATGAATACATTTACCCAACCTGATGAGAAGATGACACAACCAGGTGTTTTTTCTTGTTAGGAATCTCTGTTATAAATCTCACTAACAAAGTCTATTTCTGTTCTACTCTGTACTTAATCCTGAAACAAAAACAAGAGCAAAGCCCTTGAGTGAAGTTATGTGAAACTATCCTCTACATATCTTTTCATGACAATCAACATATTGTGTTACAAAAATATGCAAACTCTTTTGATATTGACTTGTCCTTTTGAAGGTCCATAAAGATGTTTCACAAGGATTTACATCTACAGCATCTGAACAGAAAGGAAAATAATTCTTTGATATTATTTGTACAAAGAAATACAGTTTACTTTGTCATTATTGGTAAATTCATTACCTATTCTATAAAAATGAATTATCATTTACATAACTCCAGATGTATTTGTAAATTTTTAGTTCCATGTATTTTAAGAAGTTTTATTATTCTTTTAGGCAGAAGGAAAAGTTTATGCCAACTCAGAAATCTGTAAAAAGACACCTAGAAAAATGACATAAATTGAGTGCCCTTAGAATGTTAAATTAGGCAGAGGCTGAGAGCCCTTTTCTTGTTAGTAAGATGTCACTGATATGCAGTATAGTCGGGTCTCTTATACCACGGTACCACGGGTCTTGCCCCTCCCCCATGAAGCCCAGAGAGGGTGGGCAGCTCAAGCGGAGGCAGGAGTATGGCCTTGGGGCTGGCACGACCTGCTACAGACAGAGAAGTGTACTTATGATCCATGTGGCATGGACTGGGATTTGATTTGAATATTCATGACTGTCTAATTTGAATATTCATGTGTGTCAGGTTGTGCATGCAGAGTTGCAAAATGGGCCTCCTTAATCACAGAAAAATCATGCCACTAAGATGTGAAGCCACAATTCGGGGGGTGCAAGTGGAAGAGGTCTAACTTTATTTACAGCCTAGAATACTCAGAATCTAATTACAGTTATGCACATCACCTTTAAAAGACTGCTGTATCTGTTTTTTAATTATTGCATCATAGAACATTGTGAACTTAGCTGACATAGTGTCCTGAATTCTGGAATGTTACATCCAACAGTTTGCAAAAAAGTTTTTAGCCTGACTACTGTGAATAAAAATATAGAATAAGAACGTTAGGACTGGCTCACAAATAATCTGACACCTGAAATAATGAGAGGTTTTTCTGACTAATGATATTTGCAAAAAATAAATCAGTATGTCATCATAACTTTATTTCTGAATACAATTAGATTCCATGAAAGGATATTTTTAGAGTTAAATGTCTGATCTGCAATTCTAATTAATGCTTGTCTGAAATGTGTATGGTTTTGCAGTATGATTGTGCCTAAGTTATTAAAATGAGGTAGGGCCAAAACTAAAAGTGTGTTGTTTAACCAGCTGATAAATGTTTTAATGTTTGTCACTTGTGCTGTCTCAGATTATCAAAGAAACTTTTAGAAACTCACCATGTGAAACTGGGGCCTTAAAAAGAATTATGTCCAAAAATATATTTTAGTCTTCCTTATACAGTCGAGTCTCCTATATCACAGGCCTGTGGTCTTTCTTGGGTCCCGTGAAGCCCTACTTCCATGTTGAATGGCAGCTCATTAATATGCAAATTTGTCCCCCACCCTCAGATGGGTCCACGACACTGTTTTGGCACTGCGCTGTTGTGTATCAGGTGATGTGGTGGCTGTGCCAGGGAGGTGGGGAAGCAGCAGAGCCGCCACGGCCGGGATGGGGCAAGCAGAGCGGCCGAGCCACTGCCGTGGCTGTGAGGGTTAATTTGCATATTCATGACCTCCCACATGAATATTCATGTGTACCAGGTCGCTCACGTGCAGTTACGAAAAAGAGCCTCCTTAATTGCTAAAAATCATGCCGCTAAGACGTGAAGTCGCAATACGGGGGTGCGAAGTGCAAGAAAGCTGACTGTAATTATAAAATTCTACACTGTTTTATGAAAGATGCCAGTCTCATTCCATGAGGAAAACAACAACCTCTCTGGCCCTTGTAGGTCCTTTTTCCATTTTTTTGCCCCCCATTTTAGTTACTTAATATCAAATCTTTGTAAAGGGTACATATGAGTCTTGTGCATCTTGGGAAGTAATTTCTTTCTGTAAAACACATTCTGTGAAAATTATTTCACTCTTGTGAAATAATCAAGATATAATGGTATGAATTATTCTGTTTGGAAGTCACACAGATAAAATTTCCCACAGATTTTTTTTTTTTGGTTGGTTGGTTGGTCGGTTGGTTGATTGCTTGGTTGGTCATTGACTGGTTTTTTGCTCCTTATGAGCAAATTAAATTTAAAAATAAATATATATGGCTGTCCATAACTTTGGGTAGTGAAAGACTGACAAATATAAAGAGATAAAATCTATGGAGTCTGTTCTTATTAAAAACAGGTTTCTTGGAACTAAACATTGTTACAGAAGTAAATTTCCTGTGATAGATGACTCTATTATAATCTATTTGAGGACTGTTGTATATAAATAACATATTTAAGATAGCCTGCATTTCAGCATCACTGATTTCATTTGCCAGGCCATGTACAAGAGCCATGTACCTAATACTGCTCAGCACAGGTGCAGAATCCGTTTCACTTGAATCAACATTTCTACTGTCTTGAAGAATTTGATGAATTGAAAATATTTTAGGCTCTTTTAGTCTTAATATATTACTAAATGAGCTCCAGGTTTGTTTGTTGGCCTGATTTTTACCTACTCAGACTTCAAGAAGAAGACTGCCCTTGAATTCTCTATAGTCTTCCATATAATTTGTTTCAATGAAAATTGTAATTTTTAGGACTTAAAACTGTATAATTTCCACTGTAGAATAACACATGTGTAAGTAGTCAGCTGATGAAGAGGTTTTTGCCCTACTTCTGTATTAACACATGTGCACACACATGTGAATGAAAGCTACATTTTCTGCTAGCCTAGTCTATAATCCAAGCATTGCTTACTCAAATTTCCTTTCTAGGCTCTTACAAAGTCCCTTTCTCATAACAGTGCGAGCTTCCCAGGCAATTGATGAACAATCAAAGTGACAGGGTAGAAGAACAAATGCCCAGCAGTTTTTTCCACAGACACTGTACTAGCTTTTTTAACTGATAACTTCCCTTCAGCCTTGACTTTTTGCAAAATTGATGATTTTATGTTTTAAAATATTAAAACCTCCCACCAGTCCTGTGCATTTGAAATGCACATGCCATAATGTGCTATTTTCCAAGGACGAAGGGTAAACTAAGAAAACAATATTCTTAAATTGTAGTTACCTTCATATTATAATTCAATTTACAGAGGCTATAGTTTATATATTGGGGGTTTTTGTCTGGTTTTTTTTTAGAGCCAGAAGGAAAAATTACACTTACTGTGCTTCAGAAAAGTGAGCTAGATATGACCTTGTGTATGTGAAGACACACTGAACAAGA
Organism: Pitta sordida; assembly: GCA_013390025.1. Classification (NCBI taxonomy): domain Eukaryota; kingdom Metazoa; phylum Chordata; class Aves; order Passeriformes; family Pittidae; genus Pitta; species Pitta sordida. The sequence goes on from WEKX01002342.1 coordinate 57,811, forward strand.
GGTCTTCTGATTGGATACAGTTTGCTTCTCTATATAGAACTTTGCAACAACGTTACCCAGAAAATATCACTCTGAGCTTAATTAGTTCTGGCACCATGATTACATCAACAGACAACATGGCTCTGTATGAGCTGTGCAAGGCCGTGCTCTGTAGTATAAACTCCCACAGAGTTCATAAACTGTGCCTTAGTATTATTTGGCAAGCAAGATAAAACCACTGTTAGTTGATATCTTTTTTAGTCTCATTAACGTAGCAAGAAATTTCAATGTAAATGGATGGCATTATTGTTACCTCATCAGACAGTTGGCCTAGTTGTTTAGATGAAGCTACAGCACAAGTACAGCATGGACACATCAACCTCAGACACTACTTAATCTACTTTCTTAGCCACAAAACAGTCCTGAACATGAGAAGCAGACACAGAAGGAAAATGTCCAAGAAGCGAGAAATAGAAAATGAGCTTCAGAATAAGAACTCTTACTAAAATGTTCTATCACATCTTGCACTCATTATGCAACGAGTAAAAATACGTATATTCATTTTTCAGCAGTATCATCCAAGAAGTGGCGAGCCACACATTCTCTAAGAGATCTTTTCTTATTTTTCTGTATGGTTCATTTATTCTTGGTGTAAGTTGACATATGCAGTGATCCCCGCATATTCATGGCTCGCAACTAATCGTGGTTGGATTTTCAGTGAGTTGTGAGACTGTATACGTGTGCAGAATGTTCCGGACCGCAGATTTCACGGCCAGGAAGCATCAAAGTGTGCTTCCTCTGCTTTAATGAGGTGCTACAGTGCGAGCCACACTCCCAGGACCACCCTCCACACCTTATTAGTGGAGGGTGCATGGCTACAGACGAGAACTAGTTGAATATTCCTGGGTTCAGTATCTTCATAGATTTTATAACTCGTAGGACCTGCCTAGACCAAGCCCCAGAGAATTCCGGAGGATCACTGTATTAGTGTTATGAAGCATGATTAGAGATGCAAGACCGGGCTAGAAAAATTGGTTTTGGGGGTTGGTTTGTTTGTTTATTTTACGAGGGGTGTTCCCCCTGAAAGCGAAGATAAAGTGCATTGCCTTAAAATGAAAGTGGTAGTGTTTGTTAGTTGCCTATTAGGATTTATTCCATCCTGGAATCTCAACACATTGAAGTATTCCCCAGCCACATAGGAAAAAAAACCCCAAAACCAAAAAACCATAAAGCCACAACCAACAAGAAAGAGGTAAAGAAGTAGAAAATAAGAAAAAGCAGTAAGAAAGTAAGCAGAATACAGTTCTGTCCTTTTTAGATGGCAGTGCTTCTGTTTTTCCTCTCAAAATCCTATTTGTGCATTTAGCCTGCCTACTCATTCTGTTCCACAAAACAGCTTCTGGGCACTGCCATAGCAGAAAGCTACGTTCCTCACTGCTGCATGTGTTCTAACACATTTTTAATGTGAGTGTTCGAGAAATCTCAATGTTTTTATTTCCACTTGGAGAAAGATCTGTAAGAAATCAGAAAAGTATAAATAATAAAAAAAACTTAACCAAGTAGTTTTAAATAAATGAATAAATAGTGGCCAATAATGGCCAATAGTGGCCAATAATCATTTCTCATTCCACTGCATATCAACCCATCTCATGGGTAGAAAGTACACTGAAAGTGCCAGGTTCTTCACTTTGGACAGAATAATCCCATGCATCGATATCAGCTGGAGGATGAGTGGCTAGAAAGTGGTGAAATGGAGAGGGATTTGGGAACAAAGGTTGACAGAAANTGGGTTACAGCTGGACTCGATGATCTCCAAGGTCTCTTCCAACTTTTCAAGTACTGTGATACTGTGATACTTTGACTAGGGAAGTTATTCTTCCACTATACTCGGCACTGGCCAGACCGCATCTTGAGTACTTTGTGCAGTTCTAGGCTCCCCAGTTTAAGAAGGATGTTGAGCTGCTTGAGAGGGTCCAGAGAAGGGCAATAAGGATGGTGAAAGGACTGGAGGACAAGCCCTATGGGGAGCGGCTACAGGAACTGGGGTTGTTCAGCCTGGAGAAGAGGAGGCTCAGAGGCTACCTAATTGCTGTTTACAACTGCCTGAAGGGAGGTTGCAGTCAAGTGGGTGTGAATCTCTTCTCTCAGGCTGCCAGAGAATGATCCCTCAGTGGAATGGTTAAGCTGCTTCACGGAAGGTTAAGGTTGGCTGTTAGGAAGAGG
>WEKX01002343.1:696-29346 GCA_013390025.1 Pitta sordida
TCGGAGCTGAACTGGGAAGTAAGCTCCTCTAGGAATGTAAAGCAGATACCTTTAAGTAGAAATTTCCCTCTTCTCGCATAGGGTTTTCCAGCTCAGCAAAATGAATAGTAATGTATCTGAGCTGGCTCTCTCCCTTCCAGTTACAGAGCCTTTCTGCAGAACCAGCTGTGACTGTGAATTCAGAGCCTGGGAAATCAACAGATCTGGTTTGGGGAGCAGTTATCAATTTGTTCATCTGGAATGAGCCTAATTGTCTCAGCTCAGTGATATGCCATGGAATATATCAGCAGCTGATGCTGTTTAAAAATTCCTCATTAATGTGGTAAAACTGTACATACTTTTGACCCTTAGGCCAAACTGTTAGAACTGATGGCTTTATCTCCCAATCTAAAACACTTAATATGTACATTGGTTTACTGATTTTTTTTTAAATAGTGAAAAGCCAGGCAGAGAGGATAACCTTCCTTTGAGCTTCCTACATATGGCCCACAAATGACTGTATTTCTTGGTACAGACTGTAGAACCCAAAGGAAGAGTCAGAGGTCTCCCTATTACGGAGAAAATACTAAAGATATTTATAGCAACACACTTCTTTCCCACCAGTCTAAGCTACTGGATGCAGATTTTCAGAAGATGTGAGTCCAGAAGAAAGCTCTGGCTTTTGTCTTTCTCTGGGATTCTACCAAGATATGTCCAAAATGTAGATGTAATAACATATCTTAAAATAATTCTTACAGTTGCTGGACCTGGGCTATTTGCAGTGGAATTAATTGCTACTTGAAGACAGTAACATTAATGTGGGTGTTGAAAGAAACTACTTCCTATTATGCTTCCTCAGTATGAGAAATGCACTATGAAAATTTTATATACAGGGCAGGAAAGGCACTTACATCCTTACTATATGGAATGGAACTTGCAGTTCTTCAGGCCTAGATTTGGTCTCAGAATTGTGAATATAATGACTGTCTGATTACTCTTCTCCTGGACTATAGTTCCCACTTTTTCTGACAAGATCTACACACAGAACTACTATAGGGAAGAGATCCATTGGTGTCCCAATCTGTGACACTATACAAAGTGCAAAGCCATTTATCATACTTGAGCATTATTTACTACCAACTTTTAAGCTTTATTGACTTCATTGCATCATCACAGGCATGTGTGAATGTAGTAAGAACAAGTCTGAGACACTGGACTGGGCTTTTCATATTTGAAAGCATTGAATTTTGGAAGCATATTTGTAAACAGCTTGTAAGTTAGATTCTTTAGAATACTTTCTGTTACCTTTCTCCTGCTGCCTTCAGATAATGGCTTCTCACCGTTTTAAGCTATTTAACCTGGATAAGACTTTCTCTTTTAATCATTCAGTGAAAACCTTTATGAAACTTTTTTCATTCTTGTTTGACAATTTATACCCATCTGCCTATGTTCTGCTCAATACCAATTTATTCTTTTATTCACAGTGTTAGAGTATTTAGTTGTATACCTACAGAAATGCATTTCAGGATTTGATACATCAAATAACACGGATAAACATCTAAAACATAAAGTAAAACTGACTATTTTGATATTCATAGGTAACTGGTGATTTTTTATTTGAATTCTGTGTATTGAAATCAATGCCTCCTGCATAGAAAAGTTACTGACAAGATATCTTTAGGAATCTGTACAGAAAATGGGTAGAAGGGTTCAATACACGTGACTGTGTTGATGGGAGAGCTTTTATACATGGTTATACTAAATGCATGTCCTTCTTGGACAGAGCTCTTATTTACTTCAAGATTTTTCTTTATGTAGAAGATACAATTAATTTTTCTGAATGAGTCCAATGATATTTTCTTACTCTAATCAAGTTAGTTACTACATATTTCAGAAGTGATAAAAACTTACTGAAGGGGTGAGTTTCAGTTCTGATCTTTCTCTGTCTCCTTGTTCAAAGAACTCACTGGTTACCAGCTCAGCTGCCTGAAACATACATCATAATAAAGATTAGAGTTCTTGTAACCATAATTTTTAGAATAATGAGTTTCTGTTCAGACCATGACTTCAGCCTATCCTTAACTGTAAAGAAATGAATTATATGACTGATGTCAGGCATGTGTTCCTATAGTTTTCAGGACTGGGCATACAGGGGTATAAACACCAGAGCCACAGACAGGTACAGTTATTTATCCCTTTTTGATAGCGAATTGATTGGGACAATTCCATTGCAATGTCAAGGTAGCACTCAGTGCAGTCATATGTAACTTACTCAAGTAGTGAGAACAGAATAGAAAATTATAGTTTCTTGTTGGCATCCACAATTAAGTCTGTAAAGACACTTTGTAAAATATCCAAGAGCTCTCTAGGTGTTTACAGGCTGTTGGCCTACACAAACAACTTCACTTATCAAAGAAATATAATTAACCAATACCCTGTGTTGTCTTAACCTAATGTGTACTCTTTGAAAGTAAGCATGTGCAACATTTGAGATGCAAAAAACTGGAAACCAATCTACTGAAGATGGCATTCAGGTACTCCTGTCATGCCTGCATACTGTTTTCAAGCTATGAAATTATTTCACATAACACCAAGACATGAGAGGGTAAACTAAGCAGAGAACCTACACTTCAACATTTCTTGCTCTAGCAACTGCATGGTAGGTAAGGTTTACAAATCCTAATCAAGACATACTTGAAATAAGGAGTACCAAAATAAATTGGAAGTAGGTGAAGTGATGTTATAAAGTACTCTTAAATCTTGAGTCAGGCTATCACACTTTGGAAATTTATAGTGTATGTAATTCCAGCGCATTCATAAAATTCTGGATCAATATTCCAAACAGAGGAATAATTTAACAATTTAACAATCTAGCAGTAATTAAGGGTTTGCCAAGTGTATCATATAAAAAAAAATCAAGACATAGTATCATGGCTGTCTCTCAGTGCTATTCTGATCCTGTTCTCCTTCAATCTTTTCTTTCTGAATTTCCTGAATTTTTCCTTCTTACATGTGGCCTTTATTCCCTTTGGTTCATATATTTTAACCTCTTTCCCCCTCATTTTTCAAGGTTTTTTTTTTTTTATTTCCTTTTTGGCACGGTTGAGAACCAGCTATTTCCTGTGTTGTCGCTGTAGACTTCTTGGTTCCTCTGTGCAACTAAGTAATGTTTCAATCAATCCCAGACTGGATTTTTCAATATAAAATAAACCTGTACTCTAAGCTGCAGGGGAATTTTCACCCTCAGACCTCAAAAGTGATAAGCATAAAAATCACCCTTTTTCAGAGACTTCAGCACTAATTCAGCACCATAGCACAAAGATTGACGATATGGAAATCAGCCCCTAGATGACATTTTGGCTGTCAAAGAAAATGCAGAAGGGTTAAGGAGGAAAAATGAGGAAGGACTGCACACACTGCTGCTGTGGCCAGGTGGCAGTGAAAAATCTTGTGACTTGTTTTCCCACTGCAGTATATAAGCAGCTTTCCTGATTTCTCACAGAATCTCACAGATTTCCATAGCTTCTGGGTTAGAAAAGACCAAGTAGAGCAACAGCTGTAGAATTGTTGTCATGGTCTGCTTTTAAAAGCAAAAAAGACTGCCAAAACTGCAAGCTCAGCTGAAGCCCTCCCTTCAAAACCACTTTTTACTCAGTTTATGCGCATGTAACTTTCATAGATTCCTTTCAGCTTCTGTCATTTCCTTGTCTTTCCCCAAGAAATCCTGCTGCTCCTCCATCACTCGTTATCTGGTCTAGCTTTCTCTTTTTCACCCCATCTTTATAACTATGTATTACTTTGCTGTTGCACCAAACTCCCTCCAGGTGTGTATCTACACCCAGCTGCACTGGTATAGTTTCTATTTGCTTCTTGGTGCTGTATATCCCTGCAACACCCTACACTGTCTGTCTTCTACTAGCTTGTTCTGGACCTCAGTAAAGGAAAGAGAATGATTAGCATGAGTAATGGAAACATTAAGGATGGATGCTGGGTAAGGAAGGATGTCTAGGAGAGGGAAAATCATGGAGGAAAGGACAAGACTTTTGGGACACATTGCTTTCTCATACTATACTTGTCTGCCAATGCTGTGACACATGTTTTACATACATTTCTAAAGAGCCTACTTGGCAGCTGAATACTGAATTTTTTTGGTTTGTTTTGTTCGCGTGTTTCTGTAAAGAGAAAGCTCTGTACTACACTTGCATTTTCTTAAAAATTGTTAAGAAAATGAATGCAGTTATCATATGCACTGAAGATCTTCATCAAAGTTTGCAGCTCATCTGTTGATATTTTTGATTTAGGGAAGATTCTGCCACTGTTAAGGAAAACTTTGGGACAAAATAAGTAAGCACAGCTACATGTGGCTAATGCCTTTTTTGTTTAATCCATCCATCTTTGGATATGGATTTAAAAGGTTAATAAGAGGAGAGGTTGTAAAGCCAGATGTACAGAACAGCATGCGTACAGGCAAAGATTATGCAATAAACCATTTTTTGTAGAAACCGCCTGCTATTTTTTTTTTGTAGCATTAATACCGCTGTAAATTGATTCCAGTTTTGGTCCCTTGTAAGCCAGGGCCCTGGGAATATTGTCCCGCCAGTCCCGCCTCCTCCCAGCCCTGCTATTAATCATGACTTGCCTGTCTTGAAATCTCCCACGGTTTGGTCACAGCTCCAAGGTCACAGGCTGTCATTAGCATTGATCTGAAAAACAGAAATGAACAATACAAGCTGAATCAACCTTTGTTGTATTTCTAAACAACTGTGCTCTGGATGTATAAATAAATAATATGTATATAAAATGTCAGCTCTGGCTTTGAAATCTCAGCCATCAGCATGGCTTTTACATCACAATTGTGCCTCAGAAGGCTAATGTGTTGCAGGTCATAAGTTGATGAATTTTGGTATTGTGCATTGCACACTAGAAAAGAAATTATATTGCAAGGGAATAACTGCTAATTTTGCAATACTTCTAACACTACTTATATTAATACCTATAATAAATATATTAGAAAGCATGTGCTTCACATGCTATAAGTAAGGGTATTATTATATAATAACAACTGCAACTGGATTAATTTATATGCCTATTTATAAGTGACTGCTGTAGCAAGAGAGCCTCTAATCACAGGAGGCATCCCAGACACTGTTTAAGCAGTTTCTACTGCTAATCCACAATAAAAATGTAAGATTTACTATGAGCTATATGGTTCCACTGTAGTTTAATACCTAGCTACAACCATGTTTTATATGCATTAGGAGAAAGAAACCATTCAGCTGTAGAAAGCGTTTATGTACAGTACATGATGCAGATAAAAGTCTAAGAAAGTTTAAATGAAGAACAAGGGCACTGAAAATGAAGCATTGAATATATGGCCTGAGTCTAAAATTAGGCATGGGTGAAATGTTAAGGAAAATAGAAAATGGCCAATATTTTGGTCAAAAGACAACAGAATTTTAACGAAATTTCAGACATAAAATTAGACATAATTAGGCATGCATATACAAATACACACATTTTATGGTCTAAAAAAAGCATGATGTACTCAAACCACCCACAAAGTCTGAGTTTTTTAACAGGATGCCCTCTCTGGGCATTCTAGAGGGCTAGAAGAATACTGTGTATATGCAAATTCCCAGGTACAGCCTGGAAGAGCAGAGAAAAGCATGGCCAGTGAAAGGAGACAGCTGAGAGGAGGAGGGAGTGGGGAAACAGACAAGCAAGATCTTTGTGTCTTAAGGCAGAATATTGATGCTTTCTGGAAAAAGAGAGGAAGTGATGAGTAGTAACTGGTGAGGCTGGGAGAAAGGGAAGAAAACATGACAGAGTGAGAAGGCAAAAATAGGAAAGGAGAAGATGATGTCATGCTGATTAATCACATCATATATTTCATATTTTTAAAACAATTCACCTTCTCTTGTTATTCTAAGCCTTCACTCCATGGTATATGAAATCCCTTCAACAAATATGGCTGCACTTTGAAATAACCAGAAAGCAAGAAATAGTAGTGCTCACCGAAATGCTTCTCGGTGGTATTTTATATTCCAATCATAACCACCTTTACTGACAAGTTCAAAAAACTCGGTCCTTCTCCTGCAAGAAAACAGATTATCAGAGAAAGAAACAAGACACTTCCAGGGAAGCACTGCAGTAGGAATATAGTTCTCTGGATGATATAAAATCACTGCATCTCATGTATTATTGTAAAAGTTGTTACACTGACAGTCCATTTAAGCGAAACATACTAATTTCCAAACATGTTCTATAAATGTCTGTTATCAATGTCAGAGTTGCCTAGTAAAAGCAATATTGTATTTATGGTCTCCACAGGTAAGGAAATTAATGGCAGTGAAATGTTCAGTCTTCCATGAAGGCATGAAATGTTCACCTACAGCAGTGGACAGACAGACAGTAGAAACATCCCTGTAATATACACACGCTTCTCTTTATTTGTCCTTGCAAAATGGTTTTTATTTCTATATCCTAAATGGTTTTTCAGACATGTGCAATTCCTAGTTTTTCCAGAACACAGAAAAGAACAGAGAGACATGTAGAAGCTGCAGCTCTCTTGAATTTGTAGTTCTCGTTGACTAGAACTACATCTACCTGCTTGGTCCCATGCTTTGTCTTCTGGAATACCTTCCCTGTGTCCATAAATACAGACAAAACATGAGATGCACAGAACATGCTAATGCTTGATTATTACCTTTAAGATTCAAAATTCTGACTCATTATAGTCTGAGACCATTGCAGCTCTTACTGTATGCAATGGGACTGCAATATGTAATAGATCCTGCCCAAAATATAGCAGAAGTTGAAGTACAAAAACATGGAGCAACTTGCCCACAGTGACACAACATATGAGCATCAAAGCTGGAAAGCAAACACCTGTGTTCTGAGTGACAGTCCAGTGCCTCATCTCATATGAGACTGTGCTCTCTTTGTCAAGTGGAACTGTAGTTGAGATTCCTCAACACAAGAGAGTTTGCAAAGTCTTATATTTTCTACATTAATTTTAACTACGCTGAAAGTTTGAATGGCGATTATTGAAAGCACAGTCTGATGGCAGCCAGTACAGGTTTTGCACACAAGGAGATTCACACTTGAAGGAACACTACCTTTGATGAGTGGACAGAATGTTATGTCGGGCATGTTGCATTATTCTTGTCCCTGACTGCCATGGTTATGGCTGCCAGTCACTCTACTTTCTATAATGGATTTCATGACAGCAATTATAAGAGAGAGATATAAAAACTGCATGGTGATATCTAATCTTTTATGCTTCAGGAAATCAGATACAAAAGGGTTTCAGGTTACAAAATTTGCTAGGACAATGCAAAGTCACACAAAATTCAGTTTTCTCACAGAAGGCTTGTCCTTATGGAAAGAAATATTTTAACAATGAAAATTTTAATGGCCAAGAGTAGTTGTCACATGAACCTTAAACCAGCCTAACCCTGAGCATATCAACACTACACTGAGCATCAACAACTACATACTCCATTACAAGAGCAAGCAATGGATTTTTGCATCTTGTATTTCAGTGCTCAGTCCAAAAATGTAAAATTTGGTAATGATTTCTTTTTCAAGTATTGGATAGTCTGAGAAATTAATAGGTTAGTCGACCAAAAATAGGTAAGAACGTTTAAAGCTGAGAGCTCAGGAAGATGACATCCCAGAAACATATTCAAAAATATTTAAATTTAAAATGTGGAGATCCATGAACACTATCTGAAAATGTGTCTCAAGGCCTTAAGTTAAGCTGAAAAGTTTAAGAATTTTCTTTGAAATCCATTTAAATGGCTACGGAAGTAGTAGTCAAACTCCACGGAGAACTTCTAGTGTAGAAAGGAGCCAACCTCAGGAAAGCAGCCATGTATATATAATGAAACAGTTTAGTGTTGCCTACTGGTTTCTTATGTCTGATATCCAAAATTATGAAGTTTGCTATGAATAAGCAAATATAACGTGGCATGACTTCAGAAATAAACTGAATTATAACAATCTTAGTGTCTTTGAGCAACATTGAACTTGGTTGTATTTTGTCTGAAAGAGAAGGTTGTCTTGCTATATATGACAAATCCAGTTGCTCTACAGTCCAGAGGTTCAAGATATCATATGAGTGAATTTCCATAAACATTTTGATTCCATCCTTTTGCTTGTTGCATTATCTACAAGTATCATTATCTAGAATTATCTACTAACATCAAGTATATTTTCCATCCGGTCTTTCACTCTGAAAGTCATCTTTCTGTTTGTTTGTATAAAAGTAGTGCCTTGAGAAGGTCATAGAGCCTTGCTCTGCCTGGAGTTTTGTTGCTGTTTTGCTAGCTGGAGTGCATGGATATTAGGTTTAGGCAATCTAAGAATACAACTATGAGAATTTCACAGAATCACAGAATTAATAAGGTTAGAAAAGACCATAGAGATGATAGAGTCCAACCTATTACCTAACCTATTGGCAACCTATTACCTAACACACCATCCTATTATCTAGATCATGTCACTAAGTACATCATCCAGTCTTTTCTTAAACACCTCCAGGGATGGCGATTTCACCACCTCGTTGGGTAGCCCATTCCATTGAGAAATCACTCTTTCTGTGAAAAAGTTCTTACTAATATCTAGTCTAAACCTCCCATGATGCCGCTTGAGACTGTGTTTTATTGTTCTGTCACTGGTGGCCTGAGAGAAGAGACCGAGCCCCACTCGACTACAACCTCCTTTCAGGTAGTTGTAGAGAGCAATAAGGTCTCCCCTGAGCCTTCTCTTCTCCAGGCTAAACAATCCCAACTCCTGCAGTCGCTCCGCATAGGGTTTGTCCTCCAGACCCTTCACCATCCTTGTCGCCCTTCTCTGGATCCTCTCCAGCAACTCAACATCCTTCTTAAGCTGGAGAGACCAGAACTGGACACAGTACTCAAGGTGCGGCCTAACCAGTGCCGAGTACAGAGGAAGAATAACTTCCCTTGTCCTACTGGCCACACCATTCCTGATACAGGCCAGGATGCCATTGGCTTTTATAACCACCTGGGCACACTGCTGGCTCATGTTAAGTTTCCTGTCAACCAACACTCCCAACTCCCTCTCCGCTTGACCACTCTCCAGCCGCTCATCCCCCAGCCAATAGCAATGCATGGAGTTATTATGTCCAAAGTGAGGAACCCGGCTCTTGAACTTGTTAAATCTCATACCGTTAGAATCAGCCCATCTCTCTAGTCTGTCAAAGTCCCTCTAAAGGGCCCTTCTACCCTCTGGCAGATCAGCATTTGCTCTCAACTCAGTAGCATCTGCAAACTTGCTAATGGTGGACTCAACTCCCTTGTCCATATCATCAATAAAGATATTATTTTTAAATAATAAAAGGATAAAGGTATTATATTTCCTTCTCTACAAAAATATTGAAGAGGTAGCAAACTGAAAAAACAAGTTAGGTACTTGTGTCCAAATATTTGTTCACACAGAGTGGCTTTAAGAAGTACATATAAACCACCAGCATTTTCAGAGAATAATTTTCAGGCACTTCTGGAAGTAAAGTAGCATAACTACCACCTTATTAATGAATCATAATAACACAAGATGAAAAAATAACTTATCTACAGTAAGTAAAGAGGCCTCTTGCTAAATGTCTTTTGATTCATGTAGCACATAAAAATCAATTATGCAAGTAAGGAAACCTAATCTTGAAATTCAGTTTATGACCCTTTTGAACATTATTTCTCTGTATTAAAGCTAGAAAAACAACCTGACCATGTATTTTTTCAACCTAAGGCAGTCAGGGAAGAGAGCTTCATCACTTCTGGGTGTGAACAGGATTCCATTGCAAGGCGCTGTCATGGGCCCTCTCTGTGTCTTCCAGGTGTTGCAAGATATTGGCCAGGGGGAGCACACAGAGCTCTACCAGTGCAGCTGCCACCTCAGTCCCTGCCACTCATCTGCTCCTTGGCAGCACAAAACATTTCTGTGGCATTTGTTATTTATGGTGATTCAGGAGAGCCTGTACTGGCACATTGGGTTACAAACTGGTTGGAAGGGCGAGCTCAGAGGGTGGTGGTGAATGGTGCAACATCTGACTGGCGGCCAGTCACCAGCGGAGTCCCACAGGGGTCAGTGTTAGGCCCAGCACTGTTCAACATCTTTATTGATGATATGGATGAGGGAATTGAATCCATCATCAGCAAGTTTGCAGATGATACCAAGCAGTGTGAGGGTGACACCAAGACCCCTTCTGGTGACATGCATGTTTCCCACACAGCTTCACTAGAAAGAGCTTGGTAATACATATTTGTATTTGAAAAAATATAAAGTAGCTCCAACTTGCAATCTGCTTAGAGATTTGATTTACAAATAAGGAAAAGGAAAAAAACTGGGTAAGAGAGATTCTATTGTACTTCTCTCCACTTTTTAAGACCTATTCTCATCATGTGGTGCTGATTGGCATAATTTGCCTTCAAAGCAGCAAAGCGTATGCTTTTGTCACCTCTGCAACTGAGTCTGTAACTAAGTGCAGTATTTCTTAGCATATACGTTTAGAAATGCTGAAATGGTGGAAAAGAATTTTCAAATGCTGTTGAATTTCTACACACCTGAAGAAATGATCACAGAAGGGACAGAAGAATTAAGGGACTGGGACTGGGATTGCTTTGAAATATAAGCCTAGGATTTCACTTGCTTTTGGTTGATACATGTTAGACATCAAAGCAAAACTTACTTGGACACTTGAGATATTTCTATTAGCCTAAGATACACTAAGTATTAGAGTAAATCTCTTCACTAATTTCTCATACTATATATCCTTATTGGTATTTAATAGGTCATTAGAGTAAGTTGTCTGAATTTTCATTTGTCAAATACAAGAAATGCCAATACTTACTCAAAATACAGAGTGAGGTCTGTTGCCAATATCGATTGCTTTAGAAGCTGCATAAGGTCACTGTAGTCCTTAGAGGACAAGTTAGCAAAGATGTTGTGACCCTATAATGAAAGAGATAGAAGAGGTAAAAGGCTAGAAATCAATATAGGTTTTTAAAAGGTTTTCTAACTTTTTAGTATAGTATTTCCCTGTATCAGAAGCCTTTTCTTATTCATGGCAAAACTACAACAAAACAATAGTGTTAATACTGCTGAAATTACATTGAGGTGGAAGAGTTGAGGATTGTAATCAAGCACCTGGTATGTTTTCCTAAACTCTGCTGAAATTATAACCCTTCAAGTAAAGATTTACTCTTTGCTCTGACCATGCACAGACTCATTTATGAGGAAAAACTATGTATACATCTCAGTCTTTCCTTTTATTAAATGTTTTGGGTAGCTGTGCATTGGAGCTTTTGTGTTGTGCTCCTAACAGATTTATCTGTGCTGCTGCTTGCAGGCACATGAACTGCTGTTAGAGCAGTCAAGGACACTAAATCAGTTTTTCATTCAAAACAGCCCATTTGCTCACTCTGCCCATTACTGTGTTGTTTTACAGTATATACCACCATTGCCCATGCAGGCTAAAGAACCACAACTGTATATGCACTTTTAAACACCTTTAGTGGGCCCAGCTGGCTGCTTTTTAAGGTATTGTGGATTAAGAATTTGAAAGGTGCTCTATGGCCAGAATTAAAGGAAACAAACAATTTGATATTGGTATTTGAGAATGAGAAGGTTGAAACAAAATTAATTGAGAATTCTAAATGTAAGCTTAAGTGATCTTTGTGACAATAGACACATATAACTATACTAACATAAATAAAACTATTATAGGTTGTTTTTTCTTTTTTTCTAATCACCTATAGAAATATTGACGTTCTTGCTAAACTGAGTCTTATTTTGGTGGTTTTTGGCCCTGTACCGCCCACATTCAGTATGCACTGCCATCTACTGCCTACAAAGATTAAAATGCCCTTAAAATGAAGAATTTTCTAGCAGGATTACTGTGACCATGATGACATGAAATAAGTTCTGGAAGTAGGAAGGGCATTTTTAATGGAGTATTGTTGGACTGAAAAAATAATTTGCCATGCATAAAATTATTTCTTTTCAGCTATATATTGAGAAGGCTTTGAAAATCTAAAGCTTATTTCATGAAAAAAACCACAAAACAACCAAAGTACTCAGAAGAAAATAAAGTAAAATGTACCAGAAAAATAGGACTTCTTACAATGGGGGTTGAACAGTGTCACTAGTTTAGGGAAAAAAAACCCTAAAATATAAAACCTTTCATTTTTTCCTATTCTGAACCAGTCAGTTTAACGTCCAAATGCCCTTTTCCTCATATCTTTCCCTGGTCGTAAGTATAAGGAGCCATTTAATTCCTAGTATCAATTTTTCGATAAGCTAGTCTGGGCTAAAAAAATTGAGCTGTTTAAATCTCATGCTGGTGCTCTCTTTCCTCTATTTACTTTTGAAATACGTATAATGTCAAGAAACTGAACACTAAAGCCACAGTCCCATGACACATCTCTCTGGCAGTGTACACAGAGGTAAAGCCATGACCCTGTTCCCATTTGTTTGTGATCACAGGATATTCCCAGATTCTCTTCAGAAGTTACTGCAGATCAGCATGTGTTCTCCAGTTGTGCATGAACAACAAACTTTACTTTTATATTACTGAATGCATTTAGTAACAACCAATCTGTGTAAATCCACATCAGTAATCCCTTGAATTTTGCGAGGGATGGGGACCAGGGGAATGCCGTAAAACCTGGATTCCATGAATTGCAAATAACCCATGCCCATCTCCCCACCTCCTCAGCCCAGGAGCACTGAGGGGCGTGCCCGGTACCTCCCCACACTGTGTGAAGGGACAGGGGAGCAAAGGGGATGTTCTCTGGCCCTCCCTACCGCCAGAGAGCTCCGGGGAGCCACCGTGCGCTGACCTTGTTCGGGACTCCTGGCTTGGTGCCCCACGCTGCCCCTTCCTGGGAGTCCCAGGGAGCCATGGCACCCTGCCCCTCGGTACAGCAGAAGGACTCTGCACATATGTACACAGGAAAATGCCACAAATAATTGAGGGAAGTCTATGGCATCTTCAATGTAAAAATTACCGCAAAGATGTGAAGGAGAGAAACTCGATGCGCGAAGAGTGAGGGATTACTGTATTTTGTAAGGGCTGCATTTCTATCCTTCTGCTTTTCTCACTACATCTCTGGGATAGTGCATGCTGCATATACCATTACGAGCAGGATACTCTAGGCAAGAACTATGTCTTCATATGTATCTGCAAAGCAATTAATGTATTTTGGACAGCATGATATTAATTTTTAGAAATAATTTATTAAAATTATGAACAAACATAATAAAAATACTTTTTACAGAAAGACTGTAAAAGTAATTAACTTCGTGCAGTAAAGGATGACTGTGACATGCTAAATATAACACCTGTGGAGAAAGGCAAGAGCTTGCTTCAGCTACCTATAAAGCACTGAGAAGGATATATGTTAGAAGACTGAGAAAAGCTGACAAGATGATTAGGAAATGTTCTCCCTGCCCCTCACTGATTGAGACAAATATAATTTCTGGGCTCTATGATCAGCATTTGTAGTTGCTTAATTTTGTGCTAGTTGTGACCTTTGTGGTAACCAATAAATAATCCTCAAGAAGAGGGCATCAAAAAGGTACTGTGCATGGTATTTTCTTTCTCCAGCTGAAACTGCCCAACAGCTTACAGTGAGATTAATAATAATGCTTTTGTACCTCACTTTGGAGAATCATGACAGCATGATTGAAATGGTGATGCTCCAAGGTAGCAGAGGTGCCGTAGAGCTGAGCTAAAGCTGATCCACTCCTGAAACAGAACATGGGGAATCAACAAATATTGTTCATCTGCTTACAAAGCAGGTTGCAGAGACAACTTAGTAACAAAGGCATGTGGACATACTCTTCACCTCCATTTCAGCAACCAAAATTAAGACAGTTGACAAGATCAAAAATACTAATTTAAAGCCAGATAAAAAGCAATTTTGTTCCAGACTTTCCAAAATATCATCAGCTGACTAAAGATTTTTCTTGAACTACAAGAAATTTTGTAATGCAACTTTCAAAGTGCCTCAGCAACAGCACAGACACACCACTGTGTAGTAAAGACACACAGTAATGTCCTTGAGCTGGGATTGGCTGTTCCACTACTTTCTATTTTTTAATTCTTAATAAACATAAACACAATGGCTTACAATGGGCAAATACAAACTCTTAAAATAAACCCCCAAACCACAACAATAAAAAACCAACTGCAAATGCACTGAGGTTTTGTCAGTATGTAAATCACGTATTTAAAAAAACCCTGATGTAAACCGAAAAACACAAGTGGGAGCAGTGAATATAAAAGCAAAGTTTAGCATCATCTCTTTAGAATGTGTTTTCTCATTACGTTTATTGTCTAAACCAAATTCAGAGTCAAAATGCACAGAGTAGGTGGTTTTTCTAAGTTCAAAGGACAAAAATCTATGGAATACAATTATAAAATTGCAACTCAGGAGGTGCAGAGAATGGGACTGGACTGTTCACTATTACTTCACTTCTGGGACCCAGCCTAAAGCAACAAGATGGGTTTTCTTTCCAAAGAAATGAGAATAAGAGATTATGCTAGAGGCAAAAAGAGTCTCCTAGGAGCATGTACTATAAAACTGCACCATACTGATACTTAATTATCAGAAGCAGCTATATTAGAGAGAAGGATGTTCAGGAAACATTGTCTCTAGAGACTGCAATGTTGAGATATATAACAGAGCCATTTCAGACAACTGTGATATTGTCTCCATCATATACCTCTTGAACTTTCATCATACAGAACAACAGTATTGAATACTGAAGATAAAACAGGGAAGAATGATGCTTAAATTTATGTCAGGTTAGAGGAATAAATCATAGTTGCTGTTATGAAAACTACAGGTTCTGTTTTCAGGGATGTTTTATACATGTGTGGTAATGTTTGTCTTTCATTAAATGTCTTCAGCAGTTTCTTTATGGAGTCATAAAATGGTAGCCTCCTCTTCGTACCTCATTGTCAAACAACAAGTATAAGTGATAGCAGCCTAGCACTGAAATCCTACACCTTTAACTGAGCCATCCCTCTGCACAAGAGATACTGTTGTGTAATGTTACAGCCCAGAATTTGTTAAGTTAGAGAGCCTAAAATGGCCAGGATGTAAATCTTAGGTCTCGTTTTTGTAAATTAGGAACATAAACATCAATCAGCTGAGCTTCTTTCCCATTTGTCTCGTCTATTTTGATTCTCTTCAAGTCTCAGCTGCAAAAAGATATCTAGCAGTGCTTGGTAACCTTTGCACCATAAGCTCTGTCTTTTGAGCACTGAAATTGATTTTCCTTGCTATGGTGATTGAAGATCCAGACAGTGTCATTGTTTCATTGAGATTGTATGCCAACACCAATACCTCAGGAAATTGCAGCTTAGTGAACATCAGGAACATCAGTTTGAGTGATGTTCTCTGACGCAATTTGGCCCCAGAAATGCATCAGCCTGTGCATAGACACATTGCAGCAGAGTATTTCTGCAAAAGGTAGGACAAAATAGGCTATACAACATCAGTGTGTCTTTCAAATACCTTGGGACAACCATTTGACCATCACAATGGAGGATTAGCAGCAATACAGAACAGAAAAAGCTGCAAATGCACACTGGGATCTGCAGGAGCAGAGAGCCTCAGGGTCTCGTCTTCTGACTGTAGAAGACCCGGGGAATGAAGAAAACAACATGGAATTTGAAGGAGTCTCTGTGTCTGACAGGTTTAGTTCACAGCTTGGCCAGGATGTTGCCAGGGGACATTTTCTGTTGTCCCTCCTGTTCTCAGGGAACACAGATTCTGGAATGAATTTGCCCTTGGTCAAAGGAGTTCCCTTACCATTACAGTAAGAAGTATCACCCTCAAACCCTCCACAAACCAGCTTCTACCTCACTGTGCCTAATGGCAGCAGTCTGGGCCAAAAATATATGCAAGTCAGGGCTGCTAAATCAGGTCATAAGAACTTTGAATAAAATAAAATTCATTTTCAGAATTTAAAACAGTCTAGAGATCAAGATTTCACATCAGTGATGTAAGAATTTGCCTTTGAGATCCATCTTTGTGTTCTGTTGGGTACTGACCATTGCAGAAGGTAGCCAGCCAACCCTTGCCCACAGAACATGAACAGGCTCTGTGCAGTCTGGCATGTGGGGCAGATCAGAGAGGAGGAATTTTTATACCCCAGGGACCCTGTGTGCTCCAGAATTGATGTATGTGGTGAGGCAACTACTCCAGTCACCCACTGCAGATGATATGCATCAGAACTCTAGCAGAATGGCAATGGCTTCATACCTCATAAACTAGGAATTACTTTACGTATGCGTCTTTATAATGATGTGGAAGTTTTTTGTGAAAGCATTACTTCAATTTTACTTATTTTATTTCCTTTTTAATAGAGGGACAAGGTTTTGCTTAATGTCATGCATTCCAGCCAGCAAGAACAACTCAGATGTTTCCTGGGTTGAATACCAGAATCAATAATAGCTGAGCCCGAAAAGAACATCAAGTTTTGGGACCACATTTTAATATGTGGTGTCAGTTCAACAGCCTGCTACAAACAACAAACCAACAATTACCTAAAGGAACAGAAAATGATAAAGATGGATTGTCCCTCACTGCATACTGGAATAAGAATACTTGGCCTTGGCCTAGGAAGCTTGAAATTAATGCTTCATTCTTTATCCCGGTCACCTTTTGCTCTCTTGTGGAAGAAAACCAAATTAAAATAGCAAGAATTAGAAGGCTTACTTAGCTTGGAAGGCATTGTTGGTTCCCCTGTGGTCAAGGTCATGACATAAGCATCCCACAATCAAAGCTAAAATTTCAATTTCAGTTAGAATCTCCTGAAATCCTGCAGTCTGAGAGCAGAAAAAAATAGCAGCTGTAATTATCAGTAGCAAAAGGGATAAGTAATGTTAGTCCATCAAGCAACAGTCAACTTTGTTTTGATACCAAGAACATTTCAGTAAGGAGAAGATAAATGCTTTATTGTCATACTCTATTCCATGCTGTATGTTAGGTGGTTAGCAGAACAGATAACGTCCTTGGAGTGATCTGTTATTATCTCTTTGTTGCATTTCCAGCATGCCATTTCTCTGCTACCCAGAAGGCACTAAAGGCAAAAAGCACTGAAAACAAACGCCAGTAACTGCAGACTAAGACAGGAATTGGATTTTCCTATCAGAGAAATAAAAATCTCCAAACTAAACTGATTCAATTTTGAAATTTTGTTTGGAGAAGTATTTAGGAAGATTTCTTAAATTCTGAGATGGCCATCTTAGTCAGTCCCTACTGTCTGAGAGACCTGATGTGTTAAATCTATAAAAGAATCCAGATACAATAGACTCTATGGAACTGTTAAAATTTTTTAAAATCTGGGACAATGAAATGAAGTGGCATGATTTAAAGAGGAATTGTCTCAAATGGCGTATTTCTGCTGCACATGCCCACTTGAACTTGGGAGAGATTTTTGAAAACAGATTAATGAAATTGCCTACAAGCAACTCAGACATGACTGTGGGAATGGGGAAGCTGATCCTAGAAACATTCTCTTGCCACTATACTTCTCCTGATGGATACTTGCCATAGCAGTCTCCCTGCCTGAACTGCCTCATGTTGATTTCCAGTCACTTGGAGTCATTTGGCATGCAAATTACCTGGAAAGTTCACAGCTAAGCCAAAGAGGAAGTGTAGTGTGTTATTGGTAGGATGGTGTGTTGGTAGCACAATGACAACAGGTTAGGTAACAGGTGATAGCTGGGACTCAATGATCTCTGTGGTCTTTTCCAACCTTACTAATTCTGTGATTCTGTGATTCCGTGATGTCAGGTAGTGCTAACCTCAAGCATCCTGAACAGATCCTGTCTGGAGGAGGTGCTAGAGCCAGTGTGGGACACCACCTCATTGGTGCTCTGCATATTACCCATGGGAGAAACAACCAGCTAATTCAACTCTTCAGAAGCAGAAGGGCATAATGCCTGCAAAAAGGAATGGCTGAGCTGGAAGATCATACTTGTCTTTACAGTGTCAGTCTCCAATGACACTTCTCAAGTAGCCACATAACCTAGTTAGTATAAAAGGAAATTATATACAAGAAATACAAAATACATTTATATTGGAGTACCAAATCAAGGCTGAATACTAACAGCATGTGAAAAAGCCCATATTCCATTGATTTTCAATGGGACATAATTTACCTCACTGTTAAGGAGAGGGATTAACAGTGGGACTTGTAGCTCTTCCCTGATAGGAACTTACAGCTGACTCAGAAATTTGAGTCAATTGCTGCAATACTATGAAACCTCTGCTATTCACCCTGAAGACCACAAATTCTATTTAAAGAAATGCACATTCAAATCTAAGTAGTTTTTGTTTAGACAGTCTGAAATGTGGCTGCAGTTAATAATTATGCAGTACAGGGAGCCAAGCTCCCCCAGGTGCTCAGGAATGCATTTCAGTGGGAGTTGAGGAAGTGCAGGACTTGCTACCATAGCGTTATAATTGCTTAAAGTTTACGCATCAGAAAAGATGATGAAGTATAAGGAAAAAAAGATTAATTTTGTGTACAATCCACTGGTATGCAGAATAACTTGAATATTAGGAAAGAGATTCTCCTGATTTCTAGCAGCATTCCTTCTTTAAAATTTCAGTAACATTTACCCAGGCAGAGGAAATACTTTAAAAAATAGTGTTTTCTCTTTTTGTTTTTTAAACATTGCTCTTGTGTAACAAATAATAATAAAGGTCTATTTTTAAAAAGGGATTAAAACATTTGTAAAAAAGTTGTAACTGACAACATGCCAGGTGTTAAGACCAGGTGTTTCAGTCTAGAGAAAATATTCATGGCTAAGTTAAACAACTTAAAAGAGAAATGTTATCAAATAAAATTGACATTGCAATAAATATTCTTTAGTATAACACAAGCTTTGATTAAACTCAAGGATTCAACCTGTATTGTAAACGCAGGAAAGCCAATTAAGGAATTTATTAACAGTAGCAATATCTCAAAAATAAATGCCACATTTTATTTAATGAAAAGTCTAGTCATTGAATATATGAAAGAATTACAGCATATGTCATTTAGTAAAAACTATTTAATTTAAAACAGTGTTATGCTAAGGGTGTATCTTTGAATATAATGCAAGAAAACACAGGATTACATTTTCCTATTTTCTGAATTTACACACAGAGAAAAAAAATACACGGCAATAGACGACGATGGAGTAAAATTTATTTTCACCAGAAAAGGAATGACCTATAACTCATGACTGGCAAAGTCTCCAGTGAGTTATGGAGGTCATTCTTTCATGTGAGGAAATGAATTGCATTCATTATACCTGGCCCCACATCTATATGTTTTGTTATTAACACACCAGATGGGATTTTAATGTTGTATTGCTTCATTTCCACCCTTTGAAATAAGTATCAATGTGCACTGTGTATGCAAAGGCATTGATAACAAAACCTGGGCTTGATTCTGTGGTTTACTCTCATGCCCTTTACTTGCAGGAGCAGCCTTTTTGCAGTGCTTGCCTTCAGAATACTTGGGCATCTGAAATACAGAACTATGGCTCACAGAACTGGGCTTATAATTGCTCAGGAACGATAAAATACATACTTATATATACAGGAACATACTTTAGATATGCAAAATGCTGGGGATGAAACAACTGGTTTACTCTTCATGAATTTCTCTTGTTTGGCTTGTTCAACACAACTGGATTTTCCTTTTGCATTCAGTGGGTCATTAGAGGCTACTGCATTACAGATCAGACTATGCTATGGCAAATTCTACCTGAAAATAGACCTATTGCCTCATATTTGCCATGCAGTCTATATTGCTGACTGTCACAGAGAAATCAGAAATAAGGTGCAATAACTGCACAAAGCAGTGCCTTTCTGACCACCGAAGAGGAGTTCTGATGAGCCCTTCAAAGGATTTGTCAAAGAATTTTCCCCTTTTTTACAATGAAAAAAGAAGACACATACTTTGAATGGCATCCCCAAGACCAATGCAGCAGGAGCAAGCTTTGTGCTACGTATTACTAGTCTCTTGACTCTTTGTGGCTTTTCCTTTTTCTTTTTATTTTTTTAAACCAGATCATTCTTCCTGTCTCTGGAAGAGAATGCAGACAAAACAGATCACACCCTCAAACTTACTCTGTTCTTGGCCAGAGCCAGAGCAAAGTGGTGTGGGATGCGTGGCAAGTCCAATGCTGTGAACACATGCATCCAGCCCTGCACATGGAATCGCTCAGTTTATTACCAAGACTGTGGGCAATGAAATGAACTTGGCTTGAAAATGCTGGATGACATCCCACAGACAGTCACATCCCTGTGCTGACTGCTAAAAGGATCCTGAAATTATGCTGTGAGAACCAGGGACAAAGCAGTTTATCGAGGAGGCCTGGCAAGCTGCTACAGCAGCAGGTATCAGCTCTCTCCCTGCTGGCTGTCTGTGCAGGCACTGCTAGGCGAGATGGAGAGAATGTGTTTCCCAGCAAAAGAGCAGCGCGCCGCAAACCTGGTCTTGGAGCTCTACCTAGGGATCTCAGCTAGGGGTGAGCTTGGGGGGCTGCTCACCCCAGGCAGTGTCTGGCAGAAATCACTGTAATTCACACCCAACGGTGCTGCCCACCTTTGGCTTCACTCATCAGAGTAAAATGCTTTTCATTTTTCTAGAAGTGAAAAAAAAATGCAATGCCAAATTTATAAAACTTTAAAACCAACTGGTACCTATGCATTCCCACTAGGTTCAATTAAAGAGCATCAGAAAGCGCCTGCTGAAACAATGTTAAATTCAGCTCAACTGAACAGTCTCGTGCCCAGAAGAAGAGGTTACTGTTCTCTCTTGTTGAATGCCTCCATGTCCTTTGTCTCATGGTGCACGGTACAGCTTTGCTACACCTCCGTAAATGCTCAGAGAAACAAACCCAAGCAACTGGGAGGAACCAAACACTAGACCACTATCTACCTGCTAGAGATATCAGACTCTTGTTTCTTGCCTAACACACAAAGTTCTGGCATGCAGACAATGCCAAACAGAGCACGACAGAGAGGAGGACAGCTGGAAACCCAGGCAAGAGACAGCTGTGCCCTGTGTGCTGGAAAAAGGCCACAGACCAACTCAAATCCACGTAACAGTGCACTGACCTGTGCTGAGAATGGCACAAGCTGTGAAGTCTCCACCTCTACAAACAGGGTTCAAATGCTAACTGCACCGTGGATACCAGTCAGCAATAAGAACATTCACGGTTCAAAAATTAGGGAGCAAACACATGATTTCCCACATAAATAGATACTTGCACTAATCCTACAAATACAGCCAAGTTAATGTTCATGATAGATAACTCTAGGCATTAGAACTGAGCATGAAGAAAAATAAAAAAAGCTTGAATTCTTATTTTTATTGGAAAATAAGGCCAACCCTAAATGTGAAGTACAGCAAAAAGTGATGTGTGCATACAGCTGTGTTGCTTCTCTTTTGCTCTATTAATCAGAATATTAAACATCCAATATCACTGAGCTTTTTATTGATGCATTTACAAGATATTAACTGGCCAAGCATGGGTTATTTCACACAGTAAAGTTGCTGTGAGGTAGGGAAAATGAGCAATTTTACTTGTTCTAGTATACTAGCAGTGCTATTTTCAACAGAATTCACTAGTATGCTGAAAGGAGCTACAAGTACTGCTGGAGATGCATGTTAATAAAAATCCAAAGTGTTAACAGTGTTCAATGCAGATACAAAATACACTTAGATCACTGTGTCAGAATATAATTTTGAAATGTTTTAAGGCAATACCTTCTACAGCTTTTTAGACAAGGCTGGATAAGGGGGTAATAAATATCAACATAATAAATACTCTGGGATAATCTTCCTTGGTTTTGTGCTTTCTAGAATAAATGTCAAATCAAAGAGTTCCAAAAGAAAAATAAACATTTTGTAAGATCAAGATCTATAATAACAAGCCCACTCCAAGACTGCCATCTGTTTTCAGTCACTTTAATGTGCTTATGATATCACTGTCACTAAAACACTGTAAGATTCTGCCAAATATGCGCGGTCTCAAATTGAATAAGCTCTGTGTGCTTTGCTACCATAAATGAGTAGCATAATAACTAGAAAAGCATTGAATACTGGAAAATGTTTAGACAATGGGGTGGAAAAGTTCTCTTAGGGAATTGCATCTGAAGCTGGATACTTACGGTTAACATGGCAAACATTAGCTGGCAGACGTTGAAAGCGTGCCTCCAGTTGTGATACAAAACCATTCGATAATTCTTCCTAACCGTCAAAAGCCACCTACACAGCGTCTGAAATTAAAAGTACAGTTTGTATCAGGGCTACCAAATGTGTACAAATGGACAGAGCAGTGCCAGAACAAAAGCAGCAGATATCTGCAGTGCAGATGGCTACCTCATAGTCAATTTTAAATTTCTGAACCATTCCAAGTTCCATGAACATCCTCAGCGCTGCAGTAATCATGGCATCCACATCAAGCGAGAAGTCATCAAAATGGATATCGTCAATGCCAAGCTCTGACACCAGAGGGATGTTTGCTGCCTGAAAATGCCAAAGGGAAATTTCTAATTCAAAACTTTGGTCTTTTTTTGTGTGTCACTCTTACAAGAAACAATCTGTACATCAGTTCTGACCTGCCAGTACATCAGTCCCCTGCTGGATTCAAATGCTGAACAGCAAAAGTTTTCATCTGACAAATACAAACATGTCAGGCTAACAGAGTGTGGAAACAGTTGGAAGGAGAAGACACTGGTATGAGCAGAAAATATGTTCACCATCCCAACTGGAGCCCAGATAAAGCATTTAGACTGAAAGCTGACCACTTTACAGCCACTGCAGTAAGACAATATATTCCAATGCAAATTACAGTGCTGTAATGCAAGAAACATCTGGACAGCCAGCAGCTGGGAATTTTAATTGCTACATTTAGAAATGCAAAGTAAATATGCTGCTCTGCAGAATTTCTTCATCCAATCTTTACAATCATAAGCATACAAGTGCTCTTTGCTTTACACTCTTCACTAGACATACATAGAACCAAAAGAAGAGTAATACAAAAAATGTCTAGCAGAAGTACTTCCAAAGTAAAAGAATTTTCCACATGCTGATTATGTAGTAAGTCAATATAACAACAGCACAAACCTTATATATTGCTTTGTCTGTTTAACTGTGATTTTTGTTCTGTTTGCAAGAGAGGAATGAACATCTCGAGCACACAAAAACATACAAATGAGTGTCCTAGACTGGCTACTGCATACAATGCAGCGCACAGATGTGCTGTGGGCAACCCAATGGTAACACCTGTGTGAACCAGGCAGAGGTGCTGACAACTCTCACAGGCTTCCCTGCCCTTCCTTATGCCCCTTCGGACTTGCCATTCATCTCCTTAGAGAGGGCAGGTGGAGGAGGATGTATTTGCTGAAGGAGCATCTGTTCCCTGTCTCTTGCAGTGAGAAGGTGATGGGTCAGGTAGAAGCCTCACGAAGGGACTAAATCCAGCCCACAGGCTATGAGCTGGACAATGCTGAATTAGTTAAAATCACATGGACTCAGCTGGTGTGGCACATACAGCTACAGTTGCATGAACTAATTGGTATTTTATGCAAGTGTGTGAGTTCACCTTCACAGTTACAGGTTCTATGTGACCATCTTATGGCTTCGTTTTTGAAAACTTGTATTTTAAAATACTGCACCCTAACTACAACAATTTACTGACATGTAAAAAGCTTCTTCTGTCTGAAGAAAAAGTGCCACCTCAATAATTACTTTATGCAGAGATAAAGTTGCTTCAGCTATACTATGTAAGAGAAGATGGTGTACACCTGTCATAAATTACTATGTATTAACATTGCAGTTTTAACTTATTTTCTAGCTAGAAGGAAAGTCTTTTTGGTTCAGAGACTGCGCTGTCCAGTCCTTCAGCAATCTTACAAATACTATGGCTTTTTAATCATTCAGTTATTCTTCAGAACTTTCAGGGGATACATAAGGTCCAGATTAATATTTAGTCTATGAATACATTCACTGCATAGAAATAGAATCTCTATAAAATGTCTTTGAGGGAAGAAATACATTTATACATCTTGTACCCCTTTGTTCCTTAGTGAAAAGTTTAAAAAACAGATTCTAAAACAGGAGCACTTGATTGTCAGTAGACCTTCATGAAATTGTTTTATCAAAATTATTTTTACAAATCCACTGCAGCATTTTCATTAACTTTGAAGAGGGGAGGGGTTTGATTAAATTTGTCTCTTAAATGAACACAGATCTTTTCCTTGCTACTTTTTACTGGAAACCAACACTTTTACCAGGGAAAACACTTGAAGCAATTGCTCAACTAAAATTGTTTTTCCATTTGTCAAACAGTGGAGAAATAACTATATATTCCAAATCTATTGCAAATTGAACAACAGGATATTAAAAACAAAAAGTCCAAAACATTTCCTTCCCATGTCAGTCTGAAACTTTTAAATATTTATGACTTTTTACATTCCTAAATTTAACAGAAGTGCCATAATCCAAAATAACTGCTGGATTAATAGCCAGGAGATAACATTTGTATAAAAGAACCATTTACTTTACAACAGCAATAAAGGAAACAACAGAATTATGACTGTACAGGCTAATTTGAATAATGTTAAAAAAATATGTTGTGGGGCTGCATCAATATTCTGGCTGCACCTGGCATTGACTATCCTCAGCTTCTTATGCTAGAAATGCAGAAGTCCAGGGTTTATAGGAGAGCAGTCATTAAAACTTTATTTTTTTTAATTACAGAGATATAAAAATGTTATTAATGCAGAATATTAAAACATATCCACTCCTGAAATGTTGCTGTGCTATGGGAAAAATTCCAGTGAAAGAAAGGGGACAAGGTTCCTTTCCTGAATAACTTTTAACTGCAATAGTTGCTGTAAGCTCATGAAAGGTGTCTTGCTACAGTACCACTCCTTCCAAACAGGGAAGAAACTTTACAGATTTCCCTAGATCTGCAGTTTTACAGCCAAACTTCCTCTGTGAGTTGAAAGTCTAGTTTTCACTATGTGAAAGCTGTGTCAAGCTAAAAATCTTCTCATTCAGGTAGTTAGATGCATTGTCAGTGGAGACCACCAGACAGGTCACATGCTGCCAGCATAAAAAATAGTCAGAGGGAAATAACTTCTTATGTAGGGAAAAACTGTATTGTGTCAGGAGTAAATATGAAATTGTAATCAAGATATTTGATAATCTTCTATAGCAGAATTGGATTATGAGGCAGTCTGAGTCTGTGGTGGAAAGAAGGCAGTTTTTAGGCACTAAGTACATTTTGTCTCGTCTTGCCACAATCCTCTTATCCAATCTATTTCCTACAAACTGGCACACACTGATAAGTTGTTTCTTAAACAGAAGATATCTACAGCTCAGGGGTTTGATCACAATTAACTTATTCACTGTGTTATATGAAACAGTTTACATCTGATACAGGACAAAATGTCATTTCACAGATTGGCAGGGAAGGCCTACTTAAATGAATTTTGCACTAACTTGTCTAATAGCATATTCTTCACAATCTCCTATGCCCATATTTGATAATATGATAAAATAAAGTGTAAAGGAACTCACAAGTTCTTTATACCTCATAAAACATTTACTACTATGGAAGGAGACCAGGCAAACACAGAAAACACTGGACTGAAATCCTACTTTGCTTGTCATCTTAAACTCTCTCTACTTCAGTTTTAGTTCCTGTGTGGATAAGGCATCAGTGCTTATTATGCAAGGAGAGCATTTTGAAAAATAGTGATAAGGATACTAGTAAATAATAGTATAGTATATTTTTAAGAAAAAGGGACATTCTGCAATTCGATATTCTCACTTTCCTTCCTATGCAATGCCAGAACTACCTGTAACAGTAACTTCCACTCACTGAACGTGTTCAGCCATTGTGTACAGCCTTGTTTACAATGGAATGTAAACCATGTGGAATGGTTAGCAAGGTTTCCTTATCACCGAATACTGCTAGACAGATGGAAAAAAGTTACAAGAAATTTGATTATATATAACACATATACAGATATGCCATGAAATATAGATCCCAATGTAGAAAAAGAACAGCACATCAATATGGTGTGCCTCTTAAATCCCAGGTGCACTGTTAGAGTCCAGATTCCATGTGCTATTTGAACAGTAGGTCAGGATCTGACCTCATTTACACTCCCTAGTGAAACTGGAGCTCCAGACAATGTGATGTACACACACACAAAAAGTCTTCCATTTCAAGTATATCTTCACTTAGAATCTCTCTCAGAAGATTAGGAACAGAAAAACCTTAAAGGATGATCATCAAAACCTGCACAAAAAGCATCAAAGAATATTTAAACTTCTACAAAGCCGTTCCAGAGACAGTGTTTTCTGATGGCAAAAATTTTTATTTGTAAAGGGTTCTTTTCATATATAAAGGCCTCTAAAATACTTGCTTATATTAATAGCTGCAGGTATCTTTTAAAATGTTATCTCTAGAGTCAGTTATCAGCAGTACTGGACAAACTTTGTACTTATTCATAGTCATGGAATACCAAAACCTGTTTAATTCCAGTCTGACGTATTTACTCTCTCCAAAACAGCAAGAATCAAATGTTGCAGCTCAGGCATGTTTAATGCCCAGAGCAAACTGGTTTTTAAAGGCCTCCATCTGTTACTGCAGACTGTGGATGGCATCTCTCTGCCCTTCATGATGCTGAGTTAGCACCTCGTTTCCAATGATCAACTGAAGCAGAAGCAGGACAGTGGCATTTAAAGAGATTTTTACAGTATTTATAGTAAAGGGGAGTGGGTGTGGAAGAGACTTAAAGTGTGCATGTGTATTTTCCTCTTGATTTTGAATCTAATGATTTTTTAACATCATTATCACAGTAGCACTGCTGCTACCATCAATAGTGAAATCGTCCAGAAACACAGTTCCATTTAGATTGGAAAGGAGCTTTTGAGACCAGCCAGTCCCATGTCTCTACTCAAGCCAGGGCAACAACTTGCACCAAATTCCAGTTCTCTGAAAGAGAGAGAAGAGGGGCTTTGGAGTCCCCTGAATGCAGTTGTATGTGAACATGCTGACATAGGGAGACTTCATGCTGGCATGTAAACATGTTCTGCCACTCAGATCTACCCTTATGACTACTTATTTCTATTTTCCTGTCTCTGTGAATATTTTACATCTGAGCAGTTGTTGGATAAAAGATACCCTGGAACATTTGTGTATTTTAAACCTCTTCAGAGTACCTCAACAAATAAACAGAAAGTTGCAATTGTGAAATCAAACGCCCAAACTCTGCCCAAAGTCCCACAATATGTGTCTGAGCCGTTCACTGGGAAAGGTAATTCCTTGCTTTAGTCAAAATTTTACATCTGCAAACCAAGAATAATGCAGTTCTTGCATCCAGCTTCAAAATTTGTAACCAAAGCACATATCTATGGTGCAACTGCTCCATCTTCAACTGGCAAATTAACAGCATAACGTGTAATTTACATGTGAAATGTGGAACAAAGGAAGTTCCATTTAGTCTTGTTTCAAAAAGTTGTATTGGGTTTCACCATGTACTCAACATAACTACTGCTTACGATAAATACTGGTATTTATTTTAATTAAAAGAGAAACTTCATGGCATGAAAGTTATTTAATCTGCTTCTTCTATTAGAACAAAAAATTAACCATTAAGCAATATATCACTATCAAATATAGCATTTAGAATTTTTTTTAAAATTACGATACCCCGTGGGCTTAGAGCAAAAAGATGGTATTTACTTTCTGATTTTGGGATAAAGCTGTATGCGCCTGAGGAAATTATTTGTCTTCTTATAATTTTCATTTTAAAAGGGCAAGGGAAGGTACTTGATTGCTGTGTTACACATGCTATTTCCAAACGTAGCCCCAGAATTATAGCTAAAAAGCAGAAAGCATATTGAACGTTTCTAAACCAGTCAATCAACCCTGTCTGAATATGTCACTTTCTGAAAATGGGACACATCAACATGGAATAGTACATTCAGAGATAAAAATATGAATTTTACGGGTTTTTTTACAAACTATAATAGAAAAGACAAAAAATATATTATGTTGCTAAGAATCAATCCTTGATGCTAAAGTTGTTTCCTAGTGCACAGAAACAAAATATATGGCAGCCTATAAAAAGAACAAGAAATTTTGATTTTAAAAGAACAGAGACATAAAATAAAAGCAATTAATGGTCTGAGCATCTATTATTCTTAAGGCCAAAGTCCATAACCACGGCAGCCTAGGACTGGAGTTTTTACAGGGCATGCACATTCGACACAATGATCTCCCGAGGCGCTCAGGGGAGTGTTCACGTCCTTTTGGCTTTTGTTGATTAGGAAATAACCAGTGTGTCACATACTGCAGGCTAGCAACTGTCGAATTTTTATGACCATTAGTGCAGATGAGAAGTTCATACAAAAGGGTCTATTCAGTCTCTGTTCCAGAATTTCAAATAAACACAAGCAGCAAACCTAGGGCAAGTATTTGTAGTACAAAAGTGTCAGGCATGCAGACTGCCATTTCCCACAACAGCTTCACTTGGTTTTGGTAGCAGAAAGTCAGCTTTGTTGCTCTAATGGAGATCAGAGTGGGCAATGTTGCCTGACCCCCCC
>WEKX01002343.1:29357-74157 GCA_013390025.1 Pitta sordida
ACTGTATGCCCCCCCCCCCCCCATGCCTGTAAATCTGGGAGGTTGAGGAAAGAGGAATACAACATTTTCCGACCCAGAAAAGGGAGGAAAGGTTCTAACTCCTTCCTTGAAGGCTCAGAAGAAGAAAATCCTGATTAAGGATGGAAGGAACAGGGAGAGGTCCTTCTCATGGAGGACATGATGTGAAGGCACAGGGAGGACTTTTGGTCCTGAACTGTGAACAGCCTGAACTGTGTCCTACAATTCTCAATTGTCCACAAGGTGCAGCAGAGCAGTTAAAAAAGTGAAGGTGTTGCCAAGAACACACAATAAGAAAACCTCCCAAACAAAACCTAAAAAACTCCACTAGTGCCACAAAGGCACATTCACTGGTATTGCACCATTTGTACCATCCCAGCATATTCCAGCAGCATCATTGCACCCAAGTCACCCCACAAGACCACAAGTCCTGTGCCACCCTGAGGCCATGGTAGTTCTGCTGGAGTACACAACAATAGCACTGGACAAGGTTCCTGTGAGCCACTGAAATTTTCTTCCTTTGCAGCTGTGACAAATCATGGTGGCAGTACAGTGCCTGGTGTGAAAGTTATGCAAATGTATGAGTGGGTTACTGCTGCACTGGGGTGAAAGTCCTATTTCAGACCTGCTAGAGTGACAGCTATAGCAGAATCCTGTCAGGTAAACAATAAATAATATTGACAACACCTTCTAACTTACAACATGCATTTACAGAAAAGCTACAGAGAAAATTTCAGTGATTACTGTTAAAGAATATTTTGTCTTTGTCTTTTTCTCCTTAGGTTTATCAAGTTCTGATTGCATATTTAAAAGAAATACAGCCATCCTATTCTGAACCCATAACTCCCTAGGAGCACTCAGGACTGTCCAAAAGAGCTTACTCCCAAAACCAGAGGTTCTTCCTACAGTTAAACAAAGCTTATCCTCCACGAGGCTTCTGCAGGGCAGGCTGAACACTGAACCCAGCTCCTTTCCCCGTAGCAGAATGTACATCCTCCATGGCACCCTTTATCTCACAAAGCATAACATCAGAGAAAGCCTGAGCACACTACTGCACAACAGCACAGATCTCTAGTTCATACACAACTCACAGTCTCATCACCATGTTCTTTCTGACAAAAATGAAACGTACAGATCCCATTCTTTTAACAAATAATAGGCACAAGTAACAAATATAGGCACTTAAATATTGTATTTATTTAGCTCCTTACTTACTGCCTACATACTACAAGCTTTATAAAATTTATTTAAACAAAAGTTGCTTTCATATGTCACTACTTTGAGCTGAAAGGCTGCAACACAGCCACAAATACTTGTTTCTTGTAATTCATGTTTTGAATAGATGTATATATTGTGCTTCTTATAACTTTTCTTTACCACTCCTCACAGCAACAGGTTTCCTATGGAGAAAGTACATATAACACAAGTAGATACCTGAAATCAGTTTGACAGAAGAGTGTATGAAGGCCATGAATAGAAATTGGGGTTTTGTTATTTTTGGGGTGGTTTTTTTTCGTGTGCTCATAAGTTTGTTGCAGAGACAAAACACACCCTGCTGTATGGCAGCACAGAAAGAAGGGTTAGTTGAGCTAATTTTCAACAAAATGGGATGCTCTGTGTGCAGACAGATATTGATGGGGGGGGGTGTGCGCTACAATTTCTCACACACCTAAAGCGTTTACACTTTGAATTTGAAAGACTAAAAACATAGAACTAGTGACATAATTTTTCTGATAGAAATTATATTTACTCTGCTTGGGATTTTTCCCAGACTAAAACAATAGCAGAACCCCCCTACGCAGACAATGAAACAAAGTAATAAATAACCCGTGGAAGATTACAATGACAAATATATGATATGATATGTCCCAGATAGTGTTTTCTTTGGATGACACAGGCCCATACATCCCAAATTGACCTAGAAAACAAGTGCGCATCTATGTAATTTTTTTCTTTCAAATAATGCCAGACCCTAAATTAATAGTGCGCAGGAGCACCATCACTCACACCTTGTGTGAGAGCAGCTCTTTCAACACAACCGCATTCTCACCAGCTGATGGACAAATGAAAAAAATTTAAAAATTGCCGGATATCAGACTGGATGTAAAAATATCCCATGAGGATATTTCTCCCAAGTCTCTCAGTGACTCATGCAAGAACACACTGCCTGTGCTGATAACATATTCTACCACATGCACACACACAAACATTATGATGGTGTGAAATTGCACTGGCATTACATTTTTTTCAGGATTTTACAGCTGAACAGAAACGCTGCTAGGCAACCAGCCTTAAAGTGGAGCAAGGATGGCACCCAGTGGCCAAAGAGATTCATCTCCGAAAAACATGCCTCATCTGTTTTCCATTCTTTATTTTTGGGAGTTTTAGTTATAAAAAGGATCTAGCTCTAATGTCAACTTACTGGAAATGTCAAAGCCTTTAAAGAACACTGCCTCCTTACTTCTGCGAACATTTATTTTTCTGCCTACATTTTTTTTTAAGCCTATAGAAACATTGCAATTAGAAGTTTAAATCAACACCAGTAAACATTTATGATAAACAACTGTTTGCAGCTGGAATGTTGTATGGTAGTGGAAAAAAAACGAGAAACATTTTTTTTTCTATTTGTGGGGTTTAGGCCAAGGGAAAAAACTTCCCTGGCTTTAAAGTCAGTACAACTAATACTTATTACTTTAAAAAATTAACATTTATGATATCAATGCCAACTAGAAAGTGTTTATCTGAATGACATTTGGTGAAAAGCTACTTTTTAACCAGAAAATTCCTAGTTTTAACTGTTACTCTGCTGGGGCTACAAAAGAAATCCAAGCACAGATAAATAAAGAATAATTTTTAATATGAAACATTATGTCATTTTTTATAGATTTCTTTGAACATTTCTTTCTTCCATGAGATAAAAGAAACAGTTCAGTGATCGTACTGGGCCAGTCTGGGAATGCATGTCCCAGAAGAGAGAGCTGTCACATACAGAGCTCCAGGGATGTCTATCAACTGCGTGGGGAGTAATTTGCTCATTCTTGGTGGCAAAAGAACCATGATAAACTCACAGTGAAAAACTCCTAAAGTACCGTCTGTCCCAGAAGTACCTCAGTTTTTTAAATTATTATGTTCCACTTCAAGTGCACGAGTCTTTGCTAGATAGATTTTAACTCCTGTTTGAAAACCTTTCCACATATAAATTCCTAAGTCTGCCACTGACTAAAGCGTACTACTTTATTATTTGACAAGTGTTGATTTTTTTTCATTTTTAAACATTCATCAGACATCCCACTGGCTTGTATGGCACTTTAAATATATTCTATGGCTTATCACTTTTTGCATGGTCACTGGATAAATGGTGTAGCAATGTTGAACTGTGTTTATTCCTTGATGTTTTCCAGCTGACAAGAGATTCTTATGGAGTGTGATGGCTGATCAGGTTGAAGGACAGCCAATAAGTCTGGACAATAAATCATTTCACCTTCACTTGCGAGCAATACTGTGTCCACAACAATTGCTATTTCTAACTTGCTTTGTTAAACATTCTGAAGGCCTGGACAAATCGTGATTTTGCTTATGAAAACAGATGCAAGAAACACAAAAATTCCCATATAAATAACAAAATGCAGTATTTGAGAGCAGCACAGTAGCCACACAATTTTTTTTGCATGGATAACCTAATAATCATAAGCATTTTATTGCTTCTCTGATGAAAATGTCTGTTGTTTAAGTACCACTGCATTACTGTGCATAATTACTAAGAAACTGAAAAACATCCACTATTAAAGGCAGTAAGTCAGTAATATTTTAAATCACTTTGAATCTTTTTATGGTGGGTTTTTCTTTTTAGTACTGTAAATATGTCAGAAATTATCTAATTCAGATTTGAAATCTATTTCAACTTTAGAGAAAAAGACTTTTAAAAACAACTATGTAGTACCTCGAGTATTGCGTTCAGTTCTAGGCNAAAGACTATATTTTGACCATGCACATATTTTAGTTTTCTGTTATTCTCATTGATTGAAGTTTATTGCTTGTTAAGGTGTTTGACCAGGAGATTTAAGCTGTGATATAACTATGAAGTAGCTGATCTTAGAAGCAGTCATTTTCTATTTCATATTTCTAGTTACTGTATGTCTTTACTTTGCAGTTAGAATATAAATGTTGATTTTTCACTTCTTTTTTAATCATAACCCTTAAGATCCCTTTTTTCTGACCTACAACATAAATGTATTCAAAGACTATTCTGTATATCATAAACACTTAAGAACAAATATATTTTGCCTTTGCATATTCAAAAAATTCCACAAGAAGTTCCTTATTGACTTCAGCATTTTGCTGTTGCCCTGATGTAATCCTCAAACCATAATCTATTCCTTCCTGAAAGAAGCCTAGCCCATTCAAAAATTCACTTAATGACCTGTGCTAAACTCATAAATTAATAGAAAACAATTGTCTGGGCATGGACATATGATTAAATTGTGGGCTTTATCTAGCTTTTCCTCAAGAGAAATATTTATTTTAAAACAGGATTTATTTATCTCCTACACTACAGAATAAACTGGTTTTGAGCAGGCTTGTAATAAAAACGCAGTTGCATCACACATAGTTGCATTACACATAGTTGCATCACACAAATCTTTTGCAGTCAGGCAGTAGAATTGTTGAAATCTTTCACACGCGTTACTATTTCTGTACCCTCTTTGTAAATGGGAAAGCAAAACATGAAGAAGTGCCCTGCCCTGCTCAGATGATATGACAATACAAGGGCAAGGAACTTGCCCAGTTAGACTACAAATATTCAGAGATGTCTCCTTATGAGCATGGTGGCCGCCCTTTAACTCCTCCATAGACAACAAGCAGGAGGAGCTAAAGAGGGCAGCTCAGTGCTTGAGCCTCACCAGGTTAATGTACTCCTTGTAAGCTTTCCCTCCACAACATCCTGGAAAAATCATATTTCATTTGTCCTGGAGAGAAGGGAATGTTTTACTTTGTGGGCTCCCTGTTTTCACCTGAAAATAGTAAGGGTAGTCATTTTAGAGATTCAAGAGGAATCATTCCAGTGACCTTTTGCAGCAATTTAATGTCACCTTGATCACAAAATCACAGAATATTCTGAATTGGAAGGGACCCACATGGATCATCGAGTCCAACTCTGAAACCAATAAACTCAAATACTGAAATTCCAATAAAACTGAATGTTTAATTTTTTGAAGCTAAATTCAGAATTCACAC
This sequence comes from Pitta sordida, assembly GCA_013390025.1. Taxonomy (NCBI): domain Eukaryota; kingdom Metazoa; phylum Chordata; class Aves; order Passeriformes; family Pittidae; genus Pitta; species Pitta sordida. The sequence goes on from WEKX01002343.1 coordinate 34,611, forward strand.
TAACTTGTTCTATTAACTAACCCTAGTATTAGGGTAGGCACTGTAGTTGGACACTAGTCATGCAAGACAGCTCCGAAAGTAATTCCTGAACAGGTATCTCTCATGTCTCTGACAGCCTGAAGTCATCCCACTTTCCTTCTGATAAAACACCTTATGAAAGAAATTAAAGCAAAAAACCTCAAGGAATATTATTTGAACAGAGAAAACATACTCTCTTGGTGCCCTCCTCTGCTTTAGAGAGCTGCACTTTGGAGATTTCCTGACCCCAGAGAACATCAGTTTCCATTTGCCTTTTCCTACTGTTAATTCATCACTGTAACTTGTTAACATCTACAGTGATAGGTCATATAGTCTAACTACATGTTTGCTGAAGACGGATCTTGAATCAGATTAAAATCTGCACCCTGATAATTTCATTTGATGTCTCTAAATTTAAACAGTGTATGAGAAAAGACCACGAAAAATCTTTCTCTACTTCTCCATGCCATTCCCTCTGTTCACTGAAATTGAAAGGAAACTGAACTACGGAGCACTAGTATGAAGTCAACAGATGACAGACTCACATTTCAGGAACAGGCATAAACCCTATTTTATTTTTAATCATTATTTATTATTTTAATAACTTTCAGTGTATACAATATGTTCCTGACTTCTTATTTCCATGACAACTGAAGACATAGGCACATGTCAAATTGTACAATGCAATGTAATACAATAAAGACCTCAATTTCATGAATTATGAAACTCTTAACACAGTGCCTTAGGTCTTGTCTTACGTGGGTAGTAGATGTGGAAAGACAGAGAAATAAACTGTGTTTTACATCTTGTGATTCTGTGCTTTTCTCAAAAGGGAAAAAGGGAACACAGTTCAATATTAACACTTAAGCCTTGTTTACCCTCAGTGTTTTTCCTTACTCTTTTTCCTATTGTTTCTATTCTCAGTGGAATTGGAGCAGCTGGAATAGCATTGGGGAAAGGCTCATGCTCTCCTGTGACAGCCAAAGAGGAGTCTCTGTGACTAGCCTTGGAGGACAATCTGGAAAATACTGAAATATATGAAGAGCTTCATGGACCTACACAGAATTGTAAGTCTTTACAGAACTGTAGGTGTGTCACCATAGGCATGACTGGGACCATGGCTTGCAATACTGCCTTGGCAGTGTGACTATGTGCCTTTGGCTTTTGGTAAACCCAGGTTATCAAACAGATTGAAACAGCAGTGTTATCAATGCATAAACCCCTCATATTTTATGGCATTATTTCATAAATGGCCTCAAACACAGAGGTCAGATTGCCCTTCTGAATTTAATTACTGAGGAAGACTATACAGTAATTATTATAAACCACCACAAATTATTTAATTACAAGGAAATAAATGTAAATAAAATAGTTCTAAATCAAAAGATGGTGTCACAGCAGAGAGTAACATGGCCTAGCAATCTAACTTTTCCAATCCTTTCAGAGATTGGAGATAGAATTAGTATAAAAGAATCATTTTTTCATTGTGCTGCCCCATATTATTCATTTAAGACTGCATAAGACATGAATAACAAGTTCATTTATGTAACTCACTCCAAGTATCAAATTCACTTAGATCCACCATTTTTCATGGATTCAACTGTTTACATTGTCATATACAGTAGCAGTCTCAAGTTGTTTCTTTCTTTGGTTCAACTCTTTTCATCATTATTTAGTTAAATGAATGTTTTCAAGACAAACACTAAAGCCTCCCTATGTGAAGGTAGGTCTTCAATACCCACACCTCAGGCTACAAAACTGAGAAATGCAGGAATTGTTATTCATGCTACATTTTCAAATGAAGATTCTGTAAAGCAGGTAATACATTATTTTCCATTGCATATCTCTCATGTGAACTGTTTGACCTAAAAAAGGGAATCTCTCACAGAGCTATAAATAATGCATCATAGTCATTAAATATTGATCTGGCTTATACCATTCACAGCTGTGCAATTAGGTTTGGTTCTTAAAAATAGCTTGGTGAATATTACCCATAATAGGACAGTGTTTACATATTCTCTTTGGAAACTGTATTAGTTAAATTTAAAGGTGATGTGTGTTTGTAAGACTGCTTGCTCAGTTACAGGACTTGTTCATTATTGTCTCAGAAGCCAGTAACTCTTGCTATAAATATCCTGTCCCAGACACAATTCTGTACTCTACTCATGTATCTTAGCTTTCTATATTCACACAACTATATTTAGGCTCAAACACAAGAATAAACATAAATACCAGAAAATTAATTCTGATAAGTCGTTAATTCAGATTCAATTGCCTGTTGCTGAAACTGTCAATGAAGCACCCGTGTTTTTCTCTTTTTTAAAAACCTACATGTTTTCAGGAAAAGCAACCCATTTCCTACTCCATGACAACTTGAGTTTTCACTTAATCTACTTTATAAACTAGTATTAAAAGAGGACTGCATCTTATTTTTTTTCCAGAGATGATGTCTTATCATATAATGCATTGCAAAAGAGTGGTTACCAAAACTAAATAGAGGGAATGTGGCAGAAGAAACGTTACTATGTAATTGTACAAATGCCAAAGCAAATAACAGCAACATCCCTCTGAAATCAGTGTCAAATATCCCATTATCTTCCCGGGGGCCAGATTATCACCTACAGAGATGAAGGGATTTGCTCCGGCTCTGAATCCAGATCTCTGCAGTTTAGTGTCTACCTGGAGGGCTAAGCCCCCTCTCTTATCACTAAAACAAGTTCACACTAGGTTAAGGCCTTGAATTTTCCATTCCCACTTGCCCTGGGCACGGGCAGCAGATTGAGGGGCAACATGGGCGTCAGAAGAACAGCACTTGCCTACACTGTGCCTGAGTTCACAGCAGTCTTGCTCCCACTGCCCTCCAGAGAAGTGAGTGCCTGTGAGCCTAAGAAGTGCTAATGAATCCCCAAAGCTTTAAAGCAAATAACGAAAAGGACTGGTGACATGCATTTTTACAGAAATGATTCACATAATTAGATTCTCTTTTGAGAAAAGAAATCATCCATTCATTAGTAGAACAATTTCTAGTCATATAAGCATTTTTAAACTTGACTTTCAGATTTCTATTATGAAAGGTGTATTCTACTTTCAGATTTCTATTATAAAAGGTGGATTAATGGAATCCATTAAAACATGTGCAAAATCCTGTCAATATTCAATATGAATCTATGTTGCTGCTTTGTTTTTAGACAATTGTAGAAACAGATACAGATTGGCCAATTGCATGACATGGTCTGTTTTCATACACTCATGTTTCATTGTTCCATACTGTGTATTTACTCTGTATTTCCCACCTCCACAACCAATAGTGCTTTGCCCTTTTTTCCAAGCCATGCATCTAGAGAAAGGTATTTAATTTCACAAGGGTTTCTTATTAAGGGGTTTTCTTTTTTTCTTCCCCCTCCCCCTTCATTAATTCTTAGATGGGATGAGAATAAATAGAAATACATGTTATTAATTTTACAGAACCTGGTGTGATTATATTTAATTCTTAAAAAGATACTAGGTATATTTGTGAATTCCTCCACTAACTGTAAGGAAGTATTGAAAAAAAAAATCAAGTAAAAAAAATCAACTTTAACTAGTTTTGCTAGGGTTTTTATAATGCAATAAAGTAATTCACTGGAAAAAGCCAGATGAAAAATAAAACTTCAAGTACACTTGCAATTTTTCACTTTTTATCAGAATATTCTTGAGATCTCAGGCAAATAAAATATTAATGGAAAAGCATTTTATTAAGACCATAAAAATGAGATTACAAAGAGGAAATAGACACTTTGTCCTACATCAATGTAATTATTTCCAAGCTGCTGGGGTCCAGTCACAGTATGCTTGGGGTATTACGTTGGGAAGTTGTCAATTCAGATGTGTTGTCACTCCAAAGTCATAAATTACTGTTGGGTATTGTGTCAGTCAGGAGCCAATACTGAACTACTGGCATTACTCTCATTTAGATGTTTCTATCATGTGTGTGTGTTACTGCTGTGCCTGAACCAGAGCGTCAGGTAAATTGTAACAGACATTTCCTCTGACATCTGCCAATAAATCACCAAAGAGAGAGGGGCGAGTTTTAGCCTCAAACATCCCCAGAGGGAGGGATGGTTTATTAGCCAGTCAAGTCTAGAAGATGACCCTAATATAACAAAGGGCTTATACAAAATATAACGATATACCAAACAGAGAAAAGAGCAGTGATTTCAGGGTAGGATGCCTCGGGAGACCTCAGCAGGGAGACTGGCTGCCAGAGCTCTGCAAGTGGGGAGATGGGAGTAATGTCATCCCACAGATGGATGGCCCTCTCTGGGGATGAGCTCTATGTCACAGACCCACAAGACAAGCTCCCCATCTCTGGGCTTTTGTTCTGTTTATTTGTTCTTTTTATTTGTTTACATCCAGTGGTGTGAAGCATTAACAAAGACTACCTGGGACTCATTTTGTCAGGAACTGCAAGTGGGATTACTGGATATAAGAAAATGAAAATTCTTCTGAAAAAAATAGCTTAGTTTAAGCATTGCTTGGTTATATTCCTTATTTTCCCATCTCTGTCCTTTGTAAAAATCATGTCTTTTGGGGTTATTATGGAATAAATGCTTTCATTTCCTTTTACCTTATCATTAGCCATTAAATTGAAACATGCATGCCTCCAAGGTAAATGGATAATGACAAGACATTTCTTACTTGGAGACTGGCATATCTATTAATGAAGTCACCTGGGAAAACAAGCAGAATAGCTTCTCATCACACTAGCATGTAAGCCCAAACAGTAATATAGCAGGCTGTTATTTCAACTACATAGACCATGAAGGAGAATTGTCCTTCAACATCTGACAACAATCAAGAAATATATACGTGCCTTCTGGCATGTATAAAGATACTGGCGGAATTCTGACAGTCACAGAAACTATACTACAGGTGCTTATTCTAAGGCAAATGAAAATATAAAACAAAAAAAATCAATGGTCCTTTATCCCTTTCTTTTCTCTCTCTCAACACAGTGTTCAGTGTTCTTTTTGTCAAACACAGACTACAATTTGCTGTGCACACGAAAGTATTTTCTGCTGGCTGCAGTGTTAGAATGATCTTCAAGCACATTGATTCCAGCCATAATTCAGTAATCTGCACCAGCAATTACAATGGTGGAAGAATATTACACTCTTATAACCAGGTATAACTACAGGTGACACCAGTAACTCCACTTCATTACCAGATCTTGATACAGAGTCTTAAGGCACAGATATCATTTGGGCAATAATCTACAAACTAAAATCCTGGCAAGAGTTGCCCTTCCTCACCACAAGTAACTCATCAGTATCAGCGCTGCTAAATCACCCATGTCTTCCCCTTCCACCACAACCATGGTGCAGAGAGCAGGTTGCAGGCTGACAACCAGTTGTCAAAATAACCACCCAACAGCTATTTTTCAGCCAGACACCTGCCAGGGTGCTAGAGCAGAGAATGCCAGCAGTGCAGGGTCACAACAGTCAAGATCTTTCCAGACCTCACTACAGTCTGAGGCACTTTGTGTACAGGAGACCAACACTGATACCCACCACACAAGCCTCCCAAACAACTTTAAGGAGCCCTCTATAACATTTGACTCCTCATAGCCAAAGGAAGTGTCACCCCAAGTGTTTCCTCTAGCAGAAAAAGACTAAGTCTACCACAAAGCAGCTTAGTAGAGCTGGCAGTCATGAAAGAACAAGGTCACTGCTCCCTCTCCTTTCTTGTCCATGGCAAGGCAGGATTCAGAGAGAATATGTAAATATTGGTCTCTAGCAATGCTACATTTGGAACACATCACTTTAATATTCTCTCCAGGGTGCTTACAGCAGTTAGTAGATTCCTCACCTTCCCACCCAGCCTTCTGAGTCTGTGCACAATCTTGGTAGTAAATGCTCTGCCACTTTTTTATTAAAAAGAGGACAGCTTCCACACAGTAAGCTTCCACACATGTAAAGTCTCAAGTTCCTCTCATTTTCTCTAGTTTCTTCCTCATCTGCTACGTGGTACGGCTTTCCTGTTGTGGCCTCTGCTGAGGAGGCAGTCAAACCACATTGACATGCAGTTCCAGCAGCTGATGCTGGGCTAATGGTGGGTTTGGGTGGGATGCCAAACCCACCACTGCAGCTCTTTATCATTTGAAAGGTTTTTAACATGCTCCCTGTTCAACATCCTAATGTGTGATACACTTTTTGAAAATCATAGTTAATTAAGATTTTCACATTTTTATCTAAAACTTTTATCTCAAATAATCTATGTTCATTTTATTTATTTTTATATTTTCAGAAATAAATAAAAATTTGTCTTACCTTAAATTTATCAACTTCTGCCTTCGAACATGTTGCATGATAAGACAACACCTGCCCCAGAAGAAAAGACAAAACCCATTTTTATACACGTCACAAATAGGACAATCAGGGCTCTGTACTGCAGTCTAATCAGTTATGTTTAAAACACATTTAATTAACATTTATGTGTGGTAATTCAGTTCTGAATGACAGAACATAATAGCTAATTGCAGGTTACCAGGCATACATTTGGCATTTATGTTGCAGGAAATTTTATAGGGAATCATGGACACTAAGTAATTTAATATTATAAGAATGCCTACAATTTTCTCCTGGAGTTCTACAATCAAAAGAGAAAGAATTTAATGTAAACAACAGTAGATTTACAGATGTTAAATAATGCCTTTTGCTTTAATGTCTGTGGTAGTGGCACATCACTACATGCAGATCAGCACCTCTATGCTACGCTTGACATTCTCTTCAATCCTCTTCTGGAGATGACAGCACCAAATAAAATGCAAAAGTACCACACAGCTCCTCTTATTACCTATTAGTATGCATCAATTCATATGGAAAACATTCTATCCTTATGCTACAATATTAACATTAAACAAGTACTCCAGAAGGTGCAAGAGCAATTCTGTGTACTGGACCCCCCAGTACTGACTGTGCAAGGGACAAGGTGCTGCTGGATCTTGGAGGAGCTCACAGAGCACTGAGCCAGGACAGAGCCTCCTCACCACACAGCACCACCTGATCTGCTTATGTGCTAAAGCTTTGATATATGTTTCTCATTTTGAAACAATTTTCATCATCTCTGTTACTCGTACGAATACCTAAACTGTATCTCAATGGCCTCTCAATGGTCCCAAGATGCATTTCCTCTTATCAGTTTTAGAGATGTGACATTTTACAGTAACAGGAGTTCATTCCTGCACTATAAAATAATAAATAACAAACAGCAATTCATTTGTTCTGTCCTATATTTTAATTTCTATAACTATACATCATGTCCTCTCTCAAACAGAATCTATTTTTCTGGCCAACCGTATTGTAACTTCTCTCAGAAATTGCTAAGATTATTAAAATTATGTCTTCTGCTATGAAAGATTACACTTAATACCAAAATTCTTGTCATGTCTCTCCTTTATCTGCATTTATTCTAAACCTCCACATTTTTACAGTCTTCCATAATATTTATTATTCTAATCTTTTAATCACTTGGAGATTTTTGTATCCTTAATATAAAAAGAGTATCTAGCCTGGTTTTGAATTAAATGGTATACCACTATCAACCTTTCCCCATAATTTATTTACATTTTGGTCTTTTATTTATTAGTCACTCTCATGAGAACTCTATATAAAATTCTGTATTAGTATATCTGGCAAGAATCTTATTATGGTATATATCAAATTGATTTATTTTACATTTGGTATCAATGTCATTTTCAAGTGCCATTCATTGCCATTTTAACTAAATACATAAATACTAATGAAGTATTGTATTACTGCAAAATGGATTAATAGTCCTTCACCTTTACCATTCTATTGTTCAGTAATTTTCTGCAATCGTCCATCACTTTATACAAATACTATCAAGCACCATTGCTCATTTACAGAAGGAATTACTATTCATTGAAGCATAATGGCTATTTATCAAACCTATACTCTACATGTAAACTGTATGGTGATTAGGGTTTTTTAGATGTAAGAAAGAAGCTGTATTTTAAACAAAGAAATTTTAATTTTCTTTTATTTCAGTAGCAAATAACATTTCTAGGTTAACTTTCCTCCCTGTGTATCTGAGTGTAGTATCTGGCACTACTTGGGGTTTTTTTGCAGGAGGAGTGTTCATTCTTAGGTGTCATATTTCACAAATATCTGGGACATATGAGGGCTTATACTAATTCATGACTGTGACATGTAAAGAATAAGAGATCTTGCAGAAGGTCTGAAAAGTCAAGTTTTTAACTATTTCAACTATTTGAATACATATAGAGGAATAATAAATAAAGCCACTTATGCTTAGAATATTTTCTAACACAAACAATCTTACTGACTTCGAAAAGCTTTAATGTGCCTGCTTGCTTCATAGGACAGAACTTAAATATACAGATTAAGATCTCAACCTGAAATCAAAAACAACAACAAAAAAACCCAACCCAAAACAAAAAGACTCTTCATAGCAATCCAGTTTGGTTAGATTTTTGTATTAATTAAGAGATATTCATACCCCATTCAGGCAAATAATATTTTTGTGGCTCTTATTGTAGTGGTCTGTATAAACTGAACGGAGCTACACAGGTAAAGGCTGCACACACCAGGGATCACAGAATCACACACAGAATCTCAGAATATTCTGAGTTGGAAGAGACCTACAAGGATCATCGAGTCTAACTCCCAAGTGAATGCCCATACAGGGATCAAACCCACAACCCTGGTGCCATGAGTACCATGTTCTATCCATCTGAGCCATCTCAGGGTCATGTCATCATTTCTTTTTTTTTTTTTAATCACAGAATATGCTGAGTTAGAAGGGACCCATAAAGATCACTGAGTCCAACTCTTAACCCTTCACAGGATCATCCCCAAGAGTCACAAGATAATTTTCTTCTTTAACACATGTGAAATCAAGATTCTTTTTAATATGATTAAGTGTAAAATCTCCAGATACATGATAGAGAATAGTGCTGTATTTTTGAATTGGCTTTTAGGTAGATATTTTTGAAATGATCTGCATTTTAGAATTTATTTCACAGGAGCTGGTAGATATCATGAATAGGGGAGAGCTGAAATAGGAAAAGCAAGATAAAAAGGAACAATAGACAAAAGAAGAGAAAGCATTCCATCCATTTAGCTCCTCTTTATGCATTTTACAAAAGATGTGATGTGTTGGAATGCCAGGACCTTGCAGCACGTATTGGCCTTGACCAACAGCAGAGCCCTTACTGAGCGCTTCCTGAGCTGCCACTCATCCTGCATTGACACTGCTCTAGCAAGACATATATTTAATTCCTACACTTCATTGCTAAGAAACAAGACTCTCCATTATCATTGTCCGACCTTCTAATGTAAAAAGCACAGGCGTCAAACAACATACGTAGGTTCAAAATTACTTAAGCTATGCATGAGCTCTACAGCTAAGTGTACACTGAGAAACCTTCCCTTCAGCATTACCGTAATAAGACAACACTCTTAAGGTGCTGAGAGATAAATACACAAAATTATTCTAAGTACAATAAATTCAGAAGCCATAGCCTCCTTCACATGACACTTAGGAGCAAGAACAGGTTTCATGAAAATGTACACATACGTCAAGAGCCACAGACTGTTTTGCCCAGGATTTCTTCACTTGGTCATACATAATTGTGTTGTTGATACCTAGACCACAAAAAATAACAAAAGCCTAAAAAAAAAAAAAAAGATAAAAAGGAAAAGAAAGTCAATTTATAAATCAGTTTTAGTAACAACACAAAGATGAATACTGGTTTAATCACTAGAAGAAATTGCTCAGAAATACTAGGAATAATCATGCTTAGGCAGGTTATCTCAATAATGCAAGTAAGGCACTGGCCTTCAGAGGAGATTAGATGCGAGAAATTTGTTTTAATTAGGATGCAGCCTTATTAAATGAGGAGTTCTGAGAATTACTAATGTCAAACCGCAAATATAGACAACATAGTCTTCCCTCCTCCCTAGAATTACTCAAAAATAGCAAATCCTGCTCAAAAGTATGTTAATGCTAAAAAACTAAATGCCTCTTACTTCGAACAGTCGCTGGTCAGCATCATCAAAGGATTTCCCATCAAGCTTGTTCAACACTTGAGCCACCCCTTTAAAACAGTTAATATGAATTATAATCTCAGTTCAGAATTTCTCAATGCAGAATGTTTTATTCATTGGTAAAATATAAAACACGTATTTGAAAATGAAAAGCCAAATTGCCAATATTTATTCTGAAAATCATTAAACAGACATAAACACGTAAAAGTCTGATTGTCATGATACCAGTAGTCAGTTTACTTTCAACTGTTATTCTTTACTCTCTAATACTGCAAATCTAAAATTTACCACAGTACTTTTCACCAAATACTAAAGATCTGTTTGAGAAATAACTTGATCACTTTGCTAACAGCAATCACATAAGTTGTCCTACCAATATAATTTGCTGAATCTCTACTTCTGTTTCTAAAATCTTAGTTGGTTTTGCATCACCTGGGTATGTAAGTCCTTTTTCACTTATGACTGGTCCATTAATTTACTGAACCAATGAAAGAAATGCATTTTTCTCAAACCAGTTGAAAAAGTTTTTAAAGCTCTTGTCTGTAACTGAACTATGTAATACTGATTCCTACTGTAACAAACCATTTCTATTTCATTTAGCTACAATATGCCCTTAGAAAAATACTTTAAGAGTCATGAGCATTCAAGGGTTCAGATTCTTTCTATTTCTTTAAGGTAATGCACATTTCACACTTCATAACAAACAACAAGCTGCATTTTTAAAAGACTTAATTCCCACATCACCTCTGCTAAAGAAGTTCAAAGATCCTGCATGATACTAAGTGCCTTCAGCAATTACTGATCTCAGCTCCCACTGACAGCCACAATACACAGGGATCTAACTCTTGCCCTGGCAGTTTAAATTGCTATTGCTTTGGTGTCAATTCCTCTGTGGAAAGTTAGCAGAGGTATCTGGCACTGTTATTTACAAACAGCACTCCTTTTTGTGGCAAAAGCAAGTAATAACCCAAGGCCAACTGCAGGTGTAGCACAGTTGAGAAGCCTCCTACCAAACATCACTGCAACAGGCCACTCCGACAGCTGCCACAGCCCCTCCAGTAAGCCTCCCCTGGCTGTGTGTATCATTAGAGGGAAATTACCAGTTTTCTTGACTGCAGAAACAGTTGCCCGAGTTGCATACTAAAGAGCAAGACTCAAGGAAAACAGCAAACATATCAAACATTTTCCACTAGTATTGTTAGAATTTCTGTTTTCATCTCATTAAAGTTTCAATGCAATATATAATTTAGCAACGACACAATTGGAAAGCTGAAAAAAAATCCATGCAGAATACACGTCAAAACATCCATTCTTGGATACTTATAATGCATCCTAGGTACTGTAACTTAACAATATTCAGCTGGGAAAAAGAATAAAAGGGAGAAAGAATTTAAAAGATAGAACTAAATCCACATTAGCACAAAAATTATGCAGCTATGAGGAAGGTCTTACCAATTATTTGGTGGGTACTATTCCATATTGGAACACAAAGAACAGATCTTATGTGAAAGCCAGAAATTTGGTCAGCCTAAAATAAAGAAATGAAAGCTTCCATTAGTGGTAGGTACCATTTGCAGCCTTTTAGATGATACTAATAGAAATGTCAGGGAGTAAGTTTACATTTACAAATGTAACTTCATATGGATCAGCTCTCACTCAGAAAAACTCCTACTGAAACCTCGTTCATAACAACCAAAAGTCATAAGGGTTATTCTAAAAATTGCCAAAGAAAATACAAACATCGGCATCTTTGACACAAAGTTTACACTATTTGAGTGTGCTTTGGCATTAAAGACAAACTGCAATTGAGGTAATGTCCAGACAAATCCTCAATTATGTACGTGCACTGGTGGATTAATGGAGACAATTTCCACTGAACTAGTGTGCCTTAGAAATGCTCTTCCCAATTGTCAGACTGCAACTGGACTTAGCAAAGCAGCTATAAAACGAGGCTTACATTTTCAGAAGAAAGGTGAGAGTAAATGGGGAAGTGTGCAGAAGTGAGAGTTAGTAAGAAATGGAAGGATGGAGTCAAATCCAAGATTTGAGATAACTTTTGTTCTGATGACAATTTACTGCCTCATTTATTGTTTTCTATCTAACAAGTATACAGCTTCACCATTTATTATAGGTGTCACTGATTTCCTCTGTTCTACAGGCAGTAAGATTTACTCCTTAGTGTCATTGCTGAGATTAGAGTGGCATGAGCCCACTCACAGAAGATCAGGAGTTGTTCTCTTACTAAAACTGCCAGTGCTACAGGCAATCTGTAATAAAGAAAAGACCAGCAATAATTCATATACCAGAAGCAGGATAGGATCACTGTGATCTCCTAGCTAGCAAAAGATACCAAGTTTTAACAAGATTACTGCTTATTTATACATACTCAGAACTCATCAATAAATCAGTGTGGAGTGATATCTAAAATCCAGAGGAGAAGGGGAACTGTTTCAGATATACACCTTAAAATTAATTCAGAAATACTGTGGCATTAAATACCTGGTGAATGAGTTGAAAATTGAACATCAATATTTGAAACTTACCATTAGTGTTCTGAGAAAAAATAAGGACTGTTTTTTTACAGAAGCAGGGAACAGAATCGTTCATAACTACAAATATATGTTTGATTCCATCTAAGTCATAAGAGATCACAGAATCAGAATCACAGAATATTCTGCCACAAGGATCATCGAGTCCAACTCTTAAACAGCACCACTGCCTCCCTGGCAGGAATTGAACCCCTGGTCTCCAGCATGAGAGGTGGGGACACTCACCACTGTACTAAAGTGGATTTCTTGAGGTCGTTGTAAACAGCAATGAGGTCACCTATACTATGTTCCTCCTACCACACTTGCATGTAGTAGGAGTTGAATACAAAAGTGAGTTTTAGAATTAAATTTTAATAGGAACCCATCAAAAGAAAATAATTATTGCCCTCTGTATTGTTTTCTTTTTCTCTATATAAATTAGGCAGTGCCTCTAACTTAGAAAGGACTATGAAACAAATAAGAAATAGCTGAATTATTCAGTACATGATATAATAAAAGTACAACTGTAAACATCAAGGGTTGACATGCTTTATGTTAGCACATCTAAAGACCCCAGGCACTAATTGTACTTTAAAAAATTTTGAATATATTAGCATCAACACAGTTTTCTTGTACGTTTTTAAAGAAGTCTTCTTTTATTTTTCTTGTTTCAAAAACATCTGCTGGTTTGAGAGAGAATCCCTTTAATGACACATGGAATAAAACTCAGACCAACCAAACTCTCAACATGAAATACTTCAAGCACACTTACTGTAGTAATATTGTTTAGGAAGCTTTCTGACCAAGGCTGCTCACTGATTAATGTGCTGCCCAACTTCTGCCCAACTTCTCCACAGTAATACTGTTTTACTGGTTAGAATTCAGTGAAGACTTTTGTCCTTCTATATGCCTCTAACATTTATTTAGATAGTAAGTATACACACAGACTTTTATCTATAGCTACATCTTTCTAACAGGCTGGGATGAATGAGATACGCAAACATAGCAAGATACCTTAAGATACACAAACAACTCTTATTTGGAGTGATATATATCTTGAAGAAATAACTAATTCAGTGTGTATTTGAGCAAATTAAAAGGTCAACTAAGTTAGATCACAAAAGCCATTTGTCTGATGTCAGTTGATATCATTTCTGTTTACACTCTGTTTGTGCACAGTTCCAGTGACCCCAACAGCTAATAATGATGGTGGTGCTAACACTGAACACCAACAAATTTTCAGCAATAAAAATCAGTTACATAAATATCAAAGCATTTGGAAGACAATGATATCACTTATAAATAGGAAAAAAAAAGAATCATGGACAAATTAACTGTCTAAAGTCAGACAGTTGTGTGTGGTGGCAGCGGATACAACTGCCCTCATGGCACCTACTGTCCTGTGACATGCATGTCCTGCCACTAGCTGCTTCCCACCCCTTCTTGGCACACGGCATAGGGCATGGCAGGGAAGGCGACCCTGCATTTGCTGGGGCTGAGGCTTCTTCGCAGATTTCAGGTATCTCAGGACTCTTCCGGTCCTGGACCCCCGCGAAATTCGAGGGACTACTGTATTAGTTGCAATGCCATAAAGATAATGTATATTTACATTTCTAAAAATCTCTTACTTCGGCATCAAAGCGAGGATCCTGATAGGCATCAGTGATGTTCACTGGGAGACCTGTGGAAGCGACGAGTTCAGCAATGCTATTATTTATTAGCCAGTCAGAACAAGATGATTTTTCCACGCTGTCTTTGAAGCTACCAAAATGCAGAGCAAGAAAAGAATTCAATCAATGTTACTTGAAAGTCCAGCATGTCTTACATGCATATTTATAGGAAAAGCAGAACCATTCACAATTATTAAGGGTTACCAAGAATTAACTAGGGAACAATAATTTGGTATTATTGACATGGTAACTCAAAAATTCTCTCCTTTACATCACTCCTGTTGAAAACAGCGTTGGTGTCCTAAGTAAATAAAATATTTAATAAATAAATGCATTTACCTATGAATCGAGTGGATTATGCTCCAGGTTTCTGTGGGGCATAGGCCTGCTGATCTAAAGCAAGTTCTAAATAATATTTAGAACAGTTATAAATAATATTGGGGCATTTTTAATTCTTACTTCAAATAATTTTCCTGTCAAAATATCTTTTTTATCTTTTATTTTGATCTGAAATGCCAGACCTGAACTGCTGAAGACGGGATCATGAAATAAATCTTAAAATCAATATCTTAAGGGTGTTCCAGCAGGTGGATCCAAGAAGTCACACAATACATGAAGGTTTCCTTTTTTGTTTTCCTGGTTGAGCTTTTGCCACAATTACTGAAGGGCTAGAGAGCTATCACTAAATGAGCATAAGACACTAGAACTATGGGCTCAACTCAACACACCACACAGCTTCTCCAGAAAACTCAGTATCTACATAGACCTTAGAGTCCCCACCTCATCCCCCACCTAATCAGCAGGAATGTTCTCATTGACTTGCTGCAGGCAGTGGTGAAACAGCAGTAGAAGGATTTCAGCACTTCCTCTGTACCAGCCCAAACTTGATTATGGTGTGTGATGGAAAACAGCAAATTGAACAGATACATGCAAGTGTGGTCTTGCAAGTATTTTTTTTACAATTAACAGCAAAGAAAAAGGCTATGCATATTAATTATATTATTTAGGTATTAAACAGATGAGCTGCTATCAGGTAGATGTAAGGAGAGCAAAAGAAAAGCCAACTTCTACAGCTCTGGAAGAAGGTATGTTAGAGTATGAAAAGTCATAATGTCCTAGGAGCTTCTCTTTCATTCAGAAAGAACTTAAAGCTAGATCTGTTTCAGCTTACAATCTCTTTGGATTTCCACTAAAATTTCAAAGAAATACTATTTATCTTAACTGCTGTAATGATGAAACTCATCTTGTCATTTTTTTTCCACATGAAAAGTCTCATGACTTTACATCAGTTACAGATGCAGAATGTAGAATGAAAAGGGCAAAACTCACTAGAAAAATGCTCAAATGTCAAGGGCTCAGGGCATTGTTCTGTATCCTAAATAACCTTTATTTTCCCACTATAGTGCCAATAACTCAAGCTGTGCCTGTGCTGAATCCAAATGTGACATCATATCTGCCAGTCTAACCTTGGTCCTTTGTAAAACCAATTTCACTCTTCACTGAATGAAAGGAAAACAAAGAAAAAGCAATACATCTTTATATAAAGATGCACAGAAATATACCTTTGTAAATCTTATAAATACTAGCTAACAGGTTGCATATGTTTATTTATGTCTTGGACTAAAGTTAAAATAATCTTGACTTGACTACATGAAGAGCAGGGTACTATAAACTGCTTTGTGGTAACATGATAATATAACTATGGTACCAAGAAATGTGCCAGCTTGGTTATCTTGACACCACTCTACATTGTTTTGACTAATCTGGCTACAGATCAAGTTTGAGAAAAACAGGAATAACAACCACATCCCTTGATTCATACTCCTGTCCCTGAACAAAAGAAATGTATTTTCACCCCCTAGGAAAGACCAACTGCTACTCTGAAATTCTTTGCCAAAAGCAGTAACTTGTGATAACCAGATGAATCAACATATTATTTATACAAATTTAAGTCTTCCTATTTTTTTCACTTGTTTTTGCTTCACCATTCCCATATCTCTACTAGTGGAAGAACACGGGAGAGATCTAGCCTCTACCTGTCCTTCTGTGTGGCCCTGGACTCTGCTGTCAGCTTGCACATCTTAAAAATAACATTGCTCATTTTTGTAATGTTGCAAGTTCAATCCACAAAAAGGTTTATGATAGTCATTTGATATGCAAAATTCGCACTCAGCATCAGTATGAATTAATTTGCATAAAATGGGTATGGTAAACACTGAGCCCTGAGAAATGGCAGAAATCTCACAAGAGCCCTCTTTTGGTATGTAGGACATTTTATGTGAACTGTTACCAGTGGCATAATCTTCTAGGAATTAAAACAGTAACCCAACACGAACGAAAAGTTCTCTCTCTTATTACTTAAATTTAGTAATTTAGAAACATTTACAGATCCTAGTAGGCAAAATCATATATGTACTTCCATTTTGACTGGGCTCCCAAATGACATTTAGTCATGGGAATACAGTTTCTAGGAAATACATGTACTCTGGGGTTTTCAGGCTTTCCAGTTTGACAAAAGCAGAAATAAAATTTTACTGGAAACCTTTCAACACAACTATATGGAGGCATTTTGTAGGAGATCAACAAACAATCTAAAATAATGTTGTAATTTTTAATTCAGTCTTAACCATGAAATGCTATGTATCTGTATGCTATCCACAAATGCAGCCATAAAAAGTGGTGGTTTTTCTGGTTTCTTACCTGAGACATTGATACAATGTTAGTGCCTATATATACATACACACATATATAAAAATGTAGGCACATATATTTATTCAAGCAAGTCTCCATTTGAAGCAAGCAGGAGTCTTGGTTGAGTAAAACCTGTAGGCTCACACCCTTCAATCAAATCTGTAAGTTCCAGAAGTTCCTGAAACCTTGATCAAACAAAATTTAAAACTATGTGAAAAAAATTAAGTAATCCATAACCATAGAAGGCATGAGCACTAACCTGTTGTCAGTATCAGCATTGCATTTTGGAGATAACAACTCAAAGGATTTTGTAAATTTCACCACCTATTACAAAAAAGTAAGGCTGTTATTAAGATAAATAAATACCTAAGAAAATATTAATGTAAGGTTTCTATGTTTAAACTCTATTTTTGTCAAATGGTCTTAGAATAAAACCACAATCTCTATTTCCCTAGTGCAGAATTCATGTTCAAAATACACACTGTGCACAGTTCACTAACAAGCAATATCAAACCAAATGATATCTTTAGATTCCAGGAAACTATTTTCAATAACAGTATATGTTTCCCTTTAAAGAATTATGGAATGTGAATTATGGAGCTTTACCCAAACTTAACTTTTTTAATACAGGAAAATAAACAGAAAGACTCATTTGTGTTACTAATTGCAACCAATTACACCTGAACATATGTGCCAACAGCACATACGTGAAACATTTTAAGAGTGGCTAATGCAGCACAGAACAGAGGTCATGGTTTTGGATGTGTCCTCAATCTTGGCTTCAGTTCTGTATAGTAAAAGCTTTTTGCACAATGTATAAATGACAATATTTTATACATGGTTTAACATTGAGTTACTCTATGGAGATCTATTTTGATATACATATATGTTAACCCTCCAAAGTAGGGGAAAATCAGGAAAATAACTGTTTTGTCACTTGTAAAAATTGCCAAGTGGGTGGCAAGATGCTATTTGCCTACCTTAAATTAACCTAAGATTTATGACCACTTGAAAAGGTTTAGGATTTTTGTCCACATTTGACAATTTGGTCTAAAGGAATGAGAACTCATTGCTTATGGTTTGGGAAAAAAACCTCCAAGCTCAAACGTGGAAATAATACCAAGAGCAGAAAAATGAACTGAGCAAAGCCACCCACAAATTACTAACACAATGTACTGTTCTGTGAAAAATAAAAACCATATTTTACTTGTAAACAAAGTGACATTTCATAGGAATGAAGGGGAACTGTGTCTTGTAATTATAAAATCAAGGGGGGGGTAGGAGGATCTAGAAATAAAAAAATAAACTAGAAATATTAAAGTTCTACAGCAGAGAATATTTAACTGAAATACAAACCTTGATCTTAATTTTATGAAAGCTAGTATAATTTAGGACATGCTCCCCTGAAATTACTTAATTTCTATTAACTTAAATGAAATGAGGGTCATATCTTTCCTCTGAGGAAAAGGAATGGGTGTTTTTTTCTGCCATACAAACAAACTTAGGATTCTGTTTCTGATAATCATTTAGACTTGTCACAGCCCGGCAACAAATAATAACTGCAAAGTCAGTGAATCCAATAATACTTGGGTAGAAAAAAAAATTAAAATGTTTTTAATCTTTAGCTACTTCTCAAATCAGTAGAAAGGAAGATAGTTTGTGTTGAATAGTCTGAAAACACTGGAGGGAACAACGAATAAGGCAGCCACTTATTTTACTACTAATAACAATACTAATAAAAACATTTTTAAAGCGGCTTTGATATCCTATAAATATCAGGACTGCAAAGTCCCAGTGAAAGTCCTTGTCAAAACTGCGTCAAATCCAAATTGACAAATATTTTCATATAGCTTACACCACATTTCTAGCCTTCCATGTCCCTTCCCCATCCTACTGGGCTGGGTAGAACTTAGCTGCCCACCAGGATTGAAAACGGAACAGTGGTATTGAAAAAGATTCAACCTGTACTTAATTTGCATTTAGGAACAACATGTGGAAAGAATTCTTGCTGTCCAACACTTACATATGACAAGCAACAACTTCACTACAATAAAAGCAACTGCTCTACAACTCAACTAGTAGTCTTCCTACAGAATATGCAACTATACTTACAGGTGATTCAATATCTTCCAGAAGTAATACTGAGCACCGTTCACACTTCAGCAGAGTCTGGGCCCGATGCATTATTTTCTTGACAATTTTCTCCAGGTCAGTCTGTTCCTCAAAGAGGTCATTCACTACTTCCAGTAAAGCCTGTATACAAGGACAAAGAACTCGTGTATTTGTTATAGAATTAATATATCACAGTATCACGTAGATAAGGCTGCAAAGGACCTTGGAGATCATCTAGTCCAACCTATAATCCAACTAACCTATCCTCTACATCTAGATCATGTCACTCAGTACCTCATCTAGCCTCCCCCTGAACACGTCCAGTGTTGGCGACTCAACCACCTCTGCAGGCAACCCATTCCACATCCGAATCACTCTTT
Organism: Pitta sordida; assembly: GCA_013390025.1. Taxonomy (NCBI): domain Eukaryota; kingdom Metazoa; phylum Chordata; class Aves; order Passeriformes; family Pittidae; genus Pitta; species Pitta sordida. The sequence goes on from WEKX01002343.1 coordinate 54,080, forward strand.
CAGTAAAAAACCTTTTCCTAATATCAAGTCTAAACTTNTGATGGCTAAAGACCACCAACAGGTCAGGATGCAGTTATGAACAGTCCCCCATGTAGTTGTCAAAGGGCACTAGTATTAGTTAAGCTTCACATGGCTGAAGCAGCAACAAGAAATAAAGAATCTGTAGCTCTAACCTAATTTCCTGATGCATCCAACCACCAGAATTTATGATTTTCTAATGAAGAATGAGAATGTCCTTAATGCTTTTCTGCTGAATGCCTCTGCTAGAAGATTAAATGCTGATTCCTCAAAATTTTGTATTGTCTGTACTGTTCCCTGCAATCTGGAATTCTCCAGCAAATTTTAATTCTCTGTGTAGTCAAACAATTGTTTGAACATCAAACAAAGAAAAACCCCTTTGGCAGACAATATTCCCCCACCCCCCCCCAGGTCTCCTCTGCATCTTTACTCTAAAATATAATGGTCTGTTGTCAGATCTGGATGGAAGACAAGCTCAAATGCCTCATGATCTTTAAATACAAAGACCATTAGAAAGGCCCATTGTTAGTTTTCAAAGTAGTAGAAAGCATTAGTTTTCATACATGGAAAGTACCAAAACCACAATTATAAAAATATCAGACCCAGGCCAGTAGTTTCCCCTATTTTGTGAAGGAAGAGTAGGTTCAACACTACCAGGGGTATTTCTACAGAAGCTTTGGAGCTGTGATCCACGCTAACAAAAGTATCACTTCCTGTCAGTGCAGGAAGGGTGATTAAAAAATAAGCCAACTATATAACTCCCCCCTCAAAACCACCATTTTATTTAAAAAAAAAAAGTAAAAGACCTCTCTGACAATAAATGACATAGGAGCTCAGCATTATTTTCACTTCAGAGCCTCCTGTCCCAGCTCATGCATGGCACCAGCAATCATGAGTAATGTGTATCTGCAGACGCATGCCATTAAAACCCTTCACATACAGCGTTTTTTTCTTGCTTACTTTTATAGAGATATATCCACATTATTTGCATATGAATTAAATATTAAAAATTCAGGATGGAAAAGGCTTGATATTACCACAATTTTATGAGAGGTTGAATCTCTGCAAAGTAACACCCTCTCCTGCACTGTCTACGTCACAAATGCAATTGTGTCAGCACTAGAAAACATGGAACTGATATCAGGAAACAACAGCCATGACCATGAGTGTATTTACCTCCCACGCTCATGGCTTGTTGCTTCAATCAAGACAGTGATCTGTTGACAGTACAATTTTTGAAATAAAACAGTTAAAACTGTCTGCTTAGCAAACACATACATGTAGCTGGAACCTGAAAAAACAAAAGATGAAAGTTTGATATTGGTCCACTATACATTTTTTACTTACCCTGCTTCTGTCATATTCCTTCCTTGAAGCTGCAAACAGTTGGGCATTGGATATGGCAATCCCACAGAATGGGAGGTACATCTGCATCACCTAGTATGAAAAGCACAGTCATTAAAAACAACTGCAATTGTTTATACCATAGAGTTCTAAACTTAGGTGACCTATTACAGGAGGGTCTCAAATGACTCTTTAGCAGAACACTATAAACAAAATAAAATTATCACGGACAAGGAACATAAAATGGGTGGAAGATTGATCAAATGTCTAGGAAAGAGCAAAAGCAATTGAGTTCACAAGTTCCAAGAGTAAATGTCTTCTGTAAGTCCTTTGGAAAATTGCATAGTCTCAATTCTATAAAATGTCTGCCAAATACTACATTAAATTACTGTAGACATTATAGCTTTCCTAGATTATTTTTCTGGACTACTTTTGTTCTAAGCTCAAGAAAGCTTGAGTCATATTCCTCTTGATTTCTAAGGGATGTAGGTTTTTGAGAATATCATCAGAGTGGAACACAGCACATTGATCCAAAACTATTAGTCACAAAGTTAATTAATCTCAATAAAGGCTAAAATGTTAAAAAACATGCTTGAAAAACTGGGCCTTAATGCACCATCATTAAGAAAGATTGGAAAAGAGGGACTGGGAAGATATTTTCAGACGCACAAGATGACTTTAGGCCAGCTGTGTGAAATTAATAAACTACGCCAGTCAAATACATGAATACCTGCAGGATAAGCACTTTTACTAGGATGACAAAGGATAAAAGTCCAAACCCAGCATTTTTAAGGCTCATGCTGGTACCAAGTCTGTAACATACTGCTACTGCTGCCTGGTTCCCAATCTTAGGTCTGAGACACTTTGTAAATTTTACAGGCGCTGAACAGCCTTAACATTTGCAAAGCCAAGGAGAGTTGAGGCAGTCTGCTGTTTACAAAGCCAAAAGAGCGCTGCAGCAGCTAACTTTTCTTCTCTTTGGTCTGTCACCTCTCTACTGTAAGGAATACTTTCTGTGACAAATTTTTGGCATTAAGACAATGGCATTTGTCTTTGAAATTCTATTTAATTAGAAAAATATTGCTAACCCACAGAAGTCAATGATTGAGACTATTTGAGAAAAGAACCCAAAAGAACAGAAACAGCAGCAACTGATGTTATACTTTATCTGCCCTAAACACTCCAGTGGTCACTTATCTACCTAGTCTGTGTTTGAGTAATGATGAATTTTTGAAAAGGATCCTCAGATCCTCTGAATTTTGTGCTTTTGCAGATGGCATTCTTTCAGAATAACTGCAGATTTTAAGGGTGCACACCTATACTGCTAATTTGGAAACATTTTACTGCCATCCTCTTCTCATCATGGTTGCCTCTAAAGGAAAATGGCATACTTTAGACTCTGCAAATACTTTTTGAAGAGACAATAATTAAGCTAGCCATTTATCACACCAGATCTGCAGGGAACAGTAAACAAAATGAAAAATAAAGTAAGACTGTAACAAATTGGTAAAAGGGATTAGTTTTTTAGTGGTCAGAACTTCTCTGAGAGAATTTTGCATATTTCAGTTTTGGTTTTATATCCAAAATAAAACAGAAAACCTATCCATATTTTCTTGTAATAGTACTAAAACCCACAGCCAAGTAATAGGTGCAAAACTGAAAAATTTAACTGGAGAAATATCTAGTGCAATTTTGAATATCATGGTGGGACTGGATACATTTTTTACTTAATGAAAAAAAAATAAATATTAGTATTTATTCTCCCCACATTGTAAAGTCTATTCCCAACATTAATGTGACCCTATGACAATGGCAAACATACAAGAAGTTCAGGAACCTTTAGCCATCACAAAAACAGTAGCAAAAGTGTCTTTTTTAGCAAGAAGAAAATAAATTTTGAAATACTGAAAAACATTTCTCTCTGGAACCCATTGGTGTTATACAGGAAATAACATCCATAAAATATCGCTTTTTGTCAAGAGTCTCACCACTCAAATTAATTGTTTAAGGTGCACTGCAATCAAGAAAGAGACACAAAGTTGTTTAAGATAATCAGTAGGAGAAACTGATACATGTCAACAGCTATAAAGAAAAGAAAAGCAGGAAAAAAAATCCTGTCAAGTAGAAAGAAATCACCTTGTGATAACAGATACATCAATTATCCCTATTTACCTAAGAATGATTGGAAAAACAAAAGCCCACTCTTCCTTTTTCGTACTTTCTGAACAATAAGGGTGAGTAATAAATAGCATGAAACTCATGGAAAAACACCCAATATACTCTTCTGAAGTACATAAAGTGCTTGCCCTTTGCTACACTTGAAGGCCATTAAAAAAAATAACTTTGAAGCAAAATGGAATATATCTGAAAGAAAATTTCCTTCCACATCTATTTTAAACTAATTACAGGAAAAGAGTCCAGTAAAAACAAAGTAATTTTCTAAGAAAGGAAACACAGAATAAAAAAAATAAATAGAAAATAGCTTTAGCAGATATTCCTCACTAACTCATTTTGTTTAGTTGCAATGATTTATCAAAGTACTATTTGGTATATTGACATATAAATATATATAAATATGTAATAATATATTTTATAAGAATGATATTCAGGCTGAACAACAGTCTAATGAATCTGCTGAGATGTTGAAAGAGACTACTTTTTTCCTTTTGTGCCAATTACAAAGCAATCAGATACAGTAAGTGCAGGTTAACAAGATTCTCTAACCCTCCAGTAAGTACCACATCCTTGGGTAGCAACTACACTTACCTTGCAATTCACAGCCACATAAAAAAGCTAAAAAGCTGTGCTTACAAATTGTTCAATATTTTATCAGGGTAGGACATTTGCCATGAAAAGAAGATGAAGTAATGCACACTTTCAATATCTCATTCTCTACTGTTCTGAATACTATTATTTAATTATGGGGTTATTTTATGGTAGAAGTATTAAAACAACTACCATGGAAATGAACAACATAATTACTAGAATTTTTAATATTAAATTATGTAACTACTTACATTTTCAGCTATGTCTTGAAGAGGATGTATCTTTACTGCAAAACTACACTAGTAAGATCATATGATTGCCCTAACCATAGTTAGTTTTTCCTTCCCACAGAAGGATATATTCCCAGTGCTTTAGTATGTCCACACATCTCCAAACCTGTATGCCTAAAGTTGGACCCTGAAATCACAATAATAACTGAAGCAGTAGCTTGGTATTTGGAAGTATAAAGCATTGCCAGATTCTGCAATATGTATGAACTGCTAGGACAAGAAAGCTACAAACTGTCCATTGGTTTTCTGGGGTTTTTTAACGGCATCACTTCTGAAATCCATATGGAACACACTAGTTCTCCCTAAGAATTTTAAAGGGTAGGATTCCGTATGTTTCTTCTTCATAATCACAGTTTTACAGGCCAAAAGTTCCATACCTGGTTGCATAGTTCTCTGGACACATCAGCATCTGGACACCTACATGACAGCATCACATTGTCTTGAGATGTGACACTCATTTTCCTTTCATCTGGCTTTTAACAGATGATGAGACACAGAATATATAAGTTAATAAAATGCTTATTAGTGTTCCTCTGAACTGCTAAAAATAAGTTAAGGGTTTCTTCTCATGATCTGGGCTTGGGTTTCACAATAACGTCCTATATTATATAATTGTTTTTATCATGACACATGGGAAGGAGGACACGTTCATTTACATCAGTGAACCTGCAGAGGCTCCTGGGACAATTTTCTACTCCCTCTGCCTAAGTTCTTTCTGACTGCCTGTGCTCAAGGGATACCACCATTCCCTGCACCACACAGTCTGGGGACAAAGGTCCTTACAGAACTTGCGAATTCTTCCCTTGCTATACAAGGATAGTCCCTGCTGGTTCCAACTTCAAAAACTCAAAAGAAAGTTACTTTATAGAATTCTGTGCCTCAGGGGAAATAAGTTTTGAAGTTTTCCCTTCACAGGTTCACAGGTTATTCTGAGTTGGAAGGGACCCACAGGATCATCTAGTTCAAATCCCAAGCAAACGCTCACCCAGGGATCAGGCCCACAAGCGTGGAACCATGGGCACCACGCTCCATCCATCCAAGCCTCCTGACATCCAGACCATGTCACTGAGCTCCTCATGGAGTCTTCTCTTAAACACCTCCAGGGACGGCGACTCCATCACCTCCCTCGGCAGACCATTCCCTTCATGAGAAGAAGGTATGAAAGCAACAAAGCTGCATGCATGCAGACCTGCAATGCAGACAATTATTTGCTAATAGTGAAAAACAGCCAATGTTGCAAAGGCAGCACACTGCAAAGGTAAAATGTTAGCTTCATGCTTGCTGGTTAGAAAGCAGCCATGAGTTCAGCTTCAGCTAAATGCAATGACATTTACTCTGCCTCCCCCGCATGTGGTTTCACTCTCAGTGAACATCGTCCAAGAGCACATGCTGCCTGATACAGTCTAACTCACAGCTTCTGGCATATTCCAAGCATCCTGTGGTCACAAAAGGAAACAATTCTGATGTCTGATGGAAGAAAGAAGCCTCTCAGTAATGCCTGTGTACTCACTCTGGCACAAACTCTAGGTTAAGTTGTCAGCAAAGGCCTCTCTAGTTCAGTTGTTTTCTTTAGCAGCCACAGGAGCAACTTCTCTTTGCACAGCTTGCTCTGTAAGCCTGGGGGGGAAAGGAGCTAGTACAGCCTTCCTAGAAAAAGAAAAGAAGCCCTTTCAAAGTAAATGTTGCTGCCATAGTTTAAAGTGATGTTTTGTGGACATACATGAAACCAAGTCAGGGAAGCCAGCTGTCCTTTGAAGCATTTCCTAATGTTCAAAACAGGTTCAGAGAATGAAATACTTTAATGAATTCTGAAAATGATAAACCAAATTTGATAGCAAAATGGTTAAGCACATGCATTCATCCAAATCGCTGTACCTTCTGCCAGCTGTGTAGAGTTCGGCTTATCCACACATGTGATAGAATCTAATAGTCATCTAAATTTGCAATTCGCAGAAATATTTCCCAAAGAAAAATTGGTTGGTAGAGACATTCATTTAACTGTGCACACCCAAACAGGTGCTCCCACTTAGATCAGTGAACCTGCAGAGTCTTCTGGGACAATCTTCGACTCACTTGGACTTTGTGTTATTTTTTACTTGTGTTTGGTTTCGGTATTTGTGTGTTTGTTATTTTGTTTGGGAGTTTTTTTGTTTTCATTTGCATGTGGTTACTTATGCAGTACAACAAAAATGTGCTAATGCTTGCAAACATACAGCAGCATCTTTGTCCTATAAAGCTCACTAGCTATGGAAGCTTTTGGTGTTTGTAAACAGTTGAAAAGGACTATAGGAGCAATCCTTCAGCACTGTCTCGGTACTTGCCTGCTTTGTATAATAACTGGCACAAATTCAAATTACATAACTGCGTCACCAGACAGATAACAAAACATGTCTCCAGCAGAAGCAGGCTTATTACAGTTTTAAAGCCCGAATCCTATGTAGGTCACTGTCCTCACAAACCATGGCGTTGGGAGACTATCAGATTCAGGATCAAGGGGCAGGAAAGGGTGGGAGTGCAGCTGAAATACGTTCAGTCTCAGCCTCTGAACCGAGGTCCCATCTGCCTAAGATGGGCAGGCCACACCACTGCCCTCTGGTTGTTCAACACAAACCTCATCTTCTCTCTTTTCTGCTATGCACCTAAGACCTTTAAACTTCAGAAATAAATTAGCACACTGTGATTTACAACAACAGACTTGTAAGATTGTTCATACAGTCAGAACTGTACACATTCTACTGATCTCATTTTTTTTTTCTGGCAGGTATTTGAAGGTTTCTTGACCCAGTCACTTTAGAGCTAAACTTCCCTCACTAGCAGGGAGTGAAGCTCAAAAAAATCTAAACAAGACATGCTGGATTATTGTCATACAAACAAAACCATCAGCATTGTCTATTAAACCTATTTTTAACAATATACAGTAAGGCATGTTTAAATATTTTAACACTGCATTAAGTTTAGCACTCAGTATAAAGTGGAAAAGACAAGAAATTGCACTGTAAAATTCCATAGAGCACCTAATTTTAAATGCTGTTGCTCCAAATATGAAATATAAAAAAATTCTTCTAAAGACTAAAAAGCAAAAAATAATTTAAATAGATGTAAAATGGTTTCTATTGTAGGATTCAATCATCTGATCTCCCACATAGAAAATGCAGCTATTTTCACTGTAAATTTTTCCATATTTTACACAAACCTGAATCAGCGATGCCCACTAATAAGCCCTACCCCAGCAAACACTTCAAACCACCACTCAGTTATTATATACATGACATTAAGTCAGGATTTCCAGCAGGGAAAATAAGGACAAGAGGAGGAGAAAAGTTACACAAGCAACAACAGTGGTTCTATTAAAATCAGAAGTGTATAAACTGAAGAAGAGTAGAGATATCAAAGAGCACCATCATGCCAGTATAGGTAAGGCCAATGCCTGGCATCAGCACATAGTTCTGAGCATTCAGCAAACAAGCTTGAAAGCAAGGAAAACTCACCTTGCAGGCAGCCCAAAGGAGGGCTGCAAAGTTAAAGTAATTTGATTAAACCAGTAAACCAACATGTTTCTATATTACAGTAATCTCTTGAATATTGCAGGGGGTTGGTTCCAGAAAGCTGCTGCGATAAGCTAAATCTGCAAAATAGGATATCAGCCAATCAGGGGGCTTGATACAGGATCAGCCAATATCACGCCGAGGTACAATTCCACATCAGCAAAAAAAAAGAGGACTGATCCTTAAGGTTTTATTCATCATTGTCCCTCCACTGTTATCTCCTGAAACACCTGAATTACTCATCATCTTTGACACCTCCAAATTATATCATTCCTTAAAAACACATCAAGCTGAGATGGTTCACACGGGACATTTTATCTGTGTAATGGTCTGCAGAGAGTCCAAGAGTGGCTGTTACTGCTCTCTCGGGTTTGAAGAGGAGCCACCAGAGGCCAGTCCCTGGGCACAGCTTGGAGCATGCACAGGAGCCTGCAGCTGTTGTGTAAAGCAGGCTGTCCTGCAGTGCCTAAATATCACAGAATCACACAGAATCACAGAATATTATGAGTTGGAATCAGTGTATCAAAGCACTCTGGCAGACCATTAACAGTTTTACAGCAGCAATGCCATGTCATAATTTTTATCTAGAGACAGCAAAACTGAGCCAAAGAAAGATTAACTGATTTATCTGAGGGAAGGGAAAAGTTCACAAAGAAAGATTTTGTCAAAATTCTGGAAAAGCGCCTGGTTCCCACTATGCTTAAATCAGTGGAACCAGTCTATCCAAAGACACGGTTATTAAAGCTTTAGAAATGTCACTGCATGATATGAAAGATATTGGTATTGGCACTGCAGAGTGAGAGCTGAGAAGATTCATACTACCTAAAAACAGGAGTTGCAGATCAGAACTTTAAATTGGCATAGGAGACTTAAAAGTATTCCCTCAAGGTTACTTTTTCAACATCAAACATCAAATTAAAAAAAAAAATTAACAAAGTTGGTTTCCCCTAAAACACAATTGCAGACTATGGTATTACCATTTCAAATTACACGTCTGACCTCTGGCAGATACTATCCATAACTGACCATGCTAATTGAGTGGTATTAAAACCAAGAATAAATTCTATATGAATCCATATATTGAGAATGTTATCCTCAAGTCCCAATTCTACTTACAACTCAGTTACCAACTCCAAATTCTTATCAATGATGAAAAATAGATTTATTACTTTATTTTATGCTGCAGACTTCAAGTATTAGAGTACACAAACTCAAAACTACTTCTACTAATTCTCAATTTAGCCATACTTGAATGAAGATGTCTTCTTTCCTTTTTTACTAATTAAATTTTGTCTTTGGAGATAGAGTGCAAGCACAGGACCAGAACCATAAACCAGGGCCACAAAGGCTGGGCCTTTGGAGAACATCTGGTCCAACCCCTCACTCAAGCAGGACTACCTAAAGTGGTTTCCTCAGAACTGTGTCTAGACTGCTTTTGATCTCCAAGGACTTCACAACCTCTCTGAGGAACTTGTTGGTCTCTCTCACAGAAAAAAGTGTTTCCTGATGTTCAGAGTTTCCTGTATTTTCATGTCCATTTCCTCTTGCCCTGTCAGTGGGCACCTCTGAAAAGAGCCTAGCCATGTCCTCTTTATAACCTACCATCCACTAGTTATACACAGTGATGAGATTCTCACATAAGAATTCTCTTGTTTGATAAACAATTGCTGCCCCCTCAGACTTTCCTCACAGAGAAGATACCTCAATTCCTTCATTCTCTTTGTGTACCTTTGTTGGACTCTCCAGTATGTCCAGCCTTCTTTTCACATTGGACATTGTTTGGCAGACAGAATGTTTCTGGCACAGCTTGCTGCAGAAGTCTGATCTTGTCATGCTGAGTTCCTCTTTCAGCAAGGTGGGCATTTTTGCCTGACTAAAGCCAATGTTGGCAAAATCCTCCCTGCTAACTGAAACTTCAACTGGAACACAGAAGTGTGAATCTAACACATAAACCAACCAGATTACATCATGCCTGGTGTGAATAAGTTTATTTCCCCTGACTTTCCCCTGTTTGCAGCATCAGTCCCAGAGGAATGGAAAGAGTTGGCTCTGTTCAATTAGAAAAAAAAAAAAAGCAGCGTATTTTCTTGTACAAGTGAGATCCACAGTTTGGGTGACAGATTAAAAGAAAGCCAGGGACTCACAATACCAGCTGTATTCCCTTGCATCACTGCTTGTCAAAAAAAGCATTTCTCGTGTTGCTTAGGCTACAGAAACTTTACCCTCAAATGGAAAAAAATCTTTAACTGAGTGGAAATATTCCACAAAGGACAACAAATAGTGTAACTGACCCTTTCTTTCACCACACCATGTCTCTTTTTTCAACCGGGATGCATTGTACCTTGACCCTTTCTTTCGTAATACATAGAAGCATCACAACACAACATAATCACATCATATCTTTGAATTATATTCTTATGTCATTTTGTTGAGTTTCTTCTCAACATTGGGAATTTGCCAGTGGTGTTCTACATTTGCTTATTTTGAGTTTATGCATATTTATTAAATAATACAATTGTTACTGAATGCCATGGGACTTTATGCTGGTGACACTCGTCTACTCTTCATATATTTCGCCTGAGAAAGTTGCTCTTATTCTTTTTTCCAGTTTTAAAGATGAAAAATGACGGTAAGGAATGTATTTTCAATACATCATTTTTATCCCTATATTTTTTCTTAGAAATACAATCTAGAATCTTCTTCTAGCAGAATTGATTATAGAACCGAACACACTTGATAATACTGTTATTTGAATCTGATTATACCAATTCCCTAATCTGAATTAGTATCTATTATAGCATTTTCAGACTTGATTAAAAGCACTTCTAACATATATTGTAATTTCTACCTATTACACTGTGTAAAACCCTAGAAACCTTTGCCTTTAAGAAAACAGCTCAAACCCTCATGACGAGTTCATATCTGAAAGAAAAAAACCAAAAAACAGAGTGTATTTTAATAATATCATCTTTAGAACAGTTTCTGCATAAAGTGACAGAGAATTTGCTGGAGGGAAATTTATCTATACATCTAGTCAGTGCCATTCTTAGTGGTTTGAGGTTGACAACTAATAAATTAGGAAGAAATGAAAAGTAACATAATACCAAGGCAATAGAATAACTTCTTAAGCCACTAGAAGAAACAAAAAGGTTAATTCTTATTAGTTTTACATGCAAAAAGATTTTGAAACCACAACGAAGTACGGGAAAATTCCTTAACTGCTTTCTTAGCAAAACTATTTTCAGAAAAGTGTGTTGAACCAATTATATATGTATTACCTCTCCTCTGCTTCATTATGAGCGCAGTTTAAAGAAATAAAAGCAGAAAAGTAGCTGAGTCAAATTGTGCTCTGGTCTACATTACCATGAGACTGCAGTAGTACCTCTGATACATTAATTTGGATTTATATGGTTGTAGTATACAGAATTTTGTTGTCTTTAAAAATGTGAAAAGATGATTGATGTTTCAGGCCATTTTCATCAGCTCTGGTTGTATGAATTTCACAGAAAACAGATGGACATTAAAATTTTTTTTACCCTTTCCAGGCAGATGCCAGTCAGAAAAAGATGAGCATAAATATTTACAGAATTCCTGTGGAACCATGTAATTTGTAATACAGCCTGAATGGTTTATTTCCTGCTCTTTCTATACACTATTCTGTGTCTACAAGGATGTCCAAATCTCCCATTTTACTGTTCAATCTATGCACAAAAACATACCATTAGAAACAGGAAAGGAGATGATCACCTCTGCACAGAACTTTGAATTGTAACCATCATTTCAATAACACAAAGCAAGAAAAAATACATGGTATCTTTTGATAAGAACTAAAGCCAAAATTTTAGAGAAAGGGATCCTAACTTGTGCTTCAGTTTTCTATCTTTACTTCACTGCAAAAATAGGAAAAAGAAGACATATGGCAAAAAAAGATTGTCCAGCAAATAGTAAAACATTCACCTTATGAAATTAAACAATGACTCAGTCTGCAGTATTAAAAACATACCAGTTATAGGATGCAATACAAAAAAGAATGCATTTACATTTGTCATTAATCTTCAGTTAAAAAAATAACTTGAATCCTGTTTGAATTCAATTGTTTTGCCAAGAACCTTCATCTGACAACAGGAATTTGCTACCCCCTTTCACCTTAACTTAAGCCTTGAAAGCATAAACTTTGCCAGACCACTTAGAAATAAGTCATGCATATTCTTAAACTAAAAGTGCTTTTTTTTTTCCTTTCCTTGGAATTCTCTCCAAAACCAGCACCTTAGGTGCTATTTTGGTACTTGTTGATTTCTTCATTACACCCTCCATTAACCCTGCAACCAGGGAAGTCAATATCATTAATTGTTTTCTGTTTCAGCTCCCGAAAATTTAAAAATAAAAACAAGTAATAATTTGGATATTTTCTTGGTTCCTAAGAATTTACAAGTACATGTTCTAAAACAATGATTTACAGAAAGCAGCTTTGATCCACATTTTTGTGTGTACGTGGGGGATGTTAATTTATTCAGTTGACATTGTGATAATTAAGTCAGACAGTAAATTAGTGTCTTACAAAACTGCCTTTTGAGCATGACTGATTGACAAATCACCGGGAGAAGCATTGCATTCCATATTACTGCACCCTTGAGCTTTAAGATTTGGTGGGCTTCAGCAGCCTGACTTGAAAAATTTATTTTCTGTGCTGCAGACTTCAAGGGGCTGATGAAAGTGTGTGGGCTGGTTTGGATGTGAGCCATGCTTTTTCCACACATCATTGTGTCTCCTGCACTAATGACTCACACCTGCACATGCTGCTATCTGATTTCTAGGCGAAGTTATTTATAAACTGGAACAACAGTGCCAAATTCTGGTGGTATAACTATACCCATCATTATTTATGTAAAGCACTTGCTGTAAAGCACAGACTACTTGGAGACACTGAATTTTATCTCCTTTGAGAAGCCATAAAACCTGGATGTAGCTTTTCCCCAATAAAACCCACACTGCAATTTTATCTTGTAGACTTCTATGGATCTGATGTGGTAACACACTACTTTTCACATGACTGCAAGATAAACACAATCACAGGCTTCTGAGGTCCTCTGCACACAGAAAAAAACATCCTTTCTTCTCTCACAGCAGGTATGGGAATTATTTGCCATATGGTCTGTTTATACTTGGAGATTTGCATGTTGCAAAGCCACTGCAGATGAAAAAAAATATTGTATTCAACAAAAAATAATTTTGCCCAAAGCTTATTACTGTAGTCTTGCCTGCAGTGTCCCACTTGCTGGTCCAGGGAAGTATTCAAACCTTCACACTGTGCTCTCTGCTTTCAGATGCTCTTTCCCAGTGCTATGATTGCAGAACTACATTTTGTAGCAATCGCATATCTCTTTCTCTTTCCTCTGCAACTGGCCATGAAGTGTTTTTACTACACCTTTAAATGAAGCTATTTGTCTTCCTTTCTTTCTTTGGGGTAATTTGGTGAAGGGCACAGGAAAAAAAACCAGTTCAGAACAACTGCCTAAATGACCTTTCAGTGAAAACAACATTATGAACCACACAATGGGTTACATCCTCAGAGATAAAACAGTGATCTTCTGCACTGTAGATTTTCAAAGACACTAATCTTACACGTAGTAAGCACACAGCATCTTTCCCCTTTAATGCTGAAAATCATAGTGTTTTGAATCTCAGATTGAAATGATTGTCTATCTCTGTTTAAGCTCTGTTTAAATGAAAAACAAAAAAACCGCAAAATAAACCCCCACCCCCTAAGCCATTAGTACATAGAAAATCAGGTGTACAAGCAAGCCTGTTACAGTTACTTACACAGACATAGATTTTGCTTCCAGCAATACAAGGTTCTTATGTATACTTCTGCATACTTCTCATTGCATGCCTCAGAAGAAAAACTGTAAGGCATTACTATTAATATGGCTGTTGAACTGCACACTGGAGAGCATTTGATTTCAGGTAGCTGAGTTGTGTTCAGAAATCGATATGCTGCTGTCTTCCTTGGTGCAAATTTACTGACATTAAGGGCTTGCTTCTGCTTGTGTTATTAACAGTTCAATGTAGGGACAAATTACGTACATTTTAAACTTTTCCAGAGCACCCAGTAAAACAATCCTTTGATTCTAGGTGCAGCCTTTAAGCAGTGTTAATTCAGCTTGATTCTGCAGTGCCAGTGACTAAAGTATTTCACAAACTGAGTAAGGGTACCTGGTCTTTAAGCTGTAGAAATACGTACTAGGAAAACAGGCTATCCCTTCATCACATAGGCTATCGTCACCTCATATATATTTTATTTAAAAGTGCAAGAATAGAACAGTGTTCTTTGATTTGATTAGGATTTGAATAGGCTTGCTCTTTTTTTGTCTCCATAATTTTGGACTGCAAAGGCAATGAATACTAACCAAGGAAAGGCTGAATGATCAGGGGAGTGCCCTGGGTCATACACCCTTGCTTCTTACAGCTGAGTGAAGTACAACAAAAATATTCAAATTCAGCTCACTGCACATCTGTCTACATTTGTTCTCCTTCTGCTTCTCTTCCTTTTCCATGAGTTTAAATATTTGCCCAGTGTTTTTATCTTATCTGCTTAAGAAACTATCATCCTTAGCTTAGATTATCTTTTGATATGCATCAGTCTTGTTGCAGTCCTTACACTCACTCATTTTTTCCATCTTTCCTACCCTATCTTTTTAGCTTATTATCTTCTCAGAACAGCCCAAGAAAGAACCAGTGTATTCTGCAGGCTTGCCTCTCAATTTTCCTGAAATACTATTTAGTCACATAAATAGGATTTTTTTTTGCCACATTTTCATGACAAAATTTTCACCAGTACCTTCCTGACAGTGAATTTTAAGATTTTTTCAGAAACTGAACTCAAAGCATAAATTGATTTCGCTGAAAAAGAGCAATAGATGGTACCAGTACTATCAAATCCAAAGTATCAAAGAGCTCTATATCCCTACACAAATTGCCTGAGGCAGTTTATGAAAAAAGGGCTTGATGCTCTTTTTTTCTGTGCAAAGAGTTCATCGACTCTGAAAACAGATAATTTTTAATTTGCAATTGTAAATCTGATTTCATATGCTGGGAAAATAACAATCACCTTAAAAACAAACAAACAAAACAAAACAAAAAACACTGGGGAAAAAAACCCAACCAAATAAACTCTACACACTTTTTTAATCTCCTGTTTCTCACTGCTGCTGGTTTAACATGGAAACAATTAGCCTTTTTTTGCTTTAACATTGCCACTCCTTCCTTCCCACCTATCCATTTGTAATGACCACCCTGTGCACACTCATGGAAAGCCAAAGACTACATCCATAATGATAGGAGAAAGGCTGCAGAGCATGGCAGTATTTCTGCCTTTATCTGTTTTCATCCATGTGTTTGGCAGGCAATCCCTGCACCTCCAGCAGTCTTGCACACTCTGTCACTAGTGGCAGAGCAGTGACAGTTGTCCAAGGCAGCACAGAGGGCCCCACATGCACTACAGGGCATATTCCTGCTGCCCTGCAACACGAACTGCAATCAAATCCAGCCTAAAAGCCTGTGTAGAGATGCCTTTGTACCCCATTCCCAGACCGACCTAGCAGGTCACAATCCCTCACTGCTCTAAGTGACTGTCCCTAGTCATCTGTATAGAGTAGCTTTATCTCCAAATATTCAGCTGTTTACTCAACAATTACACTAAGTTCTTAATTTCCATTTACCAAATTAAGCAATTCAGATTTTCTCATGGTAGCAGCACTTATGCTGCCTTCAATGTCATCATCTCACTCAGAATACAATGAGCATATTTTCTCTCTTGTAAATGGAAGAGAAGATTAGGTCCATTAGACAGGACACCTCGAAGTAAACAGAGTGTTTTGGTTTCTTTCTCAGAAAGAAAGCGTTGCTACTGTCCTGTAGGGTTATGCAAGTCATTGCTTCTAAGGGAAGATCAGTAGAAGATTTCAAAGTACCATGAAATGACCACAAATGTAAAGAAAACAATTTTTTTTATTTCCTAAGCAATCTTCATTGAAAACCAGATTTTTCCCCTGCTCCCATTTCACTGTGAAAGTCTAAGTTCTTCAAAGGTGAAGTTGTCCGTAACAATGATGAATGTTTTTCCCAAGCAGCTCTTTAATTTCTCCCACTATTACTCTGTACTGAGGCATGAGACAAGCCTTGCTTATTTTCTGTGTTATCTATATTCTGTCCCTGGAAAGACTAGATCCAACTTTTGGCCTAATGCTTCCACCCACCTGAACTAGCATGACAAATGACCCTAGTCTAGTTCTTATAGGTGAAGAGTTTGCCACTTCTACAGTTTCTTGACTATGACTATTTGACTATGTGATTTTCCTTCTTCCCTTGATGTTCCTTTTTATGGCCTACTTTCAGCTAAAAAATTCATAAAGCACAAAAATTAAATTTCCTCAAAGTGCCCCAAAGGTATATAGAAACCTACTGAAAGGTCATCAAACATATTTACAACAACCCATCTGTCATTTCTGTAGTACTTCCTACCATCTCTTTGGAGAAGCTGCCTTCTGCTCACTTTCTGTCCAGTACCTACTGTAGTGGGGTTTGGGGCACTTGAGTTGGGCTCTTAAATTGAAAAAAAAAAAAAAAGATTATGGACACATGAAATAAGGGCACACTTTCAAGTAAGACAAACCTATGATGTACCTAAAAATGTTGAGGATTCATAATCTCCATAGAAATTTTATTGGAAATTTTCTCATTACATTTACCACTCCTGCTATTTTATTGAGAGAATGTGAATAATTACCTAAGTCATTCAATGTGACATACATGTGACTTCCTTAAAAGAAACAACGACACATAATAGAATTTAGTTTAGGACTGTTCAAGAGCACCACATATTAATTAATTATCAAAAGACACTGTATCTTTACTAATAGGTCTGGCTTGGAACTTGTGCATTCTAGCCACTCAAGAAGGACCTGTGTTGCCCAGAAATTGCCCAAATCCCAATCTCAGCACTGCCACACCTCTACACCAAGGCTCAAAATCTGAATTCCGTGTTTTTAGGTGACTAGTGAATCTTATCTAGTCTGTTTGACCTGGGGCACTCTCTGGCCTCAAAAAGCCAGCTGAGAATCCCACATACACACAGAGATTGCATCTAAGCACAGAGTTAAATTAACAATCTCCTTATAGCAGTCATCTGCAGGAGATGAGATGGTGGCTAATAGCAGTAGTTCAGAGAGCTAAGAGTAACACAAATAAACTGGGGACTCTACCCAAGAAACAAATAGCATAATTTCCACTTTTTAACAAATCAATATTTCTCCCACACATAATTTCCTGCCACCTCCTCAGTTTAGCCTGGGGCATTTCTGTCCTAACCTTACTCCTTAGAAGACTGAAGTTATTACAGATTTTCCTTCTTTTAAGAGGGCTGTGTGAAAGCAAACATTATCTAACTAAAATTCCTGAGACTTTGCCTATTACGTATTTCAAAATGATTTTTCAACAATTAAAGATACCTTAGTGTTGGGGTGAGGTACCTGGAGTACTGTGTTCAGTTCTGAGCACCTCAGTTTAAGAAAGATGTTGGGATGCTTGAATGTGCCCAGAGAAGGGCAACGAGGATGGTGAAGGGACTGGAGCCGAAGCCCTATGAGGAGCAGCTGAGGGAGCTGGGATTGTTTAGCCTAGAGAAGAGGAGGCTCAGAGGTGACCTTATCACTCTCTACAACTGCCTGAAAGGAGGTTGTAGTCAGGTGGGGGTCAGTCTCTTCTCCCAGGCAACCAGTAACAGAATGAGATGACACAGTCTCAACCTACACCAGGGGAAGTTTAGGCTGGATGTCAGGAAAAAATTCTTCACAGAAAGTGTGATTTGCCATTTGAATGGGCTGCCCAGGGAGCTGGTGGAGTCAATGTCCCTGGAAGAGCTTGAAAAGAGACTGGATGTGGCACTTAGTGCAATGGTTTAGTTGATGAGATGGTGATAGGTAATAAGTTGGACTTGATGATCTCAAAGGTCTTTTCCAACCTAGTTAATTCTGTGATCCTGTCATTCTGCATACAACCAACCCCTCAGCTATGCTAACACTTAGACTCGCAAGAAGAAGACAACCCACCATCCTGTGTTGTCTACATGCACCACATATGTGGTATGTACTCCACTACTGCTAAAGTGACCAGAATTGTTTCTTGCCATATCTCGTCGATCCTTTCCATTTTTTAGTTTCTGATTTTATTTAAAGATAAACAACCCTTTTATTGTATTGAAAAAAAAAAAAAGAAAAAAAAGTTAAAGATAAGGGAGTATTACCACGAAAAATTAAATTTAAAATAGAGGTAAGAGAGCAAAACAATGTGGAATTATAACACTAAAGTAAAATGATAGAGAGGCTTAATAAATAAAAAAGACCCAATAAAAATGAACCTACTACGTTGTGCATTACAAAGACCAAGTAAACTTCGTTGTTCCTATCTGCAAATGTGTTAGTGGGGATATAGGATATTCTACATCCTCGTAATATCTGAAAGTGGAGCTATATGATACTGTATGACAAACAGTGCCACGCTCATAACCTCCAGTAGCAGCTTGCATTGATATAAAATCTAGTAATCCTTTGAACATGCAGAAGTTCTTATAAAACCAGATTTTGTGGAATTACCTTTTTTACCATCACAACATTCAGTGTCTGACTGAGAAGTGACACATGATGAGTTCTACCAAACTGCAAATCTATTGAGACTCTTACCCTTTTCACAAATGCATCCATCTGCACAACGCATAAGGAGAAAACAGACACCAGCAAAAGAATAGCAACAGGATAAGGAAAAGGGACCAAGTTGAAGGAAGACAACTCTGGGGTACAATGTCTGTTGCAAAAACAAGCTGTTAAAGTGGGAGAAGAAAAATGAGACACATAGAGACTGAGCCACCAACTAGCAAGCAGAATGACAAAGTTCTGAACATATAGTTAAAAAACAAGAAAAAAATTTAAGCCACATGAACAGTGTTGGGCTTCTCATAGTACCCAAGCTATGTGTATCCTAGCTCGCAGCCAAGTGTCAAAGCTTCCTTACCAGAACTTTAGTGTGCCAGAGCTTGACAAAGAAAATATTTTCAAAACAGTTCAAGAAAAAAGAATATTTTGAATACATTAAAAGAAAAAAGGCAAAATTCAAAGGAGTTTCTCCTCAAGAAAAAAAATCAGCATGGAAACATTCACCTTAAACATCTAAAATGTGATAAAGCTAATAAATAATAAATAATAAATAATAATAATAAAAAAGTCCTGCTGGAAAATGTTCAGACACTTTCAGCACCTAACAAAAGAAAAGGGTGTTCAATTTTCAATAATTGATGACACTGCCACAGTGAAGCACCAATACATGTAGCCACACACTAGACAACTTTATGGATGAACAGGGAGGCAGCTACTGAGTGCAAGGCACGTTTTGGATCACATAGGCAAAAGACTATTTTTGAGTGAAGACGCCTGAAGTAGACTGAAAGTCTTGCTTTTGCTGTCTTCCATTTTCAGATCTGATCATCTCCTCATCTTGTTGTCTTTAGAAGAACATTGAAAAGCGGAAGTCAAATAAGGTCTGAGGCTACACAACAAAGTAATGGGAAAATAACCCAGTAAAATATTTCTCATAAAGCAAACATGACTTATGGAATGCTCTGAAAGCAGTTGTGAACATCACGTCAACTCTGGCGATTAATATTCAAGTATATTCAAGAATATTCAGTCTAGATCAAGTAAACTCTCACTTATTCATGTGTGATAAGGCTAACGATATTAAAATCACACNGGGTGTTAGATGGTGAGTTGGACTAGATGATCCTTGTGGGTCCCTTCTAACTCATAGTATTCTGTGAATCTGAATCTTCCCACGTAAACACATGGTTCTAGAGCACTGATGTTCTTTCTCAGTATTTAAGGCAGATAGGGGAGGCCTCTCTTAGGCAGGTGTTAGAATCAGACATGCAAGTAAGTGACGTTAGAGTCATTGAGAATTTGAGGTAATAAGAAGGGAATATGAAACTTTGAAACCCACTTTAGTGCAGTGGTGAGCGTCCCCGCCGTTCACGCGGGAGACCAGGGGTTCGATTCCCGCCAGGGAGGCA
>WEKX01002343.1:81703-99905 GCA_013390025.1 Pitta sordida
CATCCTACTACCAACACCTCATCCTACCCTAATATCTAGGTCATGTCACCAAGAACTTCATCCAACCTTTTCTTAAACACCTCTAGGGACGGTGACTCCACCCCCTCCTTGGGCAGCCCATTCCACTGAGAGATCACCCTCTCTGTGAAAAAGTTCTGCCTTTATATATATATATCCACTAGTTTCAAAGCAGAGGTATTGATAAAGAAAAGTTTTTGTTAAGTTTCAAGTACATTTTGAGTTCTGTAATTAAAAAGAAGTTCTGTAATTAAAAAGTTTCAGCTTACTTTGAATGCATGACTGAATGAATGCAAGACGGAAAGAAGTCTAGGCAAATATCTGCCATTGTAGTCATTTCCTGCTGTTGGTTACAAACAGGCAGTGTGAAGCTTCCTCAGTAAAGCAAATATTCTCGTGGAAAGTTGTTTTAAACTCCCCCAGCAAGACATTTCAGTCACTGTGATTTATTTTAATTTAAATTTCTTTAGCAATTACTTTTCGAGAACTGTGCCTAATAGACTATGAGAGTTTTCCCAGATAGTTATAGTATTTCAGCACCTTCATCCTTCACGTCTTTGTTATTTTTTGTCTTCTATCAGCAAATTTGTCTCTAGCACGGGGATGTAACTGACATATGGGGCACATAATACCTTTGAGGATTGTGCCAATTTTAATAGCTTTTGGAGTCTCACTGCCATGCCAGAGAATCAAGGTAGGTATTAGGAGGAGGTCATCACATACTGCAATATGGGAGACACACACAAAAAATTCTTTTATCTAATTTTTTCCTCATGTTCCTTTCTAGTGAATCCATAAATTATTTTCAGGGTTGTTTTTTTTTTTTTTTGTAAATTCCACATATTCACAGAGCTGGGGTTATCATTTTCACAACAGGCAGAGATGCTTCTGGATCACCTCCTTTCCTAGTAGTTTTATTTACAGTTGATTACTTCTCTAAGGTAAAGAAATGGTCCTTAGTGCAAGCATGACTCTAAATTCATCATGCAAAAACTAACAGAAAATTAATTAGCAGGTATAACAAAATACCTGCAAAACTGCATAGCAAAATCCACGGTAGACCTGGTATAGAATATATTTAAGCTTTAACTAATATGGACCAAGAAGAGCACATTAAATTGGCCAATTTAGAATCACAGGGCTTCTATTAGGAATGTAAGAAATTCAGATGCTGGAGCATGAGAACACTGCTATTTTCAAGCCCCTACAAACCAAATACATATCAGATGAATCCTGGAGTATATAGGCACATATATTTCTTAATAAAACTATCCGCATAGCAATGATAAACAAATTTAGTTATCCCTTCTTGCTCCCAGGAGAGATTTCACTGCATTGAAACTGCTGTTTTACAGTGAAACAAGCAGGATTTAACTCAAGACGGCTGCTCTAGGTACCCTCCCCTCGGTTAATGCACTTCTGTCAGACTAGGAGGACGTCAGAGGCAGAGAGAACCAGGACACCAATTTAAGTGACCACAGAGCTGCTGCTGCTCTTTCTTAAGCCTCTCTGATGAAGGATTGGATTTGTTTTGGCACTTCAGAAGATTTGTTTTGGCATTTCAGAAGATTCTGAAGGGCATACAATAATCTAAACCACCAACTGTCAAACTCTGGTTGAGTTTCTCTTCAGTCCTGAAGCAAGTATGACTCACCAACAAACAGCACATATACTTAAATGAATCTTCAGCACGGTACTGGGAATGCACGTAGGGTACACAGTTCATTTCAAGGGTTTGGGGTCTTACATTTCTACTCTATGTCTGTGCAAATGAACTGGTCACTTCATTTGCAAAATACAGGTACAACAATATCCCCTGCTTATTTTTCTGAAAAGTTACCAATTACACAACACAGTGTAATAGTGATGGCTGTAACTAAGGTATTCTACTATTTTTTTGTATCAACTGGATATCTCCAAAATCAGTCTGTTCAACCGAGCCACTAATGTTGGGCCAACAATACATGCTGTGACAATGAACATCTTTCCCTCATGCCTGAGGCTGTCATGTAGTTCTACACTTAACAAATGAATTGGCTGGAATGTCCCTTAGAAGAGAAAATAAATTTGGCAGCGGGAAACAATCATTAAATGTGGAAACTTCTCTTATATTCATTATTAGACCTGTGCTTTTAACACTATGTCAGAGATGTAAAAAACCCCTTGAGAATTTGCCATGAAAAACAAAACTGGAAGAACTTTGAAACATGTGTAATACGTACTCCATTTTAGATATTGCAAAATATAAACTTGGTTACAGCTCTTGAACATTAAAAAACTCCCCAAATCTTAAATATTTTATTTGCTATTAACAGCCTGAAAATAACTAAGAGTACATAAAAATGGTGCTAGCATCTACTCAATTCTAATTGAAAACATCATTCTTTGTTTCCTATTGAGTCAAGGCGGCAGTGCCCCCAAGAGACATTTCATTATACAATATAGTCTCACTGTTTTGTAAAAAAACCTCAACATATTCTTTTAATTGCTTCACATAATACTAAGAGAGGATAGACACTTGCAAATAAGAGCCAAACTTAAATGATACTGACATTTCTTTGACAAGGGCTTGGGCGGGGGAGAGGGGAGAGGAAGAAGACAAGATTTTCATTTTCTAGCCATTCTGAAGTTGCTAATTGTCAGAAATTGTAGTATCAACATAAAGCTGAATGTTTAACTTTTGCCAGCTATTCATCAGGCTTTTCCACATAAACCTCTTTAATACCCAGGCAGCTCTTTTCTTATTTTGAAAAGTTTTCAAGCACAAGTTTGGAAATACGTAACAGCACATGGACTGACAGTCCTCATTAAATCCAAGCTCTATTACAGGGCACAAGGATGATTATGTTCTCATTTACCTTTCCATAAAAGCTACATGTCAGAACACATTCAAAATATTCTTCAAGAGTTTTAACATACAAACTTATAACTATAACAGGCTATAAAACTAGTAAAAATAATATAAAGATGACAAAGTATGGGCAATTTGCTGATTTTAGATAATATTTGATAGACACTGAATGTAAGAAAATGCCACAGCCTCAGTATTGGCATCAAATATTCATATATTAGAATATTTATGAAATACACAATTCACGTCACAGTTGTTTTCCTAGCTGAATGTATGATAAATGTAGTATCCATGATAAAGGTTGCATTTTAAACAAAATTCCTTTTACAAGGACAGTACTAATAAAAAGAAATGCAGAAAAAGTCTATTTAGGGAAAGTCTAATTTGCATTTAGCTATCCATTGAGGCATACGCTGCCAGATTTCTATCATACGCTAATAAATCAATATTCAACATCCAAGATTTTCAATAATCAGACATAATTCCGAAGCAAGCTAATGGTTATACATATAAGTTTAAATAACTTCTGAAGAAGCAATTTAAGAAGTACTGGATAACTTCAGAATATGTATCTGAAAAAGGAGCACCTAAAAATTAATAGCTATTTAAAAATTCATTTAATTCAAACTAAATCACTATGCCAAATCAGTTACACAGACAACTTGCAGCAATATGAATCAAAACCTTATTACTTTTATGGAAAAAAAGTTTGCCCAAATTTTTGACAGAAAACTTCTCTTCAATGTGGTACTAAAATAAATGATACTGCCAAAGATAGGAATTACTTCCTTGTTACTTGACATGCTTAGAGGAAAACATCCAAGCAAAAGATGCTAGATATAAATACACACTACAGTGAGTGTTGTTCTTGTAATTAATTTTGTGGTTTTATAAAACTATTAATAGTGCTGCTGTGAAGAGTAACCACATCTAGTTGGCATTTATGAGTTTTTTAAAAGCTCACTCTATGGTATTATGTAACACCAGAGAGCTGAGTTGTCTGTACTGTTACTCTGTTAAGCCATAAACTTTCTTACTGTTAGCCTTATTTATCCTCCACTCCTCTATTCGTTGAATGTATTTTAAGATTATAATCCAAACATGTTGAGTCTTTCAAGTTGGAGCCAAATGGCTACATATTAATGGGAAATTGAAGCTTAACAAAATTAGTAAGCAGCTCAAGCATATAGTATCAGAAAATAATGTTGAAACACATTTATCAAAAGCACCAAAAGCACAGTGGTACACAGCAAGCCAACTGGTTCTTCACATGTAAGTAGGTGTTGCTAAGAATAACTGCTGGAAGACCTCCAGTTTATAGCAAAATTGTACTATGCTAAATAATCCAATAAAAACAGAAGAAGAAAAATCTGTTTCCAACTGTTTCTATTTGAAGATGTCTGGTATAAAAATAATCAGTACTCCCTTTCACTATCTCTCAATTTTAATGCACGCACTTATTAATATCTCACTTGGCAAAGATTTTCCTACCTGGACTTCACATACTGCAATTTCAAAAAGGCAATCAATTTTGAATTACTCTCACAACAAACCTGAGCATGATTCTATTGACAGACATTATTCTTATAAAAATTCATGTCCTTATTCTCACCAACCAATTGTTTCAAACTATGACATGTTTATGTAAAATGCTCTAGATGTATTGCCGTAAGTATATAAAAAGTAAAAATAATACTGTAATAGCATCTCCAATAAATACTCAAAATATGATTACTCCATTTTCCATGGAAGATGAATTTGATTTATGCCATATTTTTATATGTTCACTGTTAGTTTAGCTTTATAGTGCATTTCATTCATGTCAAGCTACCTTTATTATAAAAATGATCTCCAGTTATTTAGATGAACTAGTGTGACAGAATTTTCTCCTTCCAACAAGCATTACTTAACATTTATTTTTGCTATAGTATAGACATACCAACATATATGTAATACAGCAACAATGGCTCTGCATCAAATATTAATTGCCTTTGAATCAACATAAAGAGCTTTTGGGGTCAAAGTCTGCCTCTAACTACATTTCTATAAAAATAAGATTCATTACCAATTTAATACACAGTAGCATATTTCCCTATTGCATGCTTAAAGAAGACTCCATTTCTCTCTTCTGGGTAGACAGAGTTGCTTTTCTGTTCCTCTCCAGTTTGCTGGACTCTACCATTCTCTTCCCCAGTCATGTTTTGGCTTCATGCACATTTTCCTTCCAAGGTCTGCTATATGCAGACCTGCCTTCAACAGCACCATTTGCTATTTTCCTCCCTGTCTTTAATTCAAGTTCTGTCACAGGTTCACAGGTCCTCCGAGTTGGAAGGGACCCAGAGGATCATCTAGTCCAACTCCCAAACAGCCTCCCACCAACTAGACCATGTCTCTAAGCTCCTCGTCGAGTCTTCTCTTAAACACCTCCAGGGATGGCAACTCCACCACCTCCCTGGGCAGTCCATTCCACTGAGAGATCACTCTCTCTGTGAAAAACCCCTTCCTAACATCCAGTCTCAACCTCTCCTGGCGTAGCTTAAGGCCACGTCCCCTTGTTCTGGTGTCGTCAGCCTGAGCATCTTATGCAACTTTCCTGCCTTTTGAGCTCACTTTGGTCTCCAAATTCTGCTCAAAATACACACAATGTCCCCTTCCCAGGTAAATACCTTTCACAGGTATTTACAAGTCTCAAATGCTTTAGAATAACATAAAATTGTATATGCATAATTTCCTCTAAAATAAATTTTTCTGCACTTGCTACAGGCATTTTTCCTTTGTAAAGCACTAAGAAAAGGTGTTGATTTTTAGAGTTAGCAAGCTTAGGGATATCTCTGTGATAGTTTTCCCCCTAAACTAATTCTTAGTGGTAGAGTTTTTAAAAATATAAAAGTCTTCTTATTAAGATCTACTACATGAAGAACGTCGACATAAGCGTAACTGAAAGTTTCAGCCACAGGAACTCACACATTTACAGCTCAGACATACATTTTCTATTGAGAACAACAAAACCCTACATTTTAAATGTCAAAACCCCTACATTTTATAAGTCAAAACCCCATCATTAATCCAAGTGCTGTGCTATTTACTTACCTGGATTAAATATCTTTAGACAAGTCTACTGAATTGCAGAAAAAAAAATTTAAAAGTATGCAAAATTAAAGGCAATCTTACTTTTTCATCATCATCAGAAAAAGGCGCACCTCCTGGAGTCTTATTTATTGCTTGGGCAACACCAATAATCTCTCCATCACTGTTTCTTATGGGCATGCACAAGAGTGACTTTGTCTTGTATCCAGTCAATTTGTCAATCTCATCATTAAAGCGTCGATCCTTCAAAAGAAAATAAAGAAACACTGACATACATTTCATATATCTAAGCTTTTTTCAGGCAACAAAGTACTTTTCTCAATGTCTGATATAGTATTTTTCAGTAGTATTATGCTGTTGCTTCTCTGTTATTATCCCATTCTTTATTAGCTGTTTTTCCTCACTTTTCTCAGAGAATCAGTACAAGGTTTACCATTACATAACTATATTCACTGATGACCCACATTTATACCTCAATGAGAACAATGACGCAACTAAAGAATCACTGCCAAAGCAGCTACCAGAACATGGAAAATGAACATAAATTAAATGCATGAGGAACATAAAAGATGACAAAAGTGAGTCTGTGAGCCTTGACAAAACACAAACTCCTTACACACACAGCTCAGCACCATAACTGTGACACACAACACCCTTGTCTCTACATTGAAGGCACACGGATTTCACAGATAGTGAACTCAGTGGATAAATATTCACTAGGTAATCACATTCAAATAGTTGCAGTCAGCTGCCACATATCCAGAAATGGAGACCTGTGCCATGTAACATTGCTCAACATTTGGACCAGTGCTGTAACATCTTTGTCAGGAACATGGACAGTGGGATTGAGAGCACCCTCCCTCAGCACATTTGCTAATAGCACTGAGCTGTGTGGGGCAGTCAACACACTGGAAGGAAGGGATGTGATCAAGAGGGACCTTGACAGGCTGAAGAGGTGGGTCTCTGTAAATCTCATAAAGTTCAACAAGGCCAAATGCAAGGTCTTGCACCTGGGTTGAGGCGATCCCAGGCACAAGTACAGGCTGGATTGAATGCAGCCCTGAGGACAAGGACCTGGGGACATTGGTTGATAACATGTTCAACATGACTCATCAACATGCGCTTGCAACCCAAAAAGCCAACGGTGTCCTGGGCTGCATCAAAAGAAATATGACCAGCAGGTCGAGGGAGGTGATTCTAACCCTCTACTCAGCTCACATGAGACCCCACCTGGAGTACTGTGTCCAGATCTGGTATCCCCAACATAAAGGCATGGTCCTGCTGGAGCACGTCCAGAGGAGACAATACAGAAGACTACAGCACCTCTTCTATGAAGACAGGCTGAGAGAGTTGGGATTGCTCAGCCTGGAGAAGAAAAGGCTCCAGGGAGACCTTGGAGCACCTTCCAGTAGCTAAAGGGAGCCTACAAGATAGCTGGGGAGGGACTTTTTACAAGAGTACGGAGTGACAGTACAAAGGTAACAGTTTTAAATTCAAAGAGAGTAGGTTTAGATTAAATATAAGAAAGAAATTCTTCCCTATAAGTGTGACGAGGCACTGGAACAGGCTGCCCAGAGAAGCTGTGGCTGCCCCATCCCTTGAAGCGTTCAAGGTCAGGATGGATGGGGCTTTGAGCAACCTGGTCTAGTAGAAGGCGTCCCTGCCCACAGCAAGGGGGTCGGTCCTCTGTTTAAGGTCCCATTCAACCTAAACCATTCTCTGATGGTTTGGTGACCATCTGTAAGCAGAGGATCTTTCACAGCTCCATGACAGCAACATAGGCCATAGATGGGCTGAGTCATCTTGCTAATTGCTTCCACTTTACATGATAAGTAGCAATCACTATTCAAGAATTTTATTTAACTTCTTGCGGTTTTGGTTATTCTCAAATTTTACTGGCCAAGAATTTCATCTAATGTAATCAACAGGATTTTTTATTTTTATTTAACATTGTTTAGGCATGATTATTTCATATGCTGATGTATCTGCTTCTATTTATGTTTTTGAGCAGTGTTAATGCATAATTAACTATGAAGATTTTGATCTATTTTAATTACTTCTTATATGAAGTCTGTAAATCATGATTGAATAAGTTTGCAGTGTAATCCTATTGATCATAAAGGATGCACTTTTTCAAAACATACAGGTGTACTGTGACCATAGGACTCCTCTTACAATAGAATGACAGAAATCAATCTTGTACAACAATCCTAAAAACACTTATATGTTGAAGAAAAAAAGATACTAATTAAAAGATTCTCTTGAAGTAACATCAGCAAGTATTCTGTTATTTTGCTTTCTAAGGCAATTAGTGGGGCTTTGTTTAGTTTGATTGGTGGGAGTGTCTCATACGACCACTGTTTTATTTATTAGTTAGACAGTCAACGCAAGTAACAATGCATGTTGTCTACTTGTAACTGGCATAAAATTGATGTGAAAAAACAGTATATTAGTATATAAGCACTAGCAAGTTTGCAGACATAACTGCCTAGCTAATAACCATAATTACAGTTCATGCTTCATAGTCTGAGCGGATCAACAGCAGGGATTGGATAATATTCCTCTGTAGGACATTACCCAGATCCATCACATAAGGTTTTCTTCCTACAAAACAAACTCCTGTTAGATCACTAATAGCACAACAGTAAGTCAAGTTATGATCTTATTTACAAGAGATTCTGTGCACTTCTACTCTGCTGGCATCACTATTAAATTGTTTACAAAGAAAATTGTTCTTCCTCTAATTTTAAATATTTTGAGATCACACCTGTTTGCTCCATCACAGTAGTTCTCTCTCTCCTCTAGCAGTGGACCTGACTGATGTCCCACTGGCAACCAACTGTAACCATGCCCATGTTCCCTTGTTCCAACCTTGCTTTTAGAGAGGGTTCAGTGCTAAGCACCTAAATATTCATGATTCTGTATATGAAATATATACACAGAGAGGCTGGCTTTAAAAAGCTGATAATCCTCTGAGCAAAGAAATGAACATGACTCTTGGGTGTTTCAACAGAAATCTGTGTATGGGTTTAAACGTGTAAGAGATTACTCAGGTGGGAAACAGTTTCAAGTGTTACAGAAACAGGATGTATAATATGATTCTTTAATAATAAATTAAAAACACCTTATGGTGACAAAGCAACAGTGTTATTAATGAAAAAACACTCATTTTTAAGTGTGCACTGTAGAGATATGAAGCTCAAAATACACACTATTGCAGTTACCCTGTTAACACACAACTCTATTGAGCCATTAGCTCAAGCCATTTATTTTTCATGGTTTATCAATAGGGATATTTTATAAAAGTAAAACTAATTAACTTGCATAATGATGCATGTATGCTTGTTTATTACCTTTGTTATTCTACGAGAAAAAGCTATACAATAGCATACAACTGTAAATAACCCAAATGAAACATCCATTTGTTTTTAACAATTGAAAATGAATGAAGCAGAACAGCAAAATCACTAAGCAAAACTACAGCTTTACTCAGTTTTGTGCTTGTAACAGGACTTCAGCTAAAATCAGAAGTGCTAAATCCTTTAGTTCTTTCTCACAGTCACTGACCTGATATAATAAAATATATATATTAACTTCTCACGAAGCTATAGGCCACAGAGTTTCACCAGTTTCACATCTATTCCACAAGGAAGTTCTGTAATGTCTGAGGTGAAAAAAAAAAATCCTCAATGAACTAACTGAAAATGTCTGTACTCTTCAGACAGATGGACTGGTTGAGTAATAAACTAATTAATGTCTGTGAGCTTACCAAAAGGGAAACCACTGCAGCTCTCCAAAAGCCTATTTCTGCTCAAGCTCCAAAGGCCCAGCAGTGCAGGGACCTGCTGCAGGAGGGAGAGCCAGGCCCTACCATTGCTCCTTTGAAGAGGTCAAAGGCACATGATAGTGACTATCTGTTCTATAGAGTAGGGCAAATAAGAAAAGGAGACAGATTTCTTTTTTTTAACCCCCACAAAATTACTAATCTTTAATTCCCTGAAGTTCCCCATGTTTGTGTTTGCCAGGAGCCCATGTCCACCCTTAGCACCTTGTCACACCGGCACTAACACCAAGGCTCAATGTCCCTCAGCATTGATTTTAAGTGCGCCAGCCCCACAAAATGGCTGAGAATGACCTGCAACAGCATCAGTGGGAAGTAGAGAAAACTCGTTACATGTGGGTCTAATCAGGCTCATTTTACCTTAGCCCTTTGCCATCCTGCTGCTCTGGGTGAAAGGACTTGAGACAAACGTGCCCCTCCTGGGCACCCTGAGCCCACCTGCTGCTCATTCCAAACTAATCAGGCAGCACATCCATGGTGGGCATACCTGTAGCTGCAAGCAGGTGGTGAGGACCTATGGAATAATGGTTAAGCAACCCAGAAGGACAGGTCTGGGTTGCAGACATACCTGCCTGCTGGGTGAGGTAATCTTGCCTGCCCCATGCAAGCATGGAAGGGAAGGTGTGATTCCTCAGGATACCTGAGGGCTGTCACCAGCAGTGTATGCTGTGCTGTGCAGCCCATATCTGTCCTGGTGACCTACATGAGCTGCAGCGTGGAGACATGAAACAACTGAGCCTTTGGGTGCCTTTGGACATATGCCCTTCTCTGTGTCTATGGTATCTACCAGCAGCTCCTGCCCCTGGAAGGATCTCCAAGGGGACACAGGTGGTGGTGTGACTTGGGAGGTCTTAACATGTTTTACGCATCAGCCAGAAACTGCTCCCTAAGAAGAAGACTTATGGAGTGAGATAACTGATGAGGTGAGAAGATCTCCTCAGCTGCTGCCCCAAGGGCTCTCTGCACTTCCCTCCCAAGAGGTGCTCCCACCTGCAGAAGATCCACCTCCCCTAGGCCAGTGCCACTGGGGAAGGATGTGTTGACGACCACTGCACTGTAGAGTCAGGCATAATCACAACACCCCTTTGCTGATTTATTGACTTGTACTTAAAAGTTCAAGATTTACTAAATTTTGCATGATAGGCTGGAGTATCCTTTTGTGCAAAACACATCAGGGCAGTTTAGTTCTTTGCTGTTGCAATTATCTCCTGCATTCCCCACGGTATTTCCTACTCGTGTTTAATGGACAGTAAAAAAATGGTTTAACTGTTTTTTCTTTATTACATGGAATTTTTTGAAAACATTATTTGTTCTGCTTGCCAGGTCTCATGCTCTTTGGTCTCCAAAGAGCAACCTCTGTCCTTGGTAACAGTCAGCACCAAAATGAAGAGGGCTGTTGTTGGCACCAGCTGCCCAGTGCTGCTGAATCAGATAGTGCCCAAGTGCTTCTTGCTTGCAGAGCTGAACTTCTCAGGTCCCTGGGTTTTAATTCTTTAACTGCTCCTTAAAATTGAAAGAGATGCACTCTTAATATTGATGGTGACACACAGCTATGCTGTGCAACAAAATGTGGCTTATGCCTCTTCCTGCTCTTCTACACCAACAGCCAACCCACCTGGGTTTGCACCCCGGAGCAGTAACTTTGTGATGCTGTCCTGGCACAGCAGGAGTCAGCAAATGCTCACAGCTCACCTGGAGGGCATGGAAAAGACAACATCCATGCCTGTACCTAGGTATTCAAGGATGTTTAAAACTTCTTGTAAAGGGCTGTAACTATGTAACAGTTGGCCTAAACTTCAAAGAGGTACAGGAGAGTCCAGTACAAAGAGAGCTCAATTTGTCTTTTATTTTGCTTGATTTTAGTTCCAGTAATATGGTTACATTTTATCTTGACTGTATTGAAAAATAATTCTGATCATATTTTGTGGTACTTTTTCCAACTTACAAAATCCATATCTTAGCATGACTCCATTAAATACTTTTTCTCTCTTTGCTAGACACTTTATTAAAACATGCATCTGGTAAGCCACTTTTTACTCCTGTCATTTAAAGCTACTTTTTAAATTCCAAATTTAACATACTATATACAGAGACAGTATTCAGCTGACATATTTTTTGCCACTATCTGATATATGCTTACTATTCTAGAGGGTAATACCTTTTTCCTCTAGCTAGAAGGACTTCGGATGCTATTAAATTATCTCCCAAATTTTGCACAGCTAAAGTTATCATGATACAAATATTACTTGTGATTTAAAATATTTATTATTTAAATATATATGCTCTAAAAGCTGGAACAAAATTGAAATTACCAATAATTTCAGCTAAACATCATAGATACCCTGTGAGAAGGAGGGATGACATGAAAAAATCCATTGCTTTAAATAGGAAAAAAGTTAAGTTTTTAAACCACAGATAATGGCCTCTCTTCCTGTGTACTCACAATACACCAAATACTCTTCATATATGACTGCAAAAGGTACATCTACTCTTTATTAAAAGGAGCTTCCATGGAGATTTAGGCCCCAAATTTCCTTGCTAGATTCTTCCAATATGTGTGCTCAAGACATAGTGCGTTATTCACATAGGTATAAGGAGTCAGAAATGCTTCCCAAAGTTAACATATGGGAAGACTGAAGGCCTTATTATAGAACTTAAAGTGACTGAAAGTTCAATTTACAAGTCAACTGGATTTATTTTGGGAGAAAGAGTTTTATACTGGCTCCAAAATGCAAAGGAAGTATCTACGTAATTCCTTTCCTGTTCTCAAATCCTCTGTACTGCTAACTCTTGCCAATCAGATCATATATGTTATAATAAACTGTTACAATTATCAACTCACTTTCATTACATGACTTTGAAAAGTAATAAATAAAGCATTTAATGTCATGAAATTGTGCAACTTTTGAATCAGTCATATAACATTCATCTAAACTTTTCCATAAACTAAGTATTTGTCAAATTCTCTATTGCTGTGAACTTTCAAAAAATTTGTTCA
Source organism: Pitta sordida (assembly GCA_013390025.1). Classification (NCBI taxonomy): domain Eukaryota; kingdom Metazoa; phylum Chordata; class Aves; order Passeriformes; family Pittidae; genus Pitta; species Pitta sordida. Next base: position 94,499 of record WEKX01002343.1, read on the forward strand.
GTCACAACTGAATTTCATAAATTACTGTGAGATGTTACATAGTCATTGTTTAGTATTAAAACAAGTTGTTATTACTATGCAATTCTCAATACGTAATATGAATTCTAATCCCTGTATCTATGTATGTTTATTAGGAAAGATTGTTTACATGAGCAGAGTTTTTAAGTCACACCACACAACACTAACAATCACCTGTATTGTGGAAAAGTCTTGGCTTATTATTGATGTCATTTTTAGGTGGCTTTTTTCTCTTAAGAAAATAAATGTGTAATTGAAAAACTACATGGTGTCTGAAAATGACATGGCCAGTCATTTACAAATACGTACTTCCTAAACCAGTCAGTTTGTGTATGGGTACAGGGGACTGCCTGCATGAAACACATTACATGACAGGATTTAAATGTAATTTTGATTGCATGGAAGTGCCATTAATGTAAGTAGTAGCTGGCAATACCAGCAGGCAACTCATTTTGTACTCACTGGTAGAATTCCAACTGGTATTTCATCAGGTGCTGAGAAAACGTAGATAGTTGGATGATAATAAAATAATTTTCCCAATACTGTAAACTAGCTAATTGGTGATATGGAAGTATGTTTACCACTTTTTAAACAAGTTTGTTAATTTAAAAACAAGCAAAAGAACTTTAATTGAAAAGTGTTCCTCTGACCTAATATAAGGCCGTTTCCTATGAAATGGGTAGCAGCAATGTAGCAACTCTCTTCAATGGTCCAAAAATGTGCTGTCACCGCTTTTTGTCCAACTCCACGTGACAGTTTCCTAGTGGTACTGGTTTTCACCAGACAGTTGACTAAAGACTTTCATCATCAGTAGCAATGCTGACAAAAATCATATCTTCATATTTATTAATTTTAAAGTGCTTTATTGTGAGCACTACAATGATCTGAAACGGAACAGCTGTCTCTTCTTCATGCACATGTATCTGGGCTTCCAGAGAGCTCTTTTTACTATGAAATTAGAAAGGTCTCCTTTTAATAATGCACAATGGATATCTACATTTGTCATGTAGGTGAAGACTAACTCAGAAATGCCTCAGAAAGCAGATCTCCCATTTTATTATCAAGCAAAACTCTCATTAAAGTTGCCAGGTCTTAAGTGTCATTTGCACTAGAGTCAATCAAAAGTAGCTCCACTAAAAGCAGGGAAGTTGCAATTGATGTAATTACAGGATGGACTTGGATTAGAATTTGCCCATCTACTGCAACTAATGCACTTAAGGCTTAAATACAGAATGAATTGTATTATTTATAATAAGTATTTAAATTGAATTTGAATAGTAGTCAGACAAAAGTATAACATAAATCATACTGGGAATGACAACTGTACGGATTATTTGACATTTTTCCAGGCAAATAAAACAGACAATAAAGTTTTTAAAGTTGTTGGGCTTTTTCTCAAGGAAGTGAACACAAGGTGAACAAATGCTGAAGAAAAAATAATGCAGTACTCTAGGACTAGAAAACACTCTGCCTTTCCAATGGCATTCCCACCTCCACAGAAAGGTGACTGGAGCTATCCAGAGTTAAAAAAGAGGCATGAAGCTCTTTCCCAGACAAACGCAGACATCTTTTATCTGTTTAGTGAGTTGAGACTATTGAGAACATACTGCTTTACCTGCAGCAGCATATATCCTGGGAACGGTGCAGTTTTTAGAAATGAAAATAGCAAAATCAAATTGCAAGGGGAAGTGTATAACAAAGAAAGGGAAAAACAAAGGCAGAAATCCAGTTGTGGAGGGGGGTTTCCAAAGGTGATCCAATACTCAGCATTTTTACCAAGCTCTGTTCATTTGCTTTGAACTCTGTGGGTTGGGAACCATCTCTCAGTGTGGATCTGTGAAGTGCCTAGTGTTTTTCAAATACTGCTTGACAAATAAATACGGATATATTAATCCTCAAATACATACACTCTGGCTCTTCTGTATTTCAAACAAAAATAACCCCATCTTGATTTTCAAGTTTCTTCCTTGTAGTTTGCTATAAAGCATCATCATCAGGTTTTTTATATTTATTATTTTTGTTATTACTGTAGAGCAAAATTAGACAATGGGCAACGATTTTTTCTAAAATTCTTAAAGACACATATCTTCCACCTTTCTAAAGCTTTCCAAGATTCTAATTGAGAAAATCGCTCACTCTGTAGTTATAAATTTTCTCAAGAACCTCAAATTGCTGATAGTCTCTCACAGAAACACTAGAAACAGACCCCCTGAGCGAGATGTAAATTTCAGTCAAGGAAACTGAAGACTGTGTTCTGCCTTAACACAGTCAGGCAAAGACATGTCTGCTGAAGTCAAAGGGCATGCTTGCCTTCGAGGCAGAACTGCATTTTCACAATTCACACTGAAGCCTCTAAAAAAGTAAAAGGTGGTGAAAGTCCTTGTTGAAGAGTAACAGGACTGGTTATATCACTCCTAGGAACAGGGTTGAAAACACATGCCATGTGGGCTGAGTGGGCATCTGCAACGGTGAAAGCTTTTTTTTTGCAAAGGTGAATTGCTTTTGAAAGCAATGAGATTTTTTTTCAACAGCGAGAAGGCAAGGGACATTGAGACAGGGATTTAAGAACACTACCAATGGGACTGTCACAAATATCTTTTGAAACTTTTCTTCCACCGATTCCAAAATAGGTTTTCAAAACATATGAAGCTGCCTATCGCTCCTGCAAAATCCAGCAGCACTGCTATACCGATTTCAAGGCAACTTTAGCCCCATCGGCCACCCAGGAGGGGCTTTCTCTCTGACCTTTACCGCAGTGCCCTCCCGCCCCGTCAGCAGCTGCCCCGAGCATCACCGCGGCCGCTCCGCGGAACGTTCGCTGCCCCGGCTGGGACACCCCGGGGGAGGCTGGGCGGTGGAAAGCAAATCCCCGGGGAAGGCAGGGCAAAGCGACGGCGGGACTTCTGGGCGGGCGCTTCCAATGCCGCGGGCCGGGGGAGCTTGCCCGGCTCCTACCTTGTAGGCGTCGGGAATGTTGACCGTCTCTCCGTGCTCCGCCACGTAGCCGATGATGCCCTTACCCCAGGGCACCTGCACCTCGTTGCTGTTCTCGGTGGAGCCGCAGGGCAGCAGCGGGGTGCCGGCGTGCACGTCGAAGAACTTGGAGACCAGGCTCTTCTTGCCGGCGGCAGCCCCCTCCACGAGGAACAGTGAGCCCCGGTCCGCGTCCACCATGAGGCAGACGAAGATGAGGATCTTGTAGCTGAGGCTGGTGAGGTCCAGGTCGTTGGAGATGTCCTTGACCAGCTCCAGGAAGAACTGGCGCTCGTTGTGTTCCTTGAGGTAGCGCTTGTAGTCCAGTGCTGTGGGGGGGTACTGGGGCAGGCTGACGCGGGACTCCAGCAGGGCGCTGAGGATGTGGGCGGTGGTGGGGGGTAAGGAGCTGGCCTTCCGCAGCAGCGCCCGGCGCCGCACGCTGCTCAGCGGCTCCTCCGCCCGGGCGTGCACATGCTCGTCGTAAGTGAGGTTGATGTGGATAGCCTTGGAGCGGGCGAAGCTCTTCCGCAGCTCCTTTTGAGACGCTCGGCGCTGAAGCCCCCCGGGGCCGGGACCTCCGGGACCACCCGCGCTACCCCAGCCGGGGCCGTCGCTACTCCGCCGCTCCTCCGACGGGCCAGCGGCGGGGGCAGCGGGGCCGGCAGGTGCTCCAGGGAGCGAGTTCTTNGCCCGCAGCCCCGGAGAGGGGCCGCTTCTGCTCCTTGCCCGGGCTCCTGCTCGGAGGCACGCCTTCTTCTCTCCCCCTGGTTTTCCCCCGCAACCTCCTTTTCCTGCCCACCACTCTTTATTATTAGTAGTATTCGTAGTTTTTCTGCTTTCTGGGTTTCACCCCTTCTCCGGCTCTGGCCCCGGTTCCCGGTTCTGGGCCGCTCCCCTGGTGAGTCGGGCAGGCGCTGTCGCCGCGCCTCTGGAGGTGCTCCGGGAGAGCTCGGGCAAACCCCTTCTGCCAAGTGCTGTCAGTGCTGGCGGTGGCTGCTGCGTAAGCCAGCCGGCAGACCACTGAGAAGGAGGGAGAGGAAGACGCGTGAGCCAAGAGGGGGGGCAGGCGGAGAGGAAGGAGGGCTGGGAAGCCCCGCTGCGGGTACGGGGGGGCGCCACCGCCCGCCTGGCTGCAGCCGCCTCGGCAGAGCGGGCGGGGCGCGCAGAGTCTCCCGGCAGTAGGACCCCTGGCAGTGGGGAGCTGCGCTAGGGAGCTTCATTCAAAAACATCGGAGGGAGTGTGCGGGGGAAGAGGGAGGGGCTTTTTGTCTGTGATGCGTGTTCGGGGAAGGGACGAACCCGGCCGCGCCCCTCATCCGCGGTCCGCGGGAGAGGCGGCGAGAGGGCGGGAGGTAGCGGGAGCGCTCTCGTTGAAGAGCTCTAATTTATAGCATTATCTGAGCTGCTTCAGTACTTCAGGAGACAGGAGGAAAAACGGACCCCTTTCAAGAATCTCTGGTGAATTCCGTTTCTTGAATCCCTGAGTTGATTTGCCTACAGCCTCATCCGTGCGGACACCCGGCTCTGCCCGAAGCGCACAGCGCCCGCGGCACTTCACGCCCGGCGCGGTGTGCGAGTGGCACAGCGGGCTCTGCCCGCCCGGAGCCGCCCAGAGTTTCCGGCCGAAAGCCGCTTTCCCGCGGGGCAGCTCGGCGGGAGCCGCCCGCTGAGGCGCTCCTGGGTGTCCGCTCCGGCACCCTCGGCTGCCAGACGGAAACCAAGCGCATCCTCCGCCGGCAGACGGGCCGGGGTTATTTTTATGCGCACGTGGAGCACGTTCCATTGCTAAATCAATGCCTACGCATAAGCGATTGAAAAAACCCAGTCATGGATCTTAACACGTGAAAAATGTCTTTCATGCGCTCGCCAAAGACTGAATGAAGACGACCTTAGAAATTCATGAATGGGAGTTTGGAAGGCTGGGAAAACACACGGGATTCCCACCTGCCGGGGACCCCGTCCCTGCAGCAGCCCCTTACGCGCGGGTTCCGGGCAGTGCGGGGACAGGGTGCGGTTTTGGAAGATGCGTGGGTACCACAGGCGGGTGCGCAGGTGTCAGCCAGGGGAAGAAGGGCTGTGTGTGTCCCGAAGGATTGCCGCGTCTCCCGCAGCAGCCGGGGGTGACGAGGGACTGCATGCAGGTGCTGCTCGGAGACTGCTTACGAAGCCACAAAGAATTTCGGCTCCCAGTCCCGGTGCCCACGCTGTTGCAGGCTGAGCAGCAGCTCCCTCACTGCCACTCATCGGGCCCTGTGGCGGAAGGGCTTCGTGCCTGCTGCCCCCCTGCCTNGTGCCTCTCTAGGAAACTTTCTACGGCCGCCACGTCGAGGCTGGCATCGCCGGCGGTGGCCATGGTGCTGGCGGCGGGGGTGGCTCAGGCCGCGGGATCTCCGGCGCCGGCCATGCCCCGCTG
>WEKX01002343.1:100085-110232 GCA_013390025.1 Pitta sordida
GTTTCTTGAATCCCTGAGTTGATTTGCCTACAGCCTCATCCGTGCGGACACCCGGCTCTGCCCGAAGCGCACAGCGCCCGCGGCACTTCACGCCCGGCGCGGTGTGCGAGTGGCACAGCGGGCTCTGCCCGCCCGGAGCCGCCCAGAGTTTCCGGCCGAAAGCCGCTTTCCCGCGGGGCAGCTCGGCGGGAGCCGCCCGCTGAGGCGCTCCTGGGTGTCCGCTCCGGCACCCTCGGCTGCCAGACGGAAACCAAGCGCATCCTCCGCCGGCAGACGGGCCGGGGTTATTTTTATGCGCACGTGGAGCACGTTCCATTGCTAAATCAATGCCTACGCATAAGCGATTGAAAAAACCCAGTCATGGATCTTAACACGTGAAAAATGTCTTTCATGCGCTCGCCAAAGACTGAATGAAGACGACCTTAGAAATTCATGAATGGGAGTTTGGAAGGCTGGGAAAACACACGGGATTCCCACCTGCCGGGGACCCCGTCCCTGCAGCAGCCCCTTACGCGCGGGTTCCGGGCAGTGCGGGGACAGGGTGCGGTTTTGGAAGATGCGTGGGTACCACAGGCGGGTGCGCAGGTGTCAGCCAGGGGAAGAAGGGCTGTGTGTGTCCCGAAGGATTGCCGCGTCTCCCGCAGCAGCCGGGGGTGACGAGGGACTGCATGCAGGTGCTGCTCGGAGACTGCTTACGAAGCCACAAAGAATTTCGGCTCCCAGTCCCGGTGCCCACGCTGTTGCAGGCTGAGCAGCAGCTCCCTCACTGCCGCTCATCGGGCCCTGTGGCGGAAGGGCTCCGTGCCTGCTGCCCCCCTGCCCCGCCCTGACGGGGTTCAGCGCAGCTCTCCGTCTCTACCTGCCGCACAGGGATGCTGCCGCAGGAGGACCGACTCCCCATTGAGAAACCCCGTCGCCTCCACCACCCCTTCGGCAATAGGGCAGGCGGACCGTCTCTACCTGCCGCACAGGGATGCTGCCGCAGGAGGACCGACTCCCCATTGAGAAACCCCGTCGCCTCCACCACCCCTTCGGCAATAGGGCAGGCGGAGGGCGGCGCGCAGGCGCGGGGGCAGCCGGGGCGGTGGGCGCCGGGGCCGTGCAAGCCCCCAGCTCCCGGCTTTCGGGGCACGGAGGAGGGAGCCGGGGTGGCTGCCGTGGCGGTGCGCGGCGGCGGGGAAGGGGCGCCACTGGGACCAGACGCCGCCGACTTGCCGAGGGGCAAAACCCGCGGCGAGGGGACTGCGGGGCGAGAGGCGGAAGGCGCGGAGGTCGGAGCACACGTTCTAAGGGTCGTCCTCGAGCTGCCGAGCTCTCTCCATACAGGTAGCTTGGGTATGAAATGACAGCGTATCACGGCGATGTCAAGGGCGACTGAAACACTGTTCTTTAATAATTCTCGAGCTTGCTGCCGACGCGCCGCCGGAGCTCTGACGCAAAGGGATGTCACACGCGCCAGCAGGCGCATCCCGTCGGACTGAGCTGCGACTGTCACGGCGTCGGGGGAGGCCCCGCTCTCGGGAGGCGCAGCCGAGGGGCCCCCCGTGCTCCAGGGCTGCTGCCAAGCCGTCCCCGGCGGCTGCTGCGCGCCCGCATCCCCCGCCAAGGGCGCCGGTGCCCCGGGCCGACATCTGCGTTTGCGGCTCTGCAGCGCTGGCACAGACGCTCCACTTACACAAAGAAGCCGCATGAGCTGCTGGAGGTCAATCTGGCCTCTACCCTCAGCTCTCAAGCAAGGACCTTGGGTGCAAAATAATTGTGTTTAAATAATTTTTACTATCTCGCTGTGGTAATATTTGGTCTGAACACTGACACCAGTGTTTACTACAAAATGGTTACTGTGTAGCAGCCTTGTATGTAAACACTGTTTCAGTAAACCTAGGCATAAACAGGGTCTTACAGTTTCCTTAAGGCCTTGTGGCATCACTAGTTTATTTGCTGGAGTTTTATGCATAGGACTGATTACATTAAAAATCTGCATATAGACTGTTTCTCAAATAAGACTGTTGTTATTGCAGTTGGCCAATGCAGTTGGCTCCATTGCATAAATTACATAGTGAGCTGTTTACTGTAACAGCAAAATTGTAAAGAATTCTGCAACCCTAAATTTGTGTATAAACTAAAAGCTTCTCTTAAAGACGAAATTTGACAAGCATGATCACAGTGGTTTGACTGTTCCATAATTTCCACAGACTTTCGACATACATACAGGATAAAACCTGATTCAGAAGCCCAGCCTGTTGTGCTGTGAATTGATGGGTGTTAGGAGAAAACTGGGGTCTGTTTGTGTTCTGGTGCACATCAAACTATACCTCTGTTTGCAGGGGGAGTAAACCAAGCACACAATGGGGTGTAGCTTCGTGTGTGGGCCTGAGGTTATTAGTTTAGGCCTATTGTGGAAGGGCCAAAAAGGAAAATGGGTTTAATCAATGTCATGGGATTGTGCTGCCTTTGTAATTCTACAGGTATGCTGCAGGGAGGTACAAGCATCTTACATCAGATGCATCTTACATATGTTGCACTTTTGATAAGGATGCACAATGCCAAGTCAGACAGCAAGAAAGGCTTTAGCCAGTCTCACCTGATTTCCTTGGGTACAAACACGCAGAGGTGCCCTAAAAGAATCACAAGCAGGAATATCAGTGCATTTCTCAGGCAGAGTATGTTTCTCTGTTCAGAAAGGCAGTGGCGTAGCACTCCTCAAAAAGCAATTGAGAAAAGCACTTAAGATTTTTGTCGTTCAGGCAGATGTTTCAATAATGTAAACAGCCAATAGAAGAGATTCCAATTGTTAAACTGAAAGGAGGAACTGTCTTATAACTACAGCACAGAAGAATAAAGAAGCAGGTGCTCACCCAGTTGACTTCCAGAGCTTGCTGCCTGGCTCTGGCTTATTCCCATGCTTCAAACAGGCAGTTCAGCTCTATGGAGCACATAAGACAATCAGTTAAGGCCCCTGGTGGGTAAGCCTTGCAGCGCTACTGATGAAATAAGTACCTAGGAATGGACAATGTAGCAAATTAGTTTTGTATTTATGCTCCCTTCTGCTATGACGTGAGGAAACCTTCCTTGAGTGAAGTTTGTTTTAATCTATTATATTTTTGTAAACAGAGAATTAAATTGTAAATCGCAAGTCAAGCGGTAGAGATTCATGAAGAGGTTTCAGGAGGATTTTAATCACCTTCATCAATCCTCTACTTTGGTGAAAATGTCTATTATGTCCTATAATTTCCTTGAGCTAGTTAGCCCTCATTCAATGTTAGAGGATTATCCATTGACCTTCATATACATTCAATGTTAGAGGATAATATATTGACCTCAAGTGGGGAAAAAAATCCACAACTCTGTAGATGATTATGAGGTTTTGGTATACAAAAGAAAACTAACACTGCAATCAGTGGAGTTATATTTTTAGCCCAAAAAGGTCATGGGCATTCAGGTATCTCCTCAAGATTCTTTTAGGTCAACGTGATTGCTGAAACTTTATTTGTCCCATGAAAAAGTCTGATATCCTTGATATTCCACTTTCAGCATTCCTACATTCTTTTAATTTAAGGATATGTTTTGTTATCTACTGTATATGGTACATTTATTCCCAGATCATAAGACTTTTTTCCAACAGAAAATTTAATTGTTATTCCTAATCATTACAGACTTTATTATTTACATAGCTACAACTGAGTAATAGTTTCTGGTGGGTGCTTGAATAACTAGTCACAGAATCAACAGCCCGCCTTGTTATAGAAAGGAACAGTATTTCTATAGGATGCTCCACACAGATCTATGATGCTCATCTTCCAAGATACAGCACCTTAAAACGTATCCTTATTTGATTTTGCTAAGGCCAATCTGTAATGAATAATTAACACCAAAAGACTAAAACTTGACATGGGAGCTAGTCAAAATTACAAACATCTTTCACTGACATTGCAGCTGCTGAAACAATGTGCCAGGAAGTTGCTTTATTCAGGCATGCAAATAACAGCTCTTTCATTCTGTTTTTAATTGCAGCAAAAATAATTTTTAAAGCAGGAAGGTATTTCGTAGGCTTTCCAAACACTCTTGTCAGCATATTCTCACTCCAAACCACTCATAAAACCCAAAAAATGGCATAATAAAATATAAGGCTTGCACAACAATGGATATTATGAAAATATCCACGGTTTCAAATTAAAGGTGTGATGCTCCTGAACATAGTGCGTGTAGCATTCAAGAGAATGTGAGCATAAATGATAAAATACACAGGGTATACATTTCCTTTGTGTCACTTTAATAAGTGAAATACACAAATAATTTTTGCATCATGGAAAGGTTCAGCTCTTTGCACCATTTCACGTACAGCTACTTAGTACTTTTAAACTATGCAAGTATGATTGTAACTCCAAACTTTGTAACTGCTAAAACCTGTCTCTGTCAACAGAAGCCTACTGTTGTACTCAAATGCCTCTAATGGGATGTTCATGTTTCTCTTCTGTCCTCCAGATTTGACTTCCCATTGTTTAAAGTGGATTTAGATACAGCTTTGTTGTGTGATTTGTTCATTAGAATTTTAATGGGAAAAAATGGCCAGTATGTGCTGACAATGTTTTGTATGAAGAAAGTCCCAGTATAAAGTGAATATAACAAAATATTTCCTAGAAATCACTGAAAAATAAAAAAGGCAGCCAATTCCAAAGCACCTTAGTAACCAGAAAAAAAAAACCCAACAAACCAGAGCTGTATTTGTAATTAATAGTTTGGCTCAAATAATACAAGTAAAACCAATGAAACCCACACAGAATAGTTTCCATTTTAGATGTTCTAGTGCTTTTCAAGAAAAAAGGAAAAAACCAGAAGAAAACCCCAAAGTCATAGTGTACTAGTAGGCGAGAGTATTTAGTCAAGCAAAACAACTGCAGCACACCATGATGCCAGTAGAGGGTAGTGACCAGTAAATGAAATCTAAAAACACTGCAGGAACAGGAATTAAAATCTTTCCATTGGAACTAGAAAGTTGTGAGAAAGTTATAAACCTTCTGATTTGGTGTATTGATTATTGGAAATTTTACCAGTATTTTAATATAGGGAAAAAAAAGATTTTTGTTTCTGAAACTAGTTCAAATTCGTCTGCAGTAATGCAAATTAGAGAGTTGTGAGAGTAACTCTATGAGTAAGGCTGTCTATCATACCTCTAAAGAGAAAGGATTTTTGCATATACATCTTGTCCAACACTGCACCTTATCCATCTCACCTGATGGTTTTGTTGCTATTTTTGTTTGCATCTGAGTAAGAAAATCCTGCAGCTTGTCCAGTTCTACAGCCAGATAAATGCCAAATGTTTGGTCCTGTCTTGTGCTTTCCATCTTTTTCAGAAGTGTAGCATTGAGAACATTTCTGGATGAAGATGTTCTTACCTTTTTCGGCATCACCCATTTTGATCCATGGAAAAAATCTAAAATGTTGGTCACAGTTATCACATCCTTCCTCTTGATAACTGCCTCTGCTTACGTGAAAAAGAGGGATGATTTCTGCAAATTTAATTTTAGCTTGTGAAAAAATAATGGAATTTGCACACCCCAATCTCCCGATTTCTTGTTTTAACTTCATTTTGCACTAGGAGACATCGGTCCATTACAGTCCCAGTAAGAATGGCAGTCCCACTCTGTAAAGTATCTTCTACAATGCTATTTATTTACAATGCTAACACTGTAAGAAGAAAATACCTAGTACGATCTCATATCCCTTTGGGTGCTGGGAGGCCCAGATGTTACAGCATCGAGTGAGCCTCTGGCTCCCACACAGCACAGTATCCAGACCATCTCCATAGCAGAGGTTCTGTTTTGGTCTTTCAAGCTTCATATGATTTTATAACATGTAAACAACTCTGTCATTTCTCCAGTCCAAACAGAAACGATTCTCCGAGGAGACTTTGCTGTACTGTTAGATAAGGATAAGGCCAGGCAGCCCGTGTAATTGTTGGTACCAAGCTTGGGATGCCCACAGGCTCCATTTGTAAGGATGAGCTAGCTGAGTTTACCCCGTTTGCCCCTAGCCAAGGGATGCTTGCAGCGCGACACAGACTGAAGGCCAGGCTGTGCCTGCAGCATGGCCTAGCACAACCCCACCCTGCTTGTCCAGGGAAACTACTGTGGATCACTGACCCCTCGGTGTGCACTGGTCACTGCAACCCTAGGGGCACTGTCAACAACCTTAGGAGGAATTATTTATTTTTGAATCTAAGTATTTTAAGTTGTGATGAGCTTTATAAGAGCATTGCATTCTTCACAATTAACTAGCTGTGTGCTTTTTTACCTACAGATAACTGTTTTTTCAGGACATTTTTTGTGTTTGTTTTCCATGAAATGTATAAATTGCCCATATCTTCTTTATCCTGAGCATACACAAGAAGCCCCATTGTTGCCCATAGCAGTAAAGGCCTTGAAAATTTTTCCTTCACAGAGGAAGTCTCTTTGTGACAGGAGTGCTGTTTCAAAGGATTTGTAGTGTAGTGAGTCTCTAGTTGAAGGAGGCCCATTAAAACAAATGATTTCAGGAGAAGTGTGTGAGGAAAATAATGACAGAGGGTACAAAACTGGGAGGAGTATGCGATACATCAGGTCCTACCAGATACCATCCATATGAATCTGACAGGCTGGAGAATGGTCTGACAGGAGCACTAGGAAGTTCAAGATGAGGAAGTGCAAGAGTCCTGCACCTGAGGAACAACTGCATGCCCCAGTACATACTGGCAGATGTGTCTGACTGAAAGTAGTGTTACATACAGTATGTCAGCAAATAAATCCCTAAGAGTGAATTTTTGAGCATTGGTAGGCAAGCATTCTTTTATTATCAATACTGGACACAGGAGGACAGCTCCTCTCATCATGATGTGTGTCTCCCATTCTCAGCGTAGCTAATACTTACCTAAAATTTTACCTATTCAGCAAATGCCTTACACATTCACTGCTTCTCGTATAAAGTTCATAAATACATTAATTAGTTCTAAGAAGTTCTTCAGAAGTCCTTATTTGGTCACCCACTGGGGATCTTCTGGTGGTCTCTTGGTTGTCTCTGGTGGTCTTTTGGAGCTTGAATTTTACTTGAACTTGTTTGTTGTGCAGCTTATTTTACAGCTGATTATAGGGAGTCTTTTTTCACCACCTCTTGTTAAAACGTGGATACTTATGTTACCGCTATTAATTACAGCACTCAGAAACTTGCTTATTTCTAAGCTACTGTGATGGAAATTTACATTGTGGAAATTTACATTGTAGGAATTTACTGAAATTTCTGTATTTCTGAAATTACTGTAGAAAATTACTGAAAAATGGAGATTTATAACTCTTAGTAGCTTTGCGGAGTGGACTTGTGTGTTGTGGTGGACACCAAGGTGAACATGAGCCAGCAATGTGCAGCAGAGTGGACTAGCAGTGTCCTGGGCTGCATTGGGAGTGCTACCAGCAGGACAAGGGAGATGGTCCTTCCTCTCAGGACTGGTGAGATGCCTGAGGACATACTGGAGAGAGTCCCAGTGAAGTGCCACAAAAATGAGTAAGGGACTGGAGCCACTCCTACGTGAGGAAAGGCTGGGAGTGTGTAGCCCCGAGAAGCAAAGGCTCAGGGTGTAGGTTATCGATACAAACATAAATAGCTGAAGAGAGAGAAGAAAGGTGGATCCCGACTCTTCCCTGTGGTGCCCAGTGACAGAACCAGAGGCAATGGGCACCCACTGAAACACAGGAGGTTCCCTCTGAACGTCAGGAAACACTTTCTTTCCAGTGAGGGTGACCGAGCACTGGCCCAGGCTGCCCAGAGATGTGGAGTCCCTGTCCCTGAAGACATCCCAAAGCCGCCGCTGTGCCGCCCTGCCGCGCCGGGGGGCGGGACGGGCGCGGAGGAAGCGGCGGCGGAAGGGGAGGGCACGTTGTGTTCCGCCGCGGCATTTCCCTGCCCGTCCCCGAGGGAAGCCCGCCGGGATCAGTGGCCTAGGTATGGAGGAGAGCAGCGGCTGCCGCCTCTCGGCGGAGTGCCTGGATGAGCCGCCCAACAGCCGCATCTTCGTGGTGCTGGGTAAGGACACCGAGGAGACGCTGATCCGGGAGCGCTTCTCCCCCTTCGGGGACATCCAGAACATCTGGCTCCTGAGGGACCGGCGCACCAACGAGTCCCGCGGCATTGCCTTCATCAAGTTCGCGCGCAGCTCGCAGGCCTGCCGGGCCATGGAGGAGATGCACGGCCGCAGCCTGCTCCCCGACACCAAGCCCATCAAGGTACGCGCTGGCAGCAGCCCGGGGTGCCTGGCAGGGAGCGGCCGCCGTGGCTGGGGCTGCCGGGCCCGCCCGTACCCGGCTCCCCACGTTCGGCTTCAGCTGTGACAGGCCGGGGGCAAACGCGGCACCTGGAAACTGAGGGGTTACGTTTGTCATTTTCTGGGAGTCTCTGTGACAAATAAACAGTATGTTTTCAGTGTTGTAAGCAAGATAGATGTGTTTTATATTGGTTTTGTAGCTTGTGACCACCTTTTTTCAAGATGTATTTTTTGTTTTTAGTCTATGGAACTGCCTGGCAGCTTTTAGCCTCCTTTGATTTGTTTTGCTATTCACCAGGTACTAAGAAGATGTTTCGAGTTTGAACAACAGAAGATTCCATGTGTTTTGTTTGGAAATGCAATTGAGTCAGTAAAATCGTTTCTGAAGAACTTGCCATCAGAAGCCGAAAGATCAGAGTTCTAGTCCTCCCTCCCCTGTGTGACTATTAGAAATTATTAGACTATTATTAGAAAAAGAAATTAAGAGTTGTGTGAAATCAGTTGGGACTTTTATCTAAGAAGTTCACTTTTAAAGTTGGATTTGTTTTTATTATTTGGTTGTTAGGGGTTGGTTTCTTTGTTTGCTTTTACTTGTGGTTTATTTTTTTTATGGTTTTCTGATGTGCACTTCTGACATGAAATTTATTTCAATAATTAAAAGGGATTTTAGCAGTATGAGATGTGAGAAGTCTTTGTCCTTCATAGAGCAGTAGACCTGCAGACTTTAGCCCATCCAAGCATTGAACTGCAGTAACAAGATTTTAATAAAGCTGTTAGACCTTTTTGTTTGTTTGCTTGCAAATTTGTTTTTCATTGCTGCTGTACTAGGCCTGTTAGAGTAATGGATTCTTTGCTACCTTTTGCATATCAGACTGGTGATATTGGCAGTGCTGATATGTGTTTGAGTCCCTTTTGCTGGTAATCAGTGTCTGTGTAATTATTTTGTTAGGTATTTATTGCACAGTCAAGAGCTTCTGGAAGCCACCGAGATGTTGAAGATGAGGAGCTTACACGAATCTTTGTTATGATACCAAAATCCTATACAGAGGAGGATCTGCGAGAGAAGTTTAAGGTACTGATTCGCTATTTGTTAATTGTTATTTTAAAATGCCTTTGTTTTTAGTATTAGAAGGTGTATCATTAATACATGGAAAGTCTATGCATTTTCAAGTATTGGAAATTAATACGCATTTTTAATTGTTCTAGATGTATGGAGATATTGAATATTGCAGCATTATTAAAAACAAGACTACTGGAGAAAGTAAAGGTCTGGGCTATGTGAGGTATCTGAAACCATCGCAGGCTGCCCGGGCAATTGAAGAGTGTGATCGAAGTAAGAATCTGACTGAGTTCTTTGAAATTTTTCTTGGAATAAGCATGTATCATGATTAATGTACCTTTTAGTTTTAGTTTTGTTAGCAAGTAAATTATTTATGATGTAACAACAGGTCAGGACAAACTTCTTTTGGAAATAAATATAGTCAGGTCTCCTATATCATGGGCCCACGGTCTTAACCGGGTCCTGCAAAGCCCTACTTCCACGTTGAATGGCAGTTCATTAATATGCAGATTTGCCCCACACCCTCACACAGTCCCGCCCCAGCGCTCGGGTGCTGTTTTGGCACTGCCCTGCTGTGTATTAGTATTTGTGTCGGTACTTCCCTGCATCTGTGGCCACCCCCCGCTGGGAAAAACCCATTTTCCACTCAGCTTGGAACACGGGTGCGGGGAGCTTGGGGCTGCTGCCGTGGCTTGGGCCAGCTCAGGGCTGCACGGCTTGAGGCTGCTGCTGCCACAGCTCGGGGCTGTTGCCGGCTTGAGGTGGCTGCGGGGGGGGGGGGGGGGGAGGGAATTTGGTAA
>WEKX01002343.1:110248-134917 GCA_013390025.1 Pitta sordida
GGGGGGGGGGCATAGAATTTGCATATTCATGACTGTCATGATCTATCTGTTACAGAGTGAAAGACTGTATGCTTTATTATGAGCTGTTTGGTGAGGCACTGGAACAGGTTGCCCAGAAAAGCTGTGGTTGCCTCACCCCTGGAAGTGTTCAGGGCCAGGCTGGATGGGACCCTGAGCAACCTGATCTAGTGGAAGGTGTCCCTGCCCATGGCAGGGAGTTGGCATTAGATGATCTTTAAGGTCCCTTCCAATTCAAGCCATTCTGCAACTCTGTGATTTGTGATTTATGCTCTAGTACCAAAAGTGTTAATGAATTTGAGTGAGTCTGGTGGAAGGCCATCAAGGTGGTCAGGGGCTGGGAGCATATGACTTTGGAGGAGAGACAGAGGAAATTGCACTTGCTCATTGCAGAGAAAAAAGGCTTTAGTGGAAATCGAACAGCAGTATTCCAGTCCAGCTTCTTGCTCAATGTTTGCTTAATCACAAATATGAAACAATTTGGTGTGTGGGTGGTTTTTGTTTTTACTTCTTTTTGCATCTTCATTTCTTTCTTTTTCTCCTTTAATATATATGGTGATTCTGCGTCATATCTATTGTAAGTGGTTGTACAAAAATTGTATTTGTGCATGGGAATGAGTCTGAGATGACCTAGCGGTCAAATTATATTTCCTTTTTGCAGTAACGTTAAAATGAAATCAGCTGGATAGCTTGAATGTAATAACCATTTCTTTCATAAAAGCAATAAGTAGATCAGTGTAAAACACCCATAAACTGCTGTTTTAGCACAGAAGTTCACATGATTGTTTCTGAAGCATCTCAGAGTCCTGCCAAGTATGTATTGCAAAATGGTTGAAGTTGTAAGGGACCTCTGTAACTCATCTTGCTCAAGCAGGGTCACCTGGGCACTGTGGTTGCCCAGGGCCATGTCCAGGCAGCTTTCGAATATACCAAAGCATGGAGGCTCCACAGCCTTTTTTGGGCAACCAGTGCTCACTCTCTCTCATGACTGTTGTGCTCAGCTTGCGAGTAGGAGTATTTCTCCGTGGAAGCTGTTAACTTTCACACAATTAGCATGTCCAGCTTTAAGAGTTACTTCCCTAAAGCCAGGACTTGGTGGGTTTTCTGAATAATATGTTTCTAAATATGGTACTTGGAGATTGTGAGTCTGGTCAGATAATTGAGATGTGCTGAGGTGTTGCTATATGTGTGATTGTTTCTTTCAGGCTACAGGGCCATTTTGGCTGAACCTAAAAATAAGTCATCTGACTCTTTTGAACATGACTATTACGGTACTAACATGAGGCAAGAACCAAGAAGAAATACACTTCCATTTTGTAAGTCACAGCTTTTTATACTAAAAATGATTTGTAGTCTTGGATATGGTAACTAAATAAGGATGACTCAAGTGTTTTTGTTCATTCTTGAGGTGTACAGCCAGAATTCTGCACTTTTGAAAAAAATGAGAGCAGAATTCAAGAATCAGTCTCCAAACGTCTGTCAGTGGTATCACGGTTTCCCTTTATTCAAGAGCAGCTGTTTGCCCTCTTTGATTTAGTGCCAGGACTGGAATATTGTGATGTTCAGCGAGATCCTTACACCAATAGTGGTAAGTATAAGTATAAAAAGTTGTTTTCTTTTTTCTCTGAAGGGAATACCGTAATAATTTTAGTTCAATTAATTTGTATTGCAAAATGCAGTACACTTGTTGAAAGGAATCAGTTGTTCCTGCTATCACTGCATAAACCCAAGCATTCAGTTTTGCTTGAACCCCTCTCTACCGGTAACCTTACATATCTTTACTTTCAGGTAATAAAATCTCAAGAAGGACAGAATAAAAGTCATGATAAATGGGCTTTGGTCAAATTAATAGTTTTAGGCAGAATAAATGAAGAAAAATTTTCAGAAATTGCTAGACATCTAGTGAAAATGTTCTCTGTAGAGAAATTTTCAGTTTTCATCTTTAATTGGGGAGTGATGGTGTGTGTTTGTAGAAGCTGAAATGAGTAAATGGGATTAAATAATTCCAAAATGGAACATGTTTTCTATTAAAACAATGTGTTGGTTTCAGTCTTGGTTTGCTGCTGCTGAGACAAATGTGGAAGTGGTCTCTTCTTCAAGAAGCTTGGAATGTAAATGATTCTGACAGTTAAAGTGTAACTTTATAGATTCATTGTTGATAGGATAATTCCATTTTTTAATTGTGTATCCTTTTGTTACTAATTCTGGAGTAGTGAAGGAGATAAGTTCACCTGTGTGGTTTTATTGCCAGTTTTTCAAGTCAGCATAAATAGAACTCATCTGTCACCAGTTAGTTCCACTGAAGTTTTCTACAAATACTACTGGTTAAATAATATAATGTGTGATAAAAAGAGTTAAGAATTTTGTGTTATCTATGACTGATGCATAGTTTAATCATATTGCTCTACATGAATGTAGTATGTTCTTAGGATTTATCCATATTGTACTAAAACTGTGTGCACTGTATTTGCAGGGTATGCTGTGATTCAGTACAGTACTGCTGCATCTGCTATATATGCCAAGTACAAATTACATGGGTTTGAGTATCCTCCTGGAAATCGATTAACTGTCATTTTCCTGGAAGATGGGAGTGATAGCTCCGAGTAAGTACTAATACATTGAGGTGAAAAGTTGTAAGTTGTGTTCTGGAGAGCAAAATTTAAAATAAATAAATGTATCACTGTGACCTTGTTTCAAACTCATTGATAGTATTTTCTGAAATCGAGGTATTTTGCTTTGGGTGTTCTTTTTGAATAGTTTAGAATAAGCCTTTTGAAACTTACTAGTTCTTGATAAAGAAAAGATTATAATGAATATTCTTAAGATATTATGGGAAAATTTTGGATTTGTCAAGAATCTTTTTCAACATGCCTGTAACATGTAATAAGGCTGGAATATGTTATCTATGAGGTTTTTGTATTACAGTCAACCCTCTCCACTTCGCGGTTCCCCATTCATGTATTCAGTTCTTCACAGCATGATTTTGCTGTCACTGAGGAGGTCCTTTTCATGGGGCATTTGTGACTGTGCCTGCATGAACTGACACCCATGAATATTCAAATTAGGCAGTCATGAATATTCAAACCAATCCTGCCCTCTGCGCTGCACGGATGGCCAGTGCACTGCTCTGCCCAGGCAGCCTGCCCTGTGCCACAGTGTTCAATAGCGAGCACTCTGCCTGCGCAGCGCGCTGTGCTCCACATGGAGAGTTTGTGCTATACCTGTGCCACCTGCCCTGTGGCACTTGTAGCAGAGTGCGAGTGCTCCACCCACCCCGCACAGGCAGCTGTAAAGCTGTGGCAGGGAAGGCAGTGAAGATAGCTCCCATCCTGCCTCACCAGTCCCTGGAAAACTGAATGGAGGCTCCCTAAAGTCGTGCATAAGTGACTCCAGCCCAAGGCTGTACTTCTGACCCCTCCTCACGATGTTCCCTTCTCCAGCATGGGCGGCTGCACAAGGCACGGCTGCAGGGAACGCAGGGAGACAAAGGCGCTGCCATTTGTAAGGTGTTTTTTTTTCCTCTAAGGCCCCAGTCTGCTCTGTTTCTCCACCGTGCAGTTACTGAGTCAAAACATTACAGCAGTAAAGCAAACTGTATGTACCTTTCTTGCCTTTTGCTAGTATGCAAACTAAGAAAAGTACCCTAATTAAGATGTGAATCTACAAGCTGCCTTCTTTGTTGCTGAGTCACATCGCCATGGTAATGGTACTGCTGAGAGCACGCTGGCTGAGCAAGGTTCTGCCAGCCCCTCTCCCCAGTTAAAACTTACAGGCTCTGGGATCCCACAACTCCAGTGGGGCTGGCGCTGCCAGTGGACAGAGTGCTGCCTCGCAACCACTGCCTTGCCAACAGGGTCAGGGTGTTCCTTAGCCAACCCTGGTGCTCGGAGGGTTCTCGGAACGCCAGCGCAAGCGCAACCGTGAAGTACAGCCTTTGAAACTCCACTTTAAATGTATGGACTGCAGCAGCGCACATTAAAGTGAGGTGGCAGCTCCAAAGCAGCTGGGCTGAATCTCCCCCACCGATTGCAGCGCTGCCACCCTGCCCCTGCCTCCAGGGCCAGTGCTAAGTCCCCAGTAGGGACCAGCCACAGAGATACACAGGAGCGAGGAAGGGGCCATGGCATGGGACCATGCTGTCTCATGGCGCCACGGGACTTGTAAATGCCACGTAATCTCCAGAACACTCATAAGAGAGTGATCTGTGGCTGTCCCCAGCGAGTGAGAGGCGCTGCCCACTCACCTCATGGCGGCGTGCCAGTCCTGCCCCATGGGGAGCACCAGCGCCGCCCCTTGGCGAAGCAGAGGCACTGCGCATGCATCGACTGGAAAGCTCCGTGAATCTCTGAGGAAGATTAGCGTACAAAAAATTCTGCAAATCACTGAGGCCACGAATATGACAGTGCAAATTGCCGAGGTATGACTGTATTTTGATGTCTGAACTGAATCTTTGTTCTCTTTACTGAAACAGGTGAAATTTTTCTGTGCTTTTTGCTTTTTAGGCACCTCTTACAAAATCTAATGGGCTCTTGTAGAGATCATCTTATCTTTTTTACCCCTAGAGTGTTAAAAAACCCAAAGAGTAGTTTTGAATCTCTGAATGTAGCAAGTCTGAGTGCTTTCTGCAAGTTGCAGCTAGCACGCATTCTTTCAGATCAAGTCTGTAGAGTGTCATAAAGGCCTGGCTTGATTTTCATTGTCTACATGATACCACAGATTTCTAGAGATGTGCATTAAAACTTATTTGCTGTTGCTGAACTGAAGATTATCATAACTTAGCGCTTTCTTTAAAGTATTTTATTATTACTTCTGCTTTCAGCCTCATCAGAAAAATGGCAACACAGCTGGTAACGGCACAGGTGTCGTCAGCGCTGCGCAATAACAATGCAATTGTTCAGCAGTTTAGGACATCTCCTGTAAGTTAATGTAATGGATTATGTTTGTATTTTTCTGAGTTGTTGGAAGAAACTCCAGATATGTCAATAAAGAACACTGCTTGCTTTCTTCTGTAACTGTTTTAGATGCTGCAATTTTTAAGATGTACCTCTGGTAAGTTGTTACATTTTTATATCCTATAAAGGTTTTATTGTCTAATTGATTGATTTTTTTATTGTCGAATTTAATGAAATAACCAAAATAAATAAAGCAATGAAGATTAGAACTCGTAGAGGCTGTTTATGTCCTTTGATGGGAACAAAAATTGTAAGTAAGGTAAAGTTACTTCGTCTGCCCCTGCCATCAGTTAATTTATACTTGCAGTTTTTATCCCTTGTTTCAGCAGGTGTTGGGAGCAACTTCTGGTCCACAGTTACTTCAGCCCCAAACGGATGCCGTACTTCCACCACCCAAAAAAAAAGTTCCACCTGACACATCTGTGAAGGAAAGGCTTTTCATACTTTTTCATCCCCATCCTTTACCTGTAAACGTGTTGGAGGATGTGTTCTGGTAAGACTCCTTTTACAAATAAGTATTCCCTAACAAAAGGAAAACAAATGACAAAAGATTTAAAATACAGTCATACCTCAGTAATTCACGCTGTCATATTCGCCACCTCAGTGATTCACAGAAATTTTTTTCATGACCCTCACTCAGTGATTCATGGAGTGGTGTACAGTTCCATGGGATGGTGCGGTCCTGGACCGCCACAGCAGGCGGCCAGGGCCCTCCTCCCACCCCTGCCAGGGGAGAGGAAGTCTTAAATTGTAACACACAGGAGCGTACAGTCCTGTCTCGGCTGCGGCAGCCATCAGGGACTTGCTGCTCTGTGCATCGCCTCAGGCAAAGCACTCCTGCAGCGCAGTGCCTGTGGAGTGCGATTGGGAACTTCCTGTTCCCGGACTGGCAGAGCTGCTGCCGTCAAAGGGAAGAAACTCTGACGCCGATGCTCCCCACTGCCGTAAGGGGCCTCGGGATGTTGCAGTGTTGCAAAGTTGCCATATTTGACAATAACTTGCCATATTAATGTCTGACCTGAATTTATGGATTTAATGTTTCACGGGACCCTCACAAGACCCAAATCCCGCAAATCCAGAGGTATGACTGTAACTGTTGTAAATAAAAAAGATTATCATGAAAACTCTTTCAAGAAAAGGCAGTCCACAGTGATCAGTCAGGCAGTCCTAAGTGAACAGTAGGCAGCAGTTGCTTTTTGAAACAATTGTGCAATGGAATTCACATTGAAGCATGGATGCAGCGTCATCAGTGTAGCAGCTTTATTATCAATTAACTTAATCTGAAGTGAAATGTCTACTAACATTTATTTTTAACCAAAAAATGTAGTACTTCCAGTTCTTATTTCCCAACTCATTTTGCATTTTCTTTTACACATTTCTTCATGGTATTTAGATATTTTGACAAATTTCCACAGTAACTTAGGCTAGTAAGTATAGGAAGTTGATAAATATCATAATGGTTTGTGTCTTACTTGGCACTATTTCAACTGTTCTTTCTCATGTCCTCCTTCTGAGGAGCAAATTCTTGAGACAATTTTTTGCCATTTATAGAAACAAATCTATAGTTAAGTGTTCTCCAATATTTTATATTATTTATTTGCAGTAATCTTTCAAAGAAAAAGACATTTCCCTTTTCTACTAGCTTGCATTTGCAATAAGTCTTTAGGAAGGCCAAACTTATCAGGCTGATGACACGAGAACAAGAGGACATGGCCTTAAACTACGCCAGGGGAGGTTTAGACAATGTTAGGAAGAGGTTTTTCACAGAGAGAGTGATCTCTCATTGGAATGGTCTGCCCAGGGAGGTGGTGGAGTTGCCATCCCTGGAGGTGTTTAAGAGAAGACTCGATGAGGAGCTCAGTGACACGGTCTAGTTGGTGGGAGGCTTGGATGGATGGCACGTGGTGCCCATGGTTCCATGCTTGTGGGCCTGATCCCTGGGTGGGTGTTCGCTTGGGAGTTGGACTAGATGATCCTGTGGGTCCCTTCTAACTCAGAATAACCTGTGAACCAATTTCAAGGTACCAGGAGAGGAAAAGAAATAATAAGTGTATGTGTGGAATTTAAAGCTGTGCCTATCATATATTTGATTTTTCTTAATCACGTACTGGAGAAGGAAGAGGCTATGTACATACTTGTGTAATTTCAGTGTGAAACAAGCAGATGCTTTTTAAAAAATACATTTTAAGGAACTGTCTAGGAATCTCCTGAGGACTTTTTCCCTAAAGCTTTAATGCTGAGTCATTTCAATGAGACCTTTTCAAAGATGAATCACAACTTAGAAAGTTCATTGAAGCAAGTTTAGCTTCTAAATTATCTTCTGGTTTGCATGTGTATGTCTTATTTTTGGTTTGTTTGCTTTTTTTTTCTTGGTTTGTTTCTGTTTTGAGTGCCACTTAGTGTTTAGGGACTATAGTTTTGATCAGCTTTACATATTCTGTTACATAAGAGAGAAATCACTGGTGTTTGTGGTTCTATTGTAATATTCAATAGAAAACATCGTCTATGAAGTTTCGGTGTTATTTCCTGCCCATAATTCAAGAGAAGGGAGTATGAAGATTGAGAGTCTTAGAAGTGGCCAGCAGAATAAAACATACCATACATACCAGAATACATATTAGTAGTTAACAGTTCATATATACTTCAGATTGCATATGTTGCAGGAAAACCTGTAAAGAATCTTTCTTTTCCCCCCCTTCAGTCGTTTTGGACAATTGATACAAGTTTACCTCGTGGCTGAGAAAAATGTGGGCTATGCAAAATTTGCAGACAGAGCAAGTGCCAGCGAGGCCATAACTGCGTTACATGGCAAGATCGTGAATGGGGTCAGGCTTAAAGTGAGGTTGGCAGACTCGCCCTCAGAGGAACCAAACAAACGCCAGAGAACTTACTGAGCAGGTGAGTACTTCAGCTGTTACACTGAATTCAGCTACTTCAACTAGCAATAGGCGAAGTATTTTGAAGTCGGATACGAACGTGTAATGATAAACTTTAAATCTGTTCTTAGCTAAGAACTTGAAATACAATTTGTGGTATATCTTTGTGTATATACACACATACACACACATATATATATGGGTGTGTGCATGCTTATATATGCACACATACTCTTTATTTCAGCAAAAATCAATTTTTATAATTCTTGAAAAATATGAACCAGTTGATAAAAATCAATCTGGATGTTGATAGAAATACTCGGTTTTGTACATAAGAGAATCAGTTAACATTGAAAAGAGTATGCAAAAATAAACAATGGAACTGACATCAGCTTGTGTGTGTCCTTTTTCAATAAAAACACATGCCATCAGTGGTGTTGGATAAAAAAGCAGAGTTGAGCCCTTGGAGGGCACAGCAGTTAAGGGGTAAATAACAAAAGGACAGGGTGGGGACAGGTAAGGTTGTCAGGTGAAAACAAATGTTTGGTGTATTTGGGTCATCTGGATTCTCTGAAATCAGGTGTAGCTGGAATGTGTGATAATGAAGAAAATATTTCAGAGCTGGTGGTGTAGAGACTTAGATGAATGTTTAAGATACTTAGTTTGAGAACTTACTATTTGATGCTTATTGCCTGTGAAAACTGGCTAAGCTCCTGGAGATATTTTATAGACTTCAGGAACCAAAACTCAAATGTTCTTGCAAGACATTATTTTGCTTGAAATTACGTCAAATTTAATGAAAATTGCTTTTTTTTTTCTTTTTATTTTTTAACTATTATCAAAGAAAAAATATAATTGAAATGAGAAAAAGCTAATTTTGTTTTCTACAAAGTAACTCAAATACTAGTATAGCTTCCAAGTATTTCCAGTAGCCATATTATCTTCCTAAGGGACATGAAATTTTGATTTAACCCATTCAGAAAACGTCACATGAAATTCTGACTCTCTTCACATCAGTATTTTACCTCTAAGTTTCACTCCTTGTACCTTTCTTTGTACAGATGTTCTTTGTGACCTGGGAGTCCCAAAGACCAAAAAAGGTTTTGCCCGAATTATTATTTTTCCTTTTTTTCCTAAGGACTTTCATGTTTTGCTGTTGATAAGCAGCAGATACTAAAGGTAGCCTTAGTCTATTTAACATACTTTTGTTTTAAAAAAACTGTATTTCTAATGCTCTTTTTCCATGCTGAATTACAGCTAAAACGAATTTGAAACAATTTGAAACTTTTTTTTTCAATCAGCATTTCTGATGAATGCAATTTAAGTAACTTGTACCCATGCTCTTTGTACAAAGTTTTGTTTTTAATGTGATTTTCCATTTCAACAATTAAAGGCCAGCCTCCTGGTCTCTACAGGAATAACTATAGTGTGTGATGTGAAGTGTAATATAATACCAGGTCTGCCGTGTGTTTTTTTTACTGGAAAAGTGTAAATACAATATACATCCAGAATGAGAAAGTTGATTTATCCTTGTATTTTCTTTCTTTGAGCAAGATAAGAGTGAGAAGACTGGAAAGTTATCTTCTGATGGTCTCTCTAAATTTTTTTTTTTCATTCACACATACGGGCACACACACACACACATCTATTTCCAGTTGTGATTTTTGAGAAGATTATTTAAGGTCTCCAGCTGACAAAAGGTGTGCAGTTGGTCACCAAATGGGATTTTCAAATGGCTATAGCTTACTTTATGTAATGTTAGAAAATTCTAATATGCACATATTATTGACTATTTAGAGACCTGAACTCATTTGTGGGGTTAGAGTAAGACATACACATTTGCTGTTGTGCTATTTTACCTAATTAGTAAAATGGAAAAATAAAATCCTATTGAAAGAATTTTTTTTTTTACAACATGCAAAATTACAGCAGAGCTCTTTGTCCTTTCCTATGGTTTAGTGTTTCTGTAGAATTTCAAATAATAGAGTACTAGTTTTAGTTCAAAGGCAGACACCCTAAATCTGTCTTGAACAGATTATGTACTAATAGTTCTGATGCAAGTGGCATTTCCCTCCTGGCTAGCCTTTCACCTGCTGTGTCTGTGCAATAGCACAGGGAGAAGTGCTTTCTGAATTCACAGTGTTACATCTTGTTACAGCCAGTACATCAAGTTCCTGATTCTGTGTCTCTTAGCAAGTTGTCTTATCTATCTCTTCTCAGGATAGACAGACAAAATTACGTCCTCTCTTTTTGTCCTTTAGCTTGTTTCTCAAATTCAAATGAAATGGTAGCTAAAAGGAAGGATTCCCTTTCAAAAGTGCTTGCACATTTAAATTCAGCTCACCACTGCCTGCCTTTGCATTGGACTGGCTGACAAACAAGTTTCTAACAAGGTGACTGGATTTAGTTTTGCTTTCCATTAAAGTGTTAGATTGTGCATGTGAAAGGAGATGGAATTCCCTCTACCTCTGAAACAATTGTGCAAGGTTTTTTTGAAGATGTGAGAAGATTAATGTTTGTTCTTTTTGAATTATAGCTGTAGGAAATAATCCTGCTCACTAAAATGTCTTTGAGTTTTCACATAAGAAAGTCATTGCCTCTTAAAAAAAAATCTTCTCTGATGTCCTGTTGTATTGCTTGTCTTGTTTCTAACAAGGTGACTGGATTTATGCAATAGTTCTCTATATACAAAGCTCTCTGATTAAAATCTGTGATAAGACCTGTGAATTCTCAAATTTTTATGAAAATAAATGTAATTCAATGGGATAATTAAATTCAAATAAAATACTTTTTTTTCAACACATTTGAAGTTTCCCCCAACACTTTAGCATGTGAATAATCTCTTTTAAAGTGCAATTTACAAAATTGTTTTTAAAAAAATGTCTTATGGTAACAGTATGCTGCTGGTAATGCTCTTGCAATGTAAACTTCTGACCACCAGAACTTTCTGTTACCTTGCAATGACCTTTGTTTGTCAGGCAAATTTGCATAGATGTTATGAATATTCTAAACTAATGCACCTAAAGAATTCTACAGACTGGCTCTCCTACAAGTAGAGTAGGTAAAAGTAGCAGGGAAAAGATGGAAATACAGACCATTAAGGTTCTCTTAACTGCTTCAGGTTCTAATGTAAGGGTTTTCTGGAGATAAGGTTGTGCCCTCTTTTGCTGGGTAAGTATTAACGGCTGAAATAATCACTTTAAACTGTCTTGATTTTAATCAGTGTAGGCTTGAGAAGACAAGTACAGTGTCCACTTCTACTTCTAGGCAGCTGCTAAAAGCAGACCTATCTTAATGTTCTTGATGTTGACCAGCTTGTGCTCTCCACTCAGAGTTTTGCATTACTTTTGAGTATTTTGTGAAACCCTCACTGTGATGTGTGATGCCAGTTATGTAAATTTTATCATTCAAAAGTAGAAGGGGAAGGAAAGAATTTGCCCTCTTTCGGAAGAATGCACTGTGGAAGTCCAATATTCTCTTTATTGCAACCTGGTAGTTCCATTTAAATACCACCCCCACCCTCAAAAACAGCCACCACCAAACACACCCACAAACAAACAAAGCAAAAAACCAAAGCCCACCAAAAATGTCTTTCCTGAAGCTTTCAAGTAGTCCTTCGAAAGCAGAACCTCCAACTAGCAGTGTATTAGAATTGCAAGACACGGCTATACTCTGTGACTTTTAATAGTCGTTGCTGATTGACTTTAACCCACAGTAAATGGATTCATTCTACTTTTCCCCTTCTGAAGAAGTTTGGTGCCATTTAAAAATAATTATGTAATTACTTACTAAGTTGAAAAATGTTTATTTTGTCACGAAAGACTTGTTTATTATTGTCTTTTGTTACTCTTGTTCTGAAAAAGTCCTGCATCACTGATTTCATTTGCCTTAATTTTTTTTTACTTGAAACTTTATTAAAATCCTGAAGATAAAATATATATTTATAATAATATGTTGCTGTGCAAAAATGTTTAAAAAAAGTAATTGTATCATAGTTGAGATACACTCTGAAAAAAATAGCTATATTTTGTATCAAAGTTATATTGCAGGAAAAATACTGGCTTTTACATGCTGCTCAGGAAAAGAGGAACTTCTTTGAAAGTTAGAGAAGCATACTTACAACTTAATATTATCCTTCTAATGATATTGAAAGCCTTACTTTTATGCTGTTCTAGTGATTATGTTTTAAATTATGTACTTTGAAATAAAAATAGGTATGTTGCTTTTTGATGCTATTTTTGTACTTGTGCTTTTTCTACAGAAACTAAATAATGACATGACCCTCAGCTAGCTGACTGACTGACTGAAAACGTGACTAGACATGGTTCCTGTGGACAGTGACAACTTTTTCAGTGACAGCTTTTTTTTCTAATTATTACTATTTTTCCTTAGTTGCTCTCTCAATGGTGCTTTTTGATTTTGAATATGCAAACATGCAGTTTTGAAAATTATCTAGGTACTTAGCATTGTAAACCAGTGGTTGTTCTTGTAGTACGTAGTATATAATCTTGTATTACAGAAGTTACTCTTGTTTTTACCTGAATTTCTCCTATAAGAATGAAATTACAATGATGGGGGAAATAAAGGAGCCAGCATTTTCTGACTTTACTGGTTAGTTGTTAATGTTTCAAGTTCTGTTAAAATAGAAGACATTTCTCGTGAACCAAATTACCCTGAAAAATGAAGTACGCTGAAAATTCAGAGAAAATTAAATAACTGCTTAAAAACTGCTAGCAGGCATGACTGTTAATCTAGATTTAACAAAACAGCTCTAATTGAGAAAATGACTCAAAGTACTTTCTTAAGTGTTTTCTTGACTTGGGCCTATTCATTATGCTCAGTATGCTGTTTAATGAAAGGGACATTTGACTGTGGATCAGAATGCCAAAATTGCTTACATTTATCCTTTCACATCCTGAGGTCTTTTAGTTATAACTGTAGGGAAAGAGCGGAGTGTAGTGGTGCATTTTTGCTTTTGGTTTTGTTTGGTTTGAGGGGTTGGGGTTTTTTTCGTTGTTATTTTTTTTTTCCCAGAAGCTTTCAATGCATATGTTCCAGTAAGAGTTGGACAAGTCAGCATTTCAGCAGGATGAAGACAATTCCAGCACTGATGGAGAGTAAATATAGTTCAAATAAGCATTTGCACAGATAATTTTCAAATGCCAAATAATTTTCTGTGTTTTCCTGCATACTACTTGTTGAATTGGAAATATCCTGGTTATTAAAATAATTTATAGAGATAAAACTGAGGAATTCTAGTTGTATTGCATGCGCTTGGATGCATCTTGCTTCCCAGCATCTCCCATCCTGGTCCCCTAGTGTGGGGAGAGACAGAGAAGCATCCTGTAACTTCTGTCTCTCAGCACCTTAAGGAGCATTTCCTCCCAAGAAATCCCTACTTCTCAGGAAGGTAGGGGTGAGAATGCAGATCTTACTCCCTTATTTTCATGTATGGGATAGTGGACTGTGTTTCAGGGTAGACAAAGCCAGTGTATGCAATTTCAATGTGCTGAGCATTGTTTACATTGGTAAGGCGGATTGGGTCACAGGGCAGACAGACTGAATGGCAGTAGATCTGGATAGCTTAAGAAACAGATTTGGGCTTTTATCCTACTCTATAATTTCATACTTTTACCTGCTTTTCTCCTCTCCTGACCAGCAGTGTTAGGTTTGCTTAGCCTCAGGTTCCCTTCCCAGCAGGGGGATGCTGCTGTCAGGAGGGCTGGGCAGAAAGTTACTTTTGTGCTGTGCAGCTGCTCAGTCACCAGCCTCGGGTCCCACTGGCCAGTGTCCCTGGGCAGCCCTGGGCTGTCATTTTTATGCAGCTCACTGAGATCCAGGATCATCATCTCCCTCTTCTGTGATTATCGCCTTTTGCTCTTCCAGCCCCTTATTCTTTCCTAGAGTGTTCTTACCAGGAAACCTTCTTTGTAGCCTCTGTTCTGGTGCTGCAGCCCCTCACTTTCCCAGTCTCAGTAGTGAATGTGCAGAAACACAGCACTTTGTAATAGTGTGTTTGTCTTGTGTCTATTAATTTAAGCTATGTTTTTAACTACAACAGATGGACTGCTTTTCTTGTTTTTTGTTTTTTAAAGAGAAGGGGGACATGAGAAGGTATTGGAAAATACCTCCAGTTGTAAGTAGCTGAAAGCTATGGGTGAAATTTCTTAATTTCTCCATTGTTTCCCAACAGCAATGTCCGTGGTTGGGGTGTGGGAGGGGGCAGTGGGAAGAGGAGAGAGTGGAGAGTTTGATAGTCTTTTTAACTGGAAGGCATGCTTACTCAAAACTTAGAGCTTTACCATTCAGTCCTTTAGTCAGCTTGTCTTAAACTACTGCTAGGATGCAAACCTAGATTAGCCATCTGGTAATGTCATTTGACTTCACCTCCTATCAAATTAATGCAATTAGAATAATATTTACATGCAGGTTACTTAATGTTACTTACATATTTAGGAAATTGGTCTTTAATGCAAGACACACTGACCTTTGCTAGTTTTATTTCCTGTTCTTTATAAAGAATCGTCAGTAAAAATACTTTTGCATTAAAGGATTTTTGAGAATAAGGACTGTCATTGCAGTTAGTTCAGAAGTTTAAATTCAATGTGACAGAAACTGCATCTAAAGAACCCCATTTTTCTTATGTTTAAAGAATATTAGAATTCAAATGCTCCAATATGAGAAAGTTGCACAATAAAGGTTGCCTAAGAAACCTCCTTTCCTTCTCTCCATCTTCGTAGTATGTGCATGTTACAATGCAGTCCTTGATGACTCACCAGCAGCTTTTTTCCTCAAGAGCAGTTGTTTCATTCAGCACAAAGAACAGAATTGAATCAGGGCTGCAGGGTTAACACAGGCTGTAAAATTCCGGCTTAATTTGGTGTAGGTGTTAGAAATTACAGGTTTGTGGTTGAGCCTAGTGAATTCCAAAGGTTGTTTTTAAGGTTTGCCATTTCTCTGGTGTTCCCCTGAAAATGTCCCAGTTTGGGCTTGTGCATTGGTTTTTGTGTCTGGTTTGTTTTATTTTGGGGTTTTCATCCTTGATAAATTTCATGTAGCATTTGGGGCTTTCCTGTATTTGCTCAGGGGAAGTAATTCTTGCCAGGTTGCCATAAATCCTGAACTCCACAACTGTCAACAGTGCCTTTGCAGACTCAACTGTAAAGTCCATGTGTGCAATGAGTTCAGTATTTTCAGAAAGCATCAGTCTAATTCTGCAAACATGGAGAGACACTGTGCATGTATAGAGGGTCTGACACGTGCTGCAGGGCCCATATGGTGCAGTGTATCAGCAGAGTTACAGGTGAAATGCTGAGAATCCCTGCATAGTCAGTTGAAAAGAACCCCAACTTCTCATATATGTGATAGAATCAGCTTTTTGATGGGTCTCTACTATGTCAAGATCCCCAGTCTACTGTGGTACTGAAGGTGGATGCCTGTGTGTTTAGGGGATATAAATTTCCCCAGGAGGGTAAATACTCAAAAATGAATTGACTGGTATCTATTGGTCATCCAAGACGGGAAAGAAGAATCAGGTTGGCTTGATCCTAATAGCTACTTGAGGGAGCATTCAACACACAGAGGGTTAAAACATACCCTTTACAACTTGGAAGTAATATGACACAGTAGACAGAGCAGTACCATCTTCTAATTGTTCTCAATCTTGTTTTTATTACTACATGTCTCTGGGAGTAGTGGGCCACTGCCATTCCCCTGGGTATGGAAGATCAGTGCTGTGTATGTGGTCCTACTTTGAGCTATGGATCTCCCTTGCCTGCTTGTTCTGTCAGATCTGCAACTGAACAGAATTGGGATAGAACTTGAAAGAGATTTTCCCATTTTTTGTTCCGAGACTTCAAGGTATCTGAAGAAGCAACTGCAAACAGTATCTCCTTTTTAGTCACTATTGATTCAGGCTACTGGATGACTCACATGGAGTAATTTGTGCTGTTCTGATAATGTTTTTTAGAAGATACTTAAAGTCATTATTGCTCTCATTAGAGGTGACTGTATTTCCTGAAAATTTTAATGTCTTTTTCTTCTGCTAACAGGTTGTGTAAATACATCTTACTATTTTATAACCCCCCAGCATTTTTTATTAGATATGGTATTAATTTCTCTATTTTTCAATTGTTATATAGCACTACTGATAAATGGCATGCTGGTTTTATAAGTCCTTTCATTGGTAAGTAAAAACTCTGTCTTCTGTGAGTAGGTTCCTGTGCTGGGAAAAAACCTGTGTCACTCATACTCCTTTTGACAGTGTTTAGTGAATTGACCAAAACTGTATAAGGTCTTTGGTGCGCTGTTTTGCAGTACATCAGTGTTTTGAGTTTGGTAAATAGAATTTAGTTTGCTTATCTGTAAGTGACTTGGATTTCAGCTGTGTTCATCAGCCATAGTTTCTGATGGCATTGAACAAGGCTTTTGTACCTTTTGAAAATAATACAGATTTCATAAATTACACTAAATTATTTCCAGTAGAAATAATTTTATCCATTTATTGAGTCATAACCACTTGGTCAGTAGAGAAGCATTTTCTTTATGTAATTAGAGGAAGACACTAATGTGCTTATGTTGCCCAAATGTCAATATTTCTGACCATGAAGTGAAAAAAAGGCCCTTCTC
Organism: Pitta sordida; assembly: GCA_013390025.1. Classification (NCBI taxonomy): domain Eukaryota; kingdom Metazoa; phylum Chordata; class Aves; order Passeriformes; family Pittidae; genus Pitta; species Pitta sordida. Next base: position 126,723 of record WEKX01002343.1, read on the forward strand.
AAGAGAGCATTCTGAACATGATCTGTGAGTCAGTGATTGCAGTCCCCCTCAGTGTGTCCTGGGGCTACTCAGACCTCTTTCTTTGCTGGCATAAACCACTGCTAGAGCACCTCACATGGGGGCAGAGCCCAGGTTTGCCAATGCAGTGTGTGCAAATGCAGGATTTCCTTTGCATGCTTCCTCATTCTTCCTGTTTATGGTCCTTTTTCTTCCCCCGGGCACTCTGCCATGTCTTTTCTGCTCTGGCTACAGAGAGATCATCTAATGTCTGCCATACCAGGTACATCCACCCTTTTGATTACTTTAGCAGTAAGTGAGAGATAGAAGGAATAATTGTGTGTAAGTGGAAGCTGTTGAAGGTGAAAATTTCATGTCATTATGCACACAGCTCCAACTCAGGAAAATACAGTACTAATTTTGTATTCTCTCTAGGCCATTTTCCTGAACTTACTATCTTTATTTCTTAAACGTTCATTTAAAACTTCCATCAAAGTGCTGCAGGGCAATCCCCTCAGTTCCAGCAGAGGTCACTGGGCTCTTGGGTGTGTTGATGGAGGCTGCAGCTTAAAGCTGACACTACTGAAAATCTTAACCTTCTCCTAAGCTAATCAACTTAGATACATGGAATTTCATAACCAAAAGCTTGTAGGTTTTTTTCCCACAGGTAATTATCACTAGGTATATAAATTTCAAATATAATTTAAAGTACTTTTAATATAATAATTAAAATAATTTCAAGTAATTGGTTTAAAAGTAATTGAGAGAAGACAGAACCCTAGTTTGATTGCACATTTTCCCTGAACTATTTTTAAACCATTTATTTCTTGATAGCCTTTTAGTTTTGAAATACAAGTGTTCTAGTTTCGCTTGCACAAGCCTCACCTGTCTGTTTATGGGGTTTTTTTCTTCTTGTTCCAGAGGCTTTTTGTAGTTTTGCAAATGCAAGATTAGCAAAATACTGTAGTTTTAAAATTGTCATGCCCAGTATGAAAATTTTATATGAGATACCTGAGAACACTGCATACAGAACACCTCTCTATACCATTTGCTGGCATTTTTGCACTTTCTTTGTAAAAGATTAGGCGCAAGATAATGAGCAGGAACTAGGTGGATAATCGGGAAAGAGGGACAAAACAAGGGAAAAATAAGATAATTTAAAAAAGGAGTTAAGATCTCTAGAAATAGAATAGGAAACAGTCCAACAGGAGGTAAGGCGGGGGGGTGTGGGAAAGGGGCGGTGTTCCTGGGCGAAAGCTAATTCAGATATTGAGATAGGATAATCCAAAAGATGGAGGGCACGGTTACATCAATCTATACTAACATCACTCTTGTGTCTTATTTATCCTTCATTTTGAAATGCAGTAATTGTCATGCACCAGGCACATTTCATATATACATAATGAATACGTATTATGGCACCAGAATTACTTTCAAAGCAATATTTGTTTTTATCAAAATTACATGCTTTCTGTTCAGCTCATTTATCTTGTTAGGTATTTTCTCCATCACTGCTGTGTGATGGTTCTGTTCCTCCTCCTTGTGCTGACACAGCTCACCCCAGCTGCAGCTGTCTGGAGTTCACTGAGCTGCTTGCAGCACAAATTCACATCAGGTCACTCATCCACAGCCTCTGCTTTTGGCAGGGACAAGCACAGCAACAGAAGATTGAGTTACAGGCAGTATCAGGCCTCCTGCAGCCAGCACGATGCTGTACTGCACTCAAAACTTGAGGTGATTCCAGATGCTTCAGACAGCTCTGGTAGCTGAAGCAGTGGAGGCTGAAGCTCTGCACTAGGCAGCTCTGCTGGGTACAGGAGTAAAGAGAGTGTCTAGCTGGATATAACACCAAACACAGTCCAGCTGCTTGCTCTGCTTCATTATAAATGCTTTAAAGAGGAGCTGCTTTGAGAGATGAGGGACTTTACGGCCTTGGTGCTTTGTAAGCATCGTAAATCACAGCTTGAAAATAACACTTCAGTGTTCTAAAGCTCACATATCTTATACATGGTGGGGCTGTTGTTCTCAACTGTACATGGCACTGTCAGATTAATTAAATATTGATCTAAGACTCTTACTTCATCTACTTTAACAGTGTATATCTGTCTGCTCCCAAACCTTAATTATTTTATTATGAATTTTTCTTGAAATTCTGGAAACACTGTGGATCTTGGAAATGGGGGGCTTCGCCCAACATGAAGTGTAGGGTGTTCAAATCCATTGTTAACATAGGCAATATCCCACACACAATATCTGCAGGACTTACATTAAGACTGAGGAGTTAAGTTCTGACAAGATCCTACTCTATATTTAGAGAAAATGTTTACAAATCCTGAGCATGGCAATACAGAAATTCCCTGGGATTTCTTCCAAGTCTTTTGACTGAGTTCTGTCTTTGGAAAGTGCTAATGAACCATTTTAGAAATACAGGACAATGTTAATAGAGCATATTCGGGTACATGCTTGAAATATTTTCTAAAATTGAAATTATAAGCAACTTAACAAATAAAATTACAAGATTGCTGAAAGTTATTTCAAGTATCAGAATGTTGATTGTCCTCATTGTGGGCATGCTAAATCCCCCTCGTAACATGTCTGTTATATTTAAGGATAGCAGCTGTGAAGTTACTTTTAATCAGCAAAACAAAATCAAAGGCAATTACATGTGAAAACATGTACTGTACGTCTGGACTCACTGATGCTTTTAGTCTCAATCAAGTCCAAAGAACTTACTTCTGTTTGGAGTTCTCATTGGTATAATAATGCTGGGGGACATTGAAATTTGATGGCTTTGTCTGTGATAAGATACTAGTTAAGCTACTTAAAATCATTGCCAGAATTTTAGAAATGGGTTATTCATACACAAGTCTCACAGTAGGTTTTTCCTTTACCTGTTTAAAGGCCAAGAATACAAAGATACACTCAATGCCCATATATAACAGCATTCTTGGAATTTTATCCTGGAGACCATCCAAAACTGTTTGAAGCTAGGTAATTTCTGCTGTTGCTTTGGAAAAATAAATTACTAGGCAGTTCTCAGAGAGTGCAGAGGAAACTGTATTACTGTGATCCTTTTTAAATCTCTTCTAGTGGAATTATTGAAAGAAAAATCTTTTAAATACTAAAAGTTGAAAGAACTTAAGTCTAGAACAGAAAGAGTGCTGGTAATAGCCAGCAGGGTTGTAAGGGTCATAGTAACAACACTTCCAGCCACAGAGTTCTTTTTCTTTATTGTTGTTATTTCAAATGTATAGCTCAAAGGGTTTATATTGTTTTGGTTTTGCAGTCTACACAATAAAGAAGTAATGCATTCAGCTGAAGATAAGGTCATGGGACTACTACCCATTGCCAAAATCAAGTATGAAACAACCTTTTTTCCTTATCTTTGGAGATGATGATACAGAGTATCAACCATATAGATTTTGTTTATGTGATATTCAATTACTCCAGCTGAGTTGTACTCTGTCTTCAGAGATTCTTGGAGATCTGATGAACTGCATTTCAGATTTGCTTTTCAGATTTCTAGCTTTTTTTATTTCATAGGAATATTCTTAAAGGAACTCTTATAAATTATGATTATCTGTGTAAGATGGTTACCTGTAATTTCAGTTTTAAATCATCTTTGGGTGTTTCTACTTCCCTTTCTAGTTTCTTCAATGAGAAGACATAATTTTACCTTTTTATTCAGGGATATCTAAGAATGGTTTAGATTATATATCTCTAATAATCTATGAATATGGAAAATATTATTGTTATATTCTCTGCATATCTTCTATGCTTCAGGGTTTCTCGTGCTATGTGCTGCCCCAGTCGTGTATAAAGGAGACTAAGAAACAGTGCTGAAATGAATAGACCAGTGCATGTGGACTACCAATACAGAAACTGAAAAGCAAAACTTTGAAAAGATAAAAACAGTTTTTCCAGATTCTCTTCAGGGGAATGCAAAAACACCCAAATGGAAAGTCCAAGAACTAAGAATCTGATTTCACTCCCAGGGAAGATGGGGAAAAGCAGGAATATGCTTTCATATGTAAGGATGTTGCTTGGTTGCAGCATCCTTACATATGAAAGGATGCAGTTTAGTTTCTGACACCAAACTGAGCAGAAAGAGAAGAATAAACCATTTGAGTGGCTGCACAAGATTGTGTAAAGGTCCCTTTAATCTGGTATACTGCTCTCTACAATTGCTGGAAATGATGCTCAGGTNCCAAATGGAAAGTCCAAGAACTAAGAATCTGATTTCACTCCCAGGGAAGATGGGGAAAAGCAGGAATATGCTTTCATATGTAAGGATGCTTGGTTGCAGCATCCTTACATATGAAAGGATGCAGTTTAGTTTCTGACACCAAACTGAGCAGAAAGAGAAGAATAAACCATTTGAGTGGCTGCACAAGATTGTGTAAAGGTCCCTTTAATCTGGTATACTGCTCTCTACAATTGCTGGAAATGATGCTCAGGTCAGGGAGAGTGTTGTTACAGGGCAAATGAATGGCCTTTCTTAGGCAACTGTCAATAGGCAATGGGCAGGCACCTTTTCAGCAGGCACTGCAAAAGGAAATTGTTGTGCCTACAGCTGTCCTTCATTTGTTTGTATAAGCCCTGCTTTAAAACATCTGTCTCTTGAGCTTCATAGTGTAGTATAGAAGGATGCCATCTGAATTAATAACATTTTTTAATGGAAAAGTTTTTCCTAGTTGTTTTAAACCCACTGCCTGATCATTTACTGAGTCTCCCTGAAGTCTTATGTGATAAAAAAGTAGCACGACACATAGCCTCCTCTGTATCATTTGGGATTTTACAGATCAAAAGACATTTTTTCTCAGTCTGTTTATCATCTAGAAATTCTCTCCTCACACAGATACATTCCCATACCTCTGTATATTTTTTCAGCTACATACCTGCATTTTCTAGTTTCACATTTTTGTATCTAGGAACTGGAACTGTCCACGGCACTCAAGTGCAAAGAGATTTACATAGGGTTGTAATGAGCTCTTCTGCTTTGTTCTCTGCTGCTTTTGGACCAATTTCTAATACTGTTTCCCTTTGGGGCTACTGCTGAGTAGCAAACTAATGTTTTCAGAAAACTACTCACAATGATTCCAAATACTAAAGGCTAATTTGCAGCCCATTATTATGTATGTTTAGTTAGGGTTACTTTCACTACTGTTTACATTAGTTTGCACTTATTGACATAGACTTTCAGCCACCGTCTCATTGCTGTATTGCTCACTATTGTCAGATCCTTCTACAGCTGCTCAGAGTCAGCTTTCACTTTGCCTACCATGAGTAATTTTGCGTCATCAGGAAACTGCAGAGATTATTGGTCTTCACATAAGTAATTTTAGGCTATTTAGGAGCAACACTGCTCATCAGAAGTATCCTAAGTAATTCAGCCCTTAGGAGGACCTAAAAAGAAAGTAAATGTGTTGGGTGATCAGTATCTGTCAAAGAAAGGGAATGTTGATCTAGTTACGTGATGTTGGTCCTGGTGGCAGCTGTGCTTTCTGTATCATGGAGATGGCTCTTCAGCTCTCCCCTACTCTAGGGCACATCCAGTTTTCATCTTGCTGATGCCTGCCTTTCTGCTCTCACAGGCCTGCTGTGAGCCTGCCCCAGCCTCCCAAGCTATCCCTCTCCCTAATTTGTTTATCAACACTCTTCAGTGCTCTTTGGTGTTCCACTTAATGCTTTTTCTTCAAAGCACTTTCAGTTCACTGGTTACTACTATTATACTTTCACAGTTTTGCATAGTTCAGTGAATTTGCAAAAAAGTCAAGGTTTAATTTGCAAAAATCTTTAATAAAAACATGTGTCTGCTACCTATGCCTTGTCTAAGGTTATTGTTTTCCCAAACACACACAAACCCTAACAATAAATGACAGCAAAGAAACAGAAATGTTATTACAGAAGAAAATAAAAATATTTTCTTAGTGTTCTGTAAGTATTTTCAATCTTATTCTCAGCCTATGGGTGATAAGCAAACATTTGCTTTTATATTTAGTAGACCTCCATACTGCCTAAATTAAAGAATGGTACATTATAAAGTCATTTGTGTCTTGCCAAGAATTGTGGAAAGAATTGTCTGGTTTAACCTGGGGAGGTTTTATCTTTGCATTGACAATCAAACCATGTTTTATAGTATTCTTTTGGAGAACCTGCCTTCCAGTTGCTGATGAGAGTAAACCTGAGAAGAACAGGCCAAGTACTTGGAAGAACAAAACAGAATTTAGCTCCTCTCCTGTGTTTAGGTCCTTGACTCAACGTTTCATCAAGATGTTCAAACATTTGCTCATGGTAGTGTCAATTATGAGTAAAAATCAGTGAAAAAAATTCTCATGTCATTATGTAACAACTGCACAGATTTTAAAGAAGTGCATATAAGACTACATAAGACTGGCTTACATCAACATTTCTGAAGTGATAGGTTATAATCATCTACAATTATCTAAGAAACAGTTCTATGTAAATAAGGCCTTAGAAGATGAGGCACCTGTGTGCGTACACTTCACTAGCACCATTTATGTAATGTAACTATATAATTTTAACAAAATATTTAAACTGTCCTTCTACGTTTGTTTCTCTTTAAGTATAGCTAAGTAAAAACAAAAACAATTTGGTATCGAGATCATTAGAGAATATTAAAGGATAAGTTGTTCAGAAACAACTGATCAGGAACACAGTGGTTTTGAATTTCTTTCATATCACAGATGCTGAGTGGCCTCTTGTCTGAAATGGTCTTGAACTTTAAGACACCTCCATCTCCTTGCTGTGTTACTTATTTCTTTCATAAGAAGAATAAATTACTACATTCCTGGTCTTATTAAGTACTCCATAATGTATGTGGCTTCTTACTTAATATTTCTGTGAATTTTATATGAAACCTTACTCGGATACCCACCATAATCCCTGCTTTAAATCTTGAAAATTGAACTCTGAAAGGAAAAAATTGTGTTACTTAATTCCATAGCTTTATTCAACCACATTCAAAATGAGATTTGCCAGTTCAACTGAGAGAATAAAGCATTTTTTTTCCATGAAGCTTATCCTGAAAGGTACGTAAAAAATAGTGTGTCAACAGATCCTTCTATTGGGGTCTTTGCTTTAATAGGAAAACAACTGTGGTGTTTTGTATGCCAGGGTCCCCCAAACGGGGGGCATTATTATTGCACAATAATGCTGCCAAGTTTGAGAAATGGGGAAAACATAAACCAGCATCATACAGCCTGTTTGCTTAAAGAGTAGTGTAGGGTCAATAATAGAATGCTGTAAATCTACCTTCCCCCCACCGGGTATTTGACCTTTTTTCTTCCTTCTCTTACTGAAATTTGCTGGCAGTGGCATCTAGCTCTCCAGGGATTTCAATTGATTTTGTTGGACAACAAAATCTATTTCCCATCTTGTTACCATGAACCATGAGAGCAGGGCTAAGCTGGAGGACGTAAATACGTAGTAGTAGGAGTTCAGTTTGCTAAGAGAAACCTCAGAGCCGTCTCCGGAGGGCTGAGCAATGCGCCAGCCCTGGGGACAGGGAGTGACCAGGCTCTAGCAGTGCCAGAGGCGAGTCATTAACCAGACAGGCGAATCTGAAATCTGTCCCCTCCACAGCAGGATGACCTGTGCCACTCAGTAGGGTCTCTACACAAAGCAGTCCGGCTCCCCGTTTCCAAAGATGTGTCTAAGCCATCAAGGATATCCTAAAAGCCGTGATGGGGGATCTACAGAAAAAAACCCGAACAACAAACTCCCCTAATACACAATAAACCAAATGAGTGATTTCTACAGCAGCTTTCTAAAGCATGTAATGTGTTTTTTAACAACCCACCTCCTATTATCGGATGACAAAGACCGGTAAGTTAACGCAGTGAACACTGCGGAAGGGGGACGGTGCACGGTTGGGTGTCGTGCTTGTGTCACCAAGGCTGGGTGGGGAAAAACCCTTTCTTACACGGCTGCTGACAGCCCAGTCCCTCGGCGGCACCCCTTTGTCTGACACCATCCTCCCGCCCTCGGCACAAGGGTAGCTCTCGCTCCAGCACAGCCCCACTGTTGCCCACGTGCTTCCCTGTTTAATTCCAGACCTGATGTCATGACCGAAGCCCATTACTTGGTCGTCGCCACTGCCCCGTTTGTCCGACACGCCGGCAGCAGCCTGACTCCGGGCTTTGCTCGGCGCACCGGGGCCGGCTGCGGGAGCGCAC
>WEKX01002343.1:135012-150004 GCA_013390025.1 Pitta sordida
CAGGGGCGGCTCGCCCGGGGCTGGGGCAGTGGTCCGGCCCGGCCGTGGGTCTGCGGCCCCGGGGCGCAGTCGGAGCATCCGAACCACGGGACCGGGCCGCGGTTACGCAACGGCATCCGCGCACGGAGATGCGCCCTGGCAGCCCCAGCTGGCAGCTTCGCTGTCGCTCCACGAAGTCGTAATTTTTCCCCCTCTTCCCCGCAGAGAAATTTAAAATGCCCCAGTCAGCTGTGTCTGAGAGGTTCGGATGTGGGTTAGCTGTTGCCAAGTTGGTGCGCTCTTAGGATACCTTTGTTGTTTTTCTTCTGTTTCAAGACTAAGCAGGAATGGCCTGTATTCCCAATTCGCTAGCAATGCTGCAAAACCTTTCCAAGTACATGTACTTTGAAGATGTATGGATTTGTTAAAACTAATGTTTGTAAATTATTTGTTTGTCAGAAATGCTGATGCCTGAAATTACTATCTGAGCTGGGTTTTGCCATTGGCTCATCGTTTCATTTCAGTTTATAATTGCTGTTGTGCCCTGTCAGGCTACATTGTTGATCTTCTTCCCAAAAGGTTCAGCAATGCAGATGTTATGGGCTAACAGTAACTGAAACAAAAGACCTTGCTGTACTTCTCAGAGCAAATTAGGAATCCAAGGTCGAGAAGCAAATGGCAGTGCAACTTGAGGGGGTAACATAACAGAAGTATATGCACATCTTATTAGACAGTTTAGGTGAAAATTGTCCCTTAAATAGACTCTTACTCAGTAGATGAAAAAAAATTGCTTAGTGAGAGGGTGATAAAGTAGCTATTTTTGGACTACAATTAACTATATCAGCTCAATTTTAATAGAACTAGTACATTTAATTGCATTGCTAACAGATTTTCTGTTCTCCAGATGATTAACTTGCAGAATGATACCAGCTCGAAGATTAAAATCTCGTCAAATATCTAATGGTTTCTGTACAGTGTAATTTGGTTTAATTTATAATATTTCTTTTCTAATAACCAGCCTTTGTCCATATAGCTTTAGTGACCGTAATTAGACTTTTTTTTTCCTTGATGTAAATGACATGACCTTGACCTTTAGAGGTTAAACAGATGTGGTTGTTATGGATCATATATGTTTAGTAAAACATTGTTATGTATATAAAATGAATAGGGTTTTCTTTTAGTTGTAGTTTAAAAACTACACAGCAAGACTGCTTTGTCTTTTCTCTCCTTTTTGGATAAATTAATAGATGTGCATACAAGACTGATTATTTAAAACTCTAAAAAGTTATATTTAAACTACCTTTTCTGTACAAGTACATGACAGAATGTGTATCTAGAAAACAAAATATTGTGGGATTTGTGACTGAAGATGCCCTGAACATTTTTCCTTGCTGCTGAGGGCTAAAAGAGGTATCTTTTGTCATACTGTAGTTCATCAAGCTTGCTTCTTCCACTTCATATTAGTTTTCTGTTGTGCTCACAGGTCCTCCATAGTGCTTATGAACTGTACTGTTAGGGGTCTTGTTAACAGTCTTGCTTATTACTGGCCATTTGTTGTTCTTAATCCATTCTGGGAGGTTAATCTTAAATCTCTATATGTTAACATTGGTTTGCATATACTTGTAGGAACAAGTGTGGAGGGCTTTTTTGGAAGTGCTGGTGTTGAAGGGCTGTGCTCTCCCTATATATTTGTATGCTTCCATGTGATTGTTTATACATAAAAAACATAACTTTGCTCACAGGTGTGAGAGTTCCTGTGCATCTGGGCAGGTATTATTATATTAGGAAAAGGTTTTTTACTGAAAGAGTGATCCGGATTTGGAATGGGTTGCCTACAGAGGTGGTTGACTCGCCAACCCTGGAGATGTTTAAGGGTAGGCTGGATGAGGTGTTGAGCAATATGTCTAGATGTTGATGCTAGGTTAGTTGGGCTATAGGTTGGACTAGATGATCTTCAAGGTCCTTTCCAGCCTTATCTATGCTGTGATATTGTGATGCTGTGATATTTGGACATTACTACAAAGCCGCCATGGCTATGGAAAGATAAAGCTTCATGATGTCTTTAATAGGGGAGTGCCCTGCCTACTGCTTTATTGCAAATGGTGGTGGGTGGAGATGGGACTGTTCTCCTTTGCTATTTCTTCCTCCAGTTTGGAGACAAAAGCAGAGGGTGTTCATGGTACTGCTCCATTTTCCTTTAACCCTCTGGCACATATGCGTGTGTGAGATGTATATGTGTCTACCCCTGCATGGTCTACTGATGGCTTCCACTATGTGACAGAAGTGAATGTTTTTGTTCTTGTGTTACCAAATACACATGGTATCAGAATGGGTTTTCTCTGGGGATTTTTTCTTTTTCATGTAAACCTTTAGAATCTTGAGATTTTACACTTCTTTACCATCCAGCTGTGTCTCAGGAGGTTTGTTTTTCTTAAGGGAGTTTAGTCCTCCAGGTCAGCTCTTCTGTGCCTGTACCATGCCAGAGAACCTGCTGTCACTGCAGGGAGAAACAGGAAGGAACAGCTAGCAGTTCACTGCTGAAGATGTGTGTGTTTGTATTTTGTGTGTGTGTGTATGTATACAGTGAGGCCATCCTAATGGTTTAATTAGCCCTTATGCCTCATGTATAGGGTACCAAATGTACATTATTCTTGTATTTTCTAGTATTTTTTAAAAACACTAAACAATTCAAACAATTGCCAGAGACTCCTGGGAGGGTTTTTTATTTTATTTTGGTTGTTTGTTTTGATTTTTTTCCCCCGTTAATGAAATGATTTCTGGTTTTGAAGCTCTTTACTATCCTGATGTGAGAAAAGGCAGCAGTCTCTGCAGATAATTTTCATGAGAAATGTTACTCTGGGCAATTATAGTAAAAAAAAAGAATTTCCCCAAGAATTTCCTTTAGACTTGTGTTTCTTTCTTAAGCTGAGTTTAATGAGATTAAAAAAAATTCTTCACAGTCAAATACTGAAGTAAATACTTACTTCTGGGGGAATGGCAGGAGGATAGTGTTGAATTTGCCATATCAAGGTTCTGGGTGTTGAAGGAAGCTGCAACAGGTACAATACACAAATTAAAATAATCATACTGAGGCCATTTGAGGGATGTTGGATTTTTGGCAGATGTAAAACATGACTTTGGTCCAGCTGTCAGAAGTCTAGTGAGAAGAAATTGTACAGTGAGGCGCCAGGTAACATGAATTGAATTTGCTTGCAATATGAAATATTAAGGAATATGTAATTATAGAGTCATAGAATGGTTTGGGTTGGAAGGGACTTTTACAGGTTCAACCCCTGCAATGAGCAGGGGTATCTTCAGCTAGACCAGGTTGCTCAGAACCCCATCCAACCTGGCCTTGGATGTTTCCTGGGATGGGACATCTACTATGTCTCTGAGCAACCTGTTCCAGTGATTCATCACCCTCATTGTAAAAAATCTTCATCCTTATTTCTAGTCTAAATCAACCTTGTTTTGGTATTATGTTTGTAATAACTTCATCATCTCCATACCAAGGTTTTCTGAGCTGTAAATACAAACCTACTGGTTTCAGCTATTTCCTGTAAATCAGAATGCAGATATGGAGGCTTTTAAAAGTGTGGGCTTTTTTTAATGCCCCTGCTGTATATATCATGTTGAACGGTGTTTCTAGCATTTCCCTCTTTTGGAGTTATTCCTTTCAAAACAGTTGAAAAAGGATGGAAGAACCTTTTGGTGCTGATGGCTGATAAACCAGTGAATGAGAGGACAGACAAATGTGAAATGTGGAAGCAAGGAGAGGACCACAGGAGTTACCATGTCTAGACAGTCAAATTCCTGTCTTTTAGGAAAAGTGTGCCACACAGAATTGTTAATATATTAAGCAAGGGAGGAAAAAAGTGAACAGTACCAAAATACTGGAGACAACTGTTAAATGAGGAAAAAGCAGAGTTGGTTTTGTTGCTGTTTTTTTTTCCCTTTCTTTAATGGAGATTGGCCCAAGCGAGATCTAAAGGGTCCATCCAACCTAAATTATTCTGTAATTCTGTAATTCTGTTTTGACATGAAAGGTGAAACACAGAAAATTGTTAATTTTCTGATAACCGTGAAAAATAGGTAGTCAGAAACTCAGAAGACATATGTATACTAATCCTATAGAATTTTTTTATAGTTTATAAGCTGCTTCAAGTGAAATGTGTCACTATGTGACACACAGTGACATATGGGCTATTTACATAGGTGGTGGTGGCAGGAAGGGAGATGCTGAATCTCCAAGCTTGTCTTTTTGAGAAATCTGCAGGATGATTGCTTAAATGGTTTCAATATAAGCCCCACATTCAGCAACTCAGAAACTGAAAAAGATTTTATGTCATTGTTGCCTATGACTTTAAAAAGAGAAATTTTGAAGGAAGAGGAGGAGGAATAAGTTGGAGATTGAGGATATGTCTGGAATATATGGCAATTGTAATCTCTTTAACCTAGGAGAGCTTTATAATGATTTTTAGAAGTGCCTCACTGTAGCAGAGAGAACAGCTGCATTTTGGGATCAAGTTAAATAATTTCCTTTTTTCTTTTTACTTTCTTAGCAGTGAATATATTTTAATATTAGTTGAGAACACTTCTCATAAAGGAAATAACGGACATATTAATTTGAGACGTAAAGGAAAGAAGTTTCTAGTTGACTGTGAGCTTAATATAGAATTGCAAGAATTTTAAGTAGCAGGTATCATGTTGTGCTAGATTTGAAGGTTAAGTTTTCTACCAAAAAGCTAATTTCTTTCTGGCAAACTTGGTTTTCTTGCTGTCTTCTTGTTGGAAGATGGTACCTGTATTTCTATCAGAGTGCAACCTCTGAGCACATCTTGAAGATTCTCTGTTTCTCAATGAAAGATTTCACATTTTTGGAATTTAAGCCTCCTTCCCACACCAATGAATCTTTTTCTCCTTATTTTGGGATGCTGAGAATCAGGTGGATAAGCCGAATCTACTCATAATTTAGGAGATAGAAAGTCTGGTCTTGGTTATGATCTGTCACAGTGTGCTCTGACTGTTTGCATTCATGAATAAATGAAAATAAGAGTTTTATTTTCTCTTTTTTACAGTGGAAATTGAGAGATGGAAATGCTTCTAGCCTATGAACTACATAAGCCCCCCCAATATTTTTAAGTTCTCATGAAAATTTTGAAAATTACAGAAATCATGCTTAGTCTCTATTGATTTGTACATTTCTAGTCTGAGCAGAGATATATAGGAACTGATGAATTCTCTGCTTAAAAGTCTGATTAATTGATCTCTATGTGGTTTTGAATGTAGTCCCACTCTGTAATGCAACAGCTGTTCTGTTCATACAAAGCTTTTCTATAGCATATATTGTTTCCAGTTAAGTTAGTGAATTATGATTGTGAAGAATTATTAAACCGATGTTTTGGGTCTTTACATCGATACAGGAGGGCATGTATCAGGGATTGCTGTGTTACAAAAACAAGCAAATCCACAATAAGTAACATCTGTCTGAGAATGATCTGTAGGTCAATTTCAAGATACCTTATTTTGGAATGTAATGTCCTTTTTCAGATGATGAACTGAAAACTTTTCTGTTGAGAAAGGTAATGAATTCAGGTTGCCCAAAGAAGAGGCTATATGAAACTTGTGCTATGGGGTGAAGGCTACCTCCTTATACAGAGAAGATTTGGCTAATCTGCTTGGCTCTATCTGATCTGATTAATCCTGGAACATTGAAAAAACAATAGAAGAACTTCGTTCTGTAGCACATGCTAACTTCATGATTCTTGTAATATGTTTGTGGTGAGAGACCAAAATGTTACAGAAACCTAGGTGGGGACTGCTAATTGTCCTTAGGTATGGACTGTGGGATTGGTGAGACCTTTGATGGCTCATGCTGACAATTTAAATGAGAAATAATTAAAACAGTAGTCGCAGGTGTGAGGGAGCATGACAAGGGACCTGCGCATACTTCTGCCACTTGGAAGGCTGACCTGGAGGGGCCAGCCTTGTGTGAGGTCCCGGCCTCTGATCAGGACTTTGACACACTGAGCAGCTGGGGTGAGCATTCTGTCCCTCAGAGTCTCTGGTGTCAGTGTCACCTGGACCTTGATTTGTATGTGTCCTGGAATAAACAAGCTGGAATGGAAATGTCACATTCATGCTGTGTAATAGAACATGACTTGGTTATGTGATGCAGTGGTGTTTCTCTGCTCTTGCAGCCACCCCACCACCCTCTTCCCCTGTGACAAATCCAGTGTGGATAAGGTGGTGTTACGTGGTATTTGGGTCAGGAGAAGTTTCACTGAACGTCCTACAGGAATGGTTCTGGGCCAATGATTCTTCTCCCCATTTCACCTCTGCCTTTACCATCTCTGTTCTGTGTGTGGTCAAACTGCATCTGCAGTGGGACTACAGATGGGCTCTTGGCTCCACTTCTACTCTAAGAGGATTTTTATGCCTGACCTATGCAGAGATGCCTGGAGCCCTTTTGATCTTGTTCAGGAAAACAGCTTTTAACTGTTTCTTCCCTTCTGCCTTTGAAAAAAAAATCAACCTTGTCTGGAAAGAAATGACACTGTGATTACAGAAGAGGCAGGGAAATAAATCCAAATAATCTGTGGCTAACCTTCTTAGATTATGATTTTTGAGGTTTGTCCACAAGATGAGTTTCTTCAAATAATTTAGTTTCTAGAGTAAGAAAACATTTAGGATAGTGGTGGGGAACAATTTATTTTCTTTTATAGCTTTATATTTAAAATGCTAGTTAGCCGCATTGTCATCTGGTAAGGACTGAATTTGTGAAAATGGAAAGGCAGGACCACTGATGGAGAACTACAGAAATAGCAACAGATACACCAGCTAAGGGGACTTTTGACTTGAAAAGGGGGAGCTGGAATGGTTAGTTTCATGACAAATGTTTCTTTCAGGGGGGAGTGGATTAGCTGTGTGAGAAGGTGGAAATGATACTTGGTTAAAAGGTAGAAGCTTCAACATAAACAGCTTGCTGGGGTCTGAAACTGGCATTTGGTGTTAAGTCATCGTTAGGTCCCTCTGACTCCAGTGTGAGGATGACATATGCATCCCTCTGGTAAGTAATTACGTATTTCTCTTTCTTGTGTAAAATCTGTGTTTCTTGGGTTTAATCTGTTTCTGGAAAACAGGCTTCATAAGATGTTTGCAAAGAAACCCAGAAAGATGGGAATGATATGAAATGGAGCTAAAGGGTAGTCAGAAGATGAGTCTGGATGTAAAGGGTCAGTGTGCCCCTGCTACTGGAAGGTTATCTCTGTAACCATGCAAATTCTGTGTCTTTCTTTATAATTGTTGAAGAATGAGTAAAATGCATCTTGTTTTTTCCCCCCTTCCCATCAGCAGAATTCAAGTTGTCTTTCCAAGTTCACCTGTGCCTGACAGCTGTGTTCTATATGTAACTTCTAGGTCTTAAGTGGTTGCGACATGGTTTAATGTTCTCGTCTAACATAATCATGGCCAAAAATAATGCATTCTCTGACTGAAGGAAAAAAACCCAGTTCTGTAACTCTCCTGTATTTGTGTGGGTGTACAAATATGCTGTGGGAAGCTAAATGTAAATTATATGGTGTTTTCTCACTTCTCTAATGACTGGTAGTGTGGACTACGTATAAAACCCATGGTCGCTTTGCAGTATGCAATTCAGTGACATACAATGAAATGCAATTATTATTTGCAATGCAAATTAGTCATTGAAAAACCCAAGATATTTCTTTAATGGATGCACACACTGTCTTCTGCCCAGTCATCATAAACACTGTTGTGTGACAGACCTTTCAATGAATAACTAGAGTGGCTTCTGCCTCTAATTAATACAATAATGGTTGTGTTTTCTTTTGATGTTGATTAAGGATTAATGGAGCAGGCCTCAAACCGGGTCAGTGTTGAACGTTAGAATTAGTCCAACTGACCAATCTTGAAACCCTTACAGGACTCTTAATAGCTCCACATGGTTATGGAGTGCCTGTGAATTTAAGGGATAGAAGCAGCTTCAGAAGTAATCTGGGATATCCTTTTTTTTATTTCCATTTCTGCTGTTGCAAAGGTTGCGGTTGGATCTACAAAGTAGCTGGTTGCTCTGAAATGTGACAATGACCATGGCAGCTTGGATTCATGCCTCCTCTCCTTTCCATAATGGCTGCTATGCGTGTCCATCTGCCTCAAGAAGAGAAAGTGTGCTACAAATTTAAATGTTGTGATCTACATTAGGGAGAGGAGTGTCATGTTCTTTGCCTTTAAAATTCAGAAATTCCTTTTAATAAATTTCTTTGTTTTTTCACGGTTTTTTGGCCTACATGAATCTACAAACGGTAAGTTTGGTTAAAACAGCCATGCTGTAATCACTTGGCCTTTCGTAAAGTTGTGATTTTTTCTTAATGCCCTTAGATCTTAGGTTTCCCAATTGAAATACTCAGACTGAGGGTGATCTCTCAGTGGAATGGGCTGCCCAAGGAGGTGGTGGAGTCACCGTCCCTAGAGGTGTTTAAGAAAAGGTTGGATGAAGTTCTTGGTGGCATGACCTAGATATTAGGGTAGTGTGTTATAGGTAGGATGGTGTGTTGGTAGTAGGATGGCAACAGGTGAGGTAACAGGTTTGGCTAGATTAGGTAATAGGTGATAGGTTGGACTTGATGATCTCTATGGTCTTTTCCAACCTTACTGATTCTGTGATTCTGTGATTCTGTGATTCTGTGACCAGTTCTGCAGATGGCGGCTCATAGTTCTCTTCATCTTTTGTGCCTTCCTGAGTGCCTCATTTTTCTCCTAACTGTATGACCTTCATAGATCCAAATATATACTTGACCTCTATGATGAGTGCATGTTCTAGTAGTTGAGAAGTTACTCAAACTGTTAGCACACTGTACAAGGGTTGTGTATAGGAAGGGGGAGGAAGGATCATTCCACCTCTGATAGCTGCTGCCTGCCCACTCAGAGCTGTATTGGCCATTGGCTGCCAGCTCATGCTGCAAATACATTGGGATATTATATCCCCTGCCACCTTGTGGTATTTCTGGTGTAATTACCTTATGATATATTCATTATTAGATTTCCCCCTCAATGTTCTTTAGAATTTTAACAGCTTTATTCAGTATTTGAAAATTTTTATGCTTTCATCTTAACTTTGGGAACGTATTAACTCAGTAATTTTGCATAAAGCTATCCAACATCAGTCATAAATCTTTAATGTATCTCTTTACTATTCTATATGCCGTTTACTATTTGAAGTATTTTAAAGTTATACAGCATTCTTTTGTAAAGTTAAATACATTGACTTTAGCATTGTCTACATTTTCTTCATTCTTTCTCACGTGTTTTTGTAGTAAGTCAGTAGAAGTAATTTAAAAGATGCAATAAGGAATAATGCTTATAAAAATTAGGTAGATGCTAACCATAACAACTTGATAAAATGGTGAATTTCCATTGAGGACAACATAAGTATGATAACTTATATCAATTGAAGGGGTTTTAAGTACAGTAAACTAGAACTATTTACGATGTGATTGGTGTAAATTAGGCTCATAGGTCTCTAGAAAAAGGGCAGTGTCCTATAACAAAGAAGTTTTTATTTCTTGATAACACTGAATGGGTTCAATAGTAAGCTCTATCTTTTTTTCTTCTATTCTCCTGCTTTGTCTGGTTGTGGATGCTGTGCTCAGTGCTGGGGAACATAGAATGTGCTTGTGGAGGACAGAGCAGCTGCAGTAATTTTATACTTTAACATTTAAGATAGCATTCCCATGTTGAAAACTGATGGAAACAAACTGCTCTTTAGGCTGCAGATACCTTGAGGAACATGTCATTCTTCTTTCTTGGCTGATTCTTGGGTAGTTTACCATGAGAAATGTGTCACAGTTTTGTGATGGAACACTGAGAAAATCACCAGCATTGTCTGTTAGCCGGTGAAATATAGTTTCTTATAAAGAAATGCAGTGAGTACAAACTAATTTTGAAACTATTTTTTTTAAAGCCAAGTGCTCCAGGCTTATTTCTGGCTTTCCAGCACCGAGACGTGCTTCGTCAGCTGTTGCCCTCCTTATTATTCCGCATCTCTTCTACAGATCACCCCCTACCCATTAATTCACCACTTTGAATTTTCAGTCCTGTGCCTCATGACTCAGGGCTCACCCATCCTTTGAAAGACACAGGCATGTCCCCTTGGCCAGAATGCACATGCTCCATGCCTGTTCTGCCCCTTCTGCATGCTGGCTGATGCACTCTCGTGTGCTTCTCCTGGGTCCTTAGCCATCCTCAGTAGGTCCTTGTGGAGTACAGTCAGGGGCTGGAGAGTATGAAAGGAAAAAACCTGTGAGAACAAAATATGTGGATATTCAGAGTAAGCATCCCAGGGAAAATCAGTTATTTTCCTAGTAGCTTTTATAGCTAGTGCTAGTGTAAGGTGCCATTTCTTAATGGAGGCAAGTGAAATATTTTTGCATTTTAGGTTGGTCATTCTGTCAAGGTGGCTTACCATTCTGAAGTGGATTTAAACACGTAATGGTGCAAATTACAAATGCAAGTTTCTTGTTTAGAAGTACAATTTGGAACAGAAATAAATGTCTACATGTATTATGAGATCCAGAAAGTAATTCAGGCAGACTTACCTGAAGTTTTTGTTTTTGAACAATCTCAGTGTGCTGTAAAAATGACTTTCAATGCTTTAGTTTCCCACAGGTTACAGCACAGAAAACCAGTACTTTTCCAGCTAATGTCAATTTTTCCATTAAAGGATAAATGAGGAAGTGTGAAGCTTCTAGTCTTCTGTGACTTCTGTGCACTTCCCACATAATTTTAATTTATCTTTATATTTTATATGTATATAAAATGGACATACATATACATACATATATATAGTATGTACTTACCGCTTGTCATTTTATTCTCCTTGCCAACCATTGCTTGCATGTATGAGTTAAATACTCAAATAGTGATGAAACTGTGGTGCAATTCTAAAGCCTTTGTTCAAGTACCTCACATTAAAAGGGTGAATGTTTTATTTGAGCAAATTAATGTTTGTAAGAAACTGAAAATGATCCCTATCATGGGTTAGTTTTCTGCTCATTAGAAATATGCTGTCTTGTGTTACCTTTGTAATCACTGAAATTTGTCTGTGTTTAAATACTGGTACTTTGCAAGGTTTGGTCTCCTGTTAATTATTATGAACTAAAATATTATAAGACAGAAGAGATATTTTAAAAATACTTTCAAGGGCTAAAACATAAAATATTTGAAAGGAATGGAATGTAGACCTCAAACTCATAGCCTGTAGTCTTGCTGAGGGCAATTTTCCTGTTTCAGAATGCTTGTTAAAAATCAGAGAGAAAAAGCATTGAGATTTTCTTTCCAGAACACTGTAATTTCCAGCTGAATATCTACAGTGCTTTGTCCCTTCCTTGTTAATCTACCCTTTAGATTTTTTATAGTTCGGAAGCTGTCCCAAAACACTTATTTGCCAGGTGTCACTGTGTTGCATTAATACATTTCTTCCTTAGTGTATTTGCTTGGTAGTTTTTCAAGAATCATTTTACTGCTATTTTCTGTTGATTAATTTTGGAACACGTATTGCATACAGCAGGGGAGTTTCTCTTCTGTGTAAATATCTATGGACATCTTGCCTAAAGTCACTGACATGTGTTTGGCTAAACGCTGACTTACCAGATATTGTGGACTGAAGAGTGCAAAAGAAAAAAACACCTGAGTTACTTAAGAAAATTGCTGTTGTCCTTACAGTTGGAGTGATCTTTCCCCCGAAGGAATAAAAAAAAATTGCAACAAACCTTGAAAGTCGATATTGAGATAAAATAAATGTCAAGTTTAAAGTATTTTATGATGTTGGGGTGTGGAATTGTCCTTCAGTGCCTTATAAACTACAAAACAAAAGCATGGCTACATTGAGTATCTTTGTTCATTCAGTGACAATACACATATTAATAAAAAGTTTCAGGAGAAAAACACTAAGTTTCATTTTTGAGTAGAACTTGGATGCTTATCTGTAATTCATTTTTTTGGTGTAACTTTCTGAAAGTATATTTATTTATAATAATGACAGTATTATGACTGCTGATAAATAAAAATTTTTGAGTGATAGCATTTATATGTAAATAGATCACAACATATTTTCACTGTCTAGATGACAGATGAGTCAGAATCAATGCATTTTATGCTAGTGAGTTTACAAATACTGAGTGGCCCTAATCTGAGTTTATACTTTGGTAATAAGGAGCAGAAAGAGAAATTTTATCTGTATTTGTATTTTTATGGTATCTTTCATGGTTTTTAGTATAGTAGCATTTTATCTTTTGGTGGTAATCTTGCATCAGGTATTTTTTTCAGGAGTATTCTTATGCCTAGATGGTGCTGTTGGATGATGTTAGGAGATTTCTCAGTAACTATGAAATCAGGAACATTCAACAAGAAGCTTCAAATTGAACAGGAAGATTAAAAAGGAGATGCTGAACTTTAAGTCATGAGTTGTAGGGCATTAGAAGTTGAAAAAAGCCCTGATGACTTGAATTGCAACTTCTGACACAAATGATGAGTGCTGGAACACATTTTCTATGAACACAGGCCGAGAGAGTTGGCATTGTTCAGCCTGGAGAAATGAAGGCTCCTGAGAGACTTTATAGCACCTACCATTATCTAGTGGGAGCCTTTTAACAAGGGCGTATAATGACAGGTCAAGGGTTAATACCTTTAAATTGAAAGATGGGTTGCGATTAGATATAAGGAAAAGATTCTTCACTGTGAATGTGGTGAGGCACGGAACAGGTTGCCCAGAGAAGGTGTGGCTACTCCAGCTCTGGAAGTGTTCAAGGCCAGATTGGATGGGACCATGAGCAACCTGATCGAGTGGAAGGTACCCATGGGAGGAGGGTTAGAAATAGATTACCTTTAAGGTCCCTTTCAACCCAAACCATTCTGTAATTCTATATTTAGGTCTTCATGGCCAGCAAAATACGAAGTGACACCTTCAATTCCTTTTTCTGCTTTGGTGTTGCTACAGAAATCTTGCGTTTCATAAACATGTGTGATTTTCCCCAACGAGGAAAGAGGATGCCTGTATTTTGGTCACCATTTTTTTCCCAGCAAGTATATCATTAGAATCCTACTCATATTTTGTTGATGTTTGTTCTAGAAAATCCAAATTTGTCAGCATCTTACACAAGAATAAGAAACTCTGAGTGGGAACAATGTTCCCTGATTTGTCAAAATCAGTGAGCAGAGGGAGGCAGAATATTTAATGAGCACTTTTTGGTTGGAGTTTGTAACAGCCAGAACATCCTCTTGGCTCTGGCCAAGACCACAGATAAAATCTTATGGCAATTTTTAACAGCAAAGGTGGAGGTGTGTAATCCTGGCAACTAGGGGATTTAATGATAAAAGAATGAAGTCTGATATCAATATGAAAGAAAATTCTTAGTGTCCTGTCTTGAGCATAAGTATACATGCAGTGGTAATGGATGCCTCCTCTTCAGATTTACAGTTCTGAGTTTAGAATTGCAGGTGAATGTTGAGCTGCTTCAGTTTGAGAAATCATGACAACGGTAATTGAAACAACTAGATTTATGTTTGACTGCTTAGTGTAGGAGGTCTTTTTGTTGTCTTTAACCTAGTGTTAAGTCACTCTTTAAGTAAAAGAGACCACGTATGGTTTCTCTCTTGACTGTATGTCTGTATAGAATGTCTAGAGAATGCTATTCATTTATCTCCCCTTGAACGCTTGGGGGCTGGGGGCACAGGGACTCAGGAGTGTCCCCCTCCCCGCCTTCGGACACACGGCCTCAGCACCCCAGGCAAGAAACAGCCCAGGCCGGGGGCTGGCAACACAGGGAAGCCAGCAACCAATCTCCCCTTGAACTCTCGGAGGCTCGGGGAAGAGGGGCACCCAGGGAGCCAAGACTTCCCACCTGTGGGTACTTAAACCATTAACTCTCTCAGGAGCGCAGCGATCTGGAGCGCAGTGAACAGGGGCAAGGCAAACAGGGACGGCAACTGCGGGGGGCTTGGGCAACTGCGGGGGGCTTGGGCAACTGCGGGGGGGCTTGTAAATAAGCAATTAAGAGGCAGTTAGCGCGGCAGTTCGCGCGGGCAGGGCTGGTGGGCAGGGTAGCAGACGCTGTCTTGTCAGGTGCTGTCTCTCCTTCCTCTCTGTGTCAGTCATGGCCAGAACCAGATGCTGAGCCTGGTGTCCTGTCCTTGGCAGTAACTCAAAGCAGGCAGCACAACACACTGCTCTTGCCAGCACTCTCCCTCTGCTGTTGGACTGCGAAGTGTCACATGGAGCTCGGGATACATCTTTTCCCCCCTACTTGGGGCAGTGACTTTCTAGACCTTAAATTTAACATGTATATGCACTTACTATAGCATGCTACAATGTGTGTAGATTTCAAGAAACTCAGGGTGTATGGACATTGCATCCAGTAATGTGAGGTGGTTCGTGTAGGCTGGAGAAACCTTTACATTACAAGGCAGAGACTAAAGTGAAAAGAGAGTGAACATGATTAAAAGAAAAGTTGGGGTAATTCTCCTTCTCTCTGCTAGAGTCTTAAAGGACACACTGTAAGTTTCTGTGTGGCTCCAGAGAGGTTTGGGTGGATCTGTACCTCCTGTGGGCCAGGCAGTAGTGGGATCTGCAGAACAGCATGTTTGACTGTACGAAGTGAAGTTTATTGGTTCAAGATACTCTGAAAAAGTTTCAGTTTTGTGCCTTCGTTAGTGAATTTCGATTGAATTTAATATCTTTATTGATGATATGGACTGGGGAATTGAGTCCACCATTAGCAAATTTGCAGATGATACCAAGTTGGGGGCAATAGTTGAACTGCCAGAGGGTAGAACAGCTCTTCGGAGGGACCTTGACAGGCTAGAGAGCTAGGCAGATTCTAATGGTATGAGATTTAACAAGTCCAAGTGCGGTGTTCTTCGCTTTGGACACAACAATCCCATGCACCGATATGGCCTGGGGAATGAGTGGCTGGAGAGTGGAGAAATGGAGAGGGATTTA
>WEKX01002343.1:153628-193943 GCA_013390025.1 Pitta sordida
CCAGCGGCCCCGCCCCCCGCCCCCCCCCCCCGCCGCTTGCAGGACCTGGGATTCGCCACTTGGCCAGCGTTGGGGGCCATCCCCCCCCTGCTCGCCGATTGGCGTTCAGGGCTGCAGCTTGCCGCCCACCCCCCGCCCACATCGGCAGAGCACATCCAGACAACTGAGACAAGCCCCGCTCTCTGGACCATCCTCCAGACCTTATTAGGGGAGGGGGTGTTGCTACAGGTGTGGCGTACTTGACTACGTAGTCCGGTCGCTATCTTTGTGGATTTCACGACTCTCATGAGACGGACCAGACCTAACAGCCTGTGAGTAACGGGNAAATTGAAAACCTCTTTGATTCGAAAGGTATAGTAAACTGAATGAGGTTTTTTCCTTTCCACTTCAGGAAGGNGTCACTGTAGTATGTTTGGGTACACTGTCTTCAGGATAAAGCATCTCTGTTTACATAAAGAGATTCTTATTTATTTATTTAGATGAAATACCTTTTGAAAGTGTAGTTCCCGATAAAATTCTTGCTATCTTTGTAGAAATGTTGTAAAAAGCAGAGAGACCTAGCATAATTTCCCTGACATCTAAGACACAGAATAAATTTTACTGAACTGTTTTGACTTTTTCTTTCTACCGTGGAGTTAAAACATGTACATATAAAGATTCATAATTTTTACCTATTGACTAAAATATATATGTATATATATACTATATACACAAGTAAGAAAAGAGTTTATTTATTGTTTAATACAAAAATTGATCACTTTATACTTTGAAAAGTATGTATATAAAAAGAGTATATATTTCGTAGCTTGTTCAGTAAATTCTAACTGCTGTACCTGGATAATCATCTTATAAAAAAAATGCAACCTACCATTCTGTAATTGTAGAACTTTTTTTTTTGTCCTCAGTTTATTGCCTTTGCATGCAACTTGTGTCATTTTATTCTTCTGATCCCGTGTTTTCTCAGAGGTCTTTATGTAATATTACAGCAATCCCTCGAATATCCTGGGAGGGTCGGTTCCAGAAAGATGCAGTGATAAGCTAAATCCGTGAAGTAGCAGTAAATAGAATAAATACGGCAAAGCTGTAAAGCCATGTCATGGGTTAGATTTGATTTTTCCATAACTAGCATGCTGTTATCAAACTCTGAGGAAGGGATATGTTAAACCAACTAAACAAAAGGCAGAACTCCGCAACAAGGATGTGGGTGGAGGATTGCTTTTGACTTTGGGCTGCAGAGCTAATGGCTCTTGACGGCCCATTTGCCCTCTGATGGCTGTGCCAGGGAGGGAGGAATGTTCTTTGTGGGTTTTTTGTTTTTCTTTTCTCCTTGTTACCCTTGTGTTACTGTTTGATCTTTTTTTCTTTCTTAGTACATATAATGTAAATNGTATTCCGTATTCTGACCTAGGACAAGCCGGTAAAGCCGAGGAAAAAGACCCACGATGTATTGAAGCCATGAATGATGGACCGCGAAGTAGTGAGAGATTACTGTATTTTTATTAGATAAAACCAGCATTCCTGGTACATTTTCTATGTGTCTTCTATTAATGTGATTGGGAAGGGACTCTCTGGGCTGCCTTATTTTTTGTTTATTTATATGCTTGTGGTGGAGTGCCTTGTCATATGCAAGTCAAGTGGATCAGTGAGTCACTGTGATGTTAAAGTCAGATTACAGTCAACCTCCCCTATTTTACTCAATTATTTGGGAATATTATATGGTCACTGATAATGAATCGTCTCTTGACTTCACTGATATATTCCTGTTATTGCTGAAAAATTTACTACTATGGCAGATGTAGTACAGATACTAAACAAAATAAAATGGAATGCACATCATAACCGAGAGGTACTTGCTGAGTTCTGGTTACAGAGTTTTTGTGTGTGCAGTACAGTTCAAGATACACTTCTAGGACTGACTTTTTTTTTTTAATCAGTACATAACGATTTTTTAAATTTTAATCCAGTCAGCACCATTTTTTACAGGCAACTTTCAGAACAGGACTGCACTTTTATATGCATTAGGGAATTTTTATGATTATAGGACGATATGTTGGTTCTCTTGCGCATGTATCAGCTACATGATACAATAGAAAAACATCCGCTTGTAATTCCTGCAGCAATCTAATTGAACAGCACTGTATTATCTGCAATAATTCTCATTTCTTATACCAATTCCATTTAGAAACATAGCAGGATAGAAGCAGAAGTAGCTGTTGCAAAATGTGGAATATGTAAAATTTTCTTAAGAAAGGATGTTCTTTGATTTTTGATCTTTGTATACTTTCAAAGCATGAACAGCAGGAAGGGATATTTAATAAATGAAACAGATAGCAGCTAACAAGCATTAAGTGATGTCCAGGTGTTAAAAAGACAAATTACTTCTTGGTAGAATTGCTTGTTAAGGTTTAGGGCTTGACCTGCTTCAGTGATCTCAGATCTAGGGGGAGATTAACAAAGCTTGGGAAGAAGGATACCCACTTATAGTGGACACCAAGAATGCAGAATTTACGGGCCACAAGGTCCTTTGGCAGAACTCCCAAGGAAGAAACTAGTAAAGGCAACTCAGCAGTTGAGCTGGAGTCATCTCCAGCTATGTAAAATCTGATTCCGACAGGGAGTTCTCAACTGCTGACTCACGGCCCCACTGTCCCAAGAAACCCATCAAGTTAAGAGAAGAGAAGGACTGAACATGTGGATTTATTACACTGAGAAGTGAGAGAATAATTAACTAACAGAAGACAGAATACTGATTAATAAGAGAACTATGTAACTTGTAGGAAATGAACACTAATTCCTTTGTTTGCTAAAATGTATAAATAGAAAAAAGGTTTGATACTTGGTGTACTTGATTTGTGACATACCACCAAGCTCCCAGACTTGCACAACTCTGAAATAAATGATCAGTTTCTCTCTCGAGTGTGTAATTATTGGCTTGTTGCACACCAGGTAACAAATCCAATTTTTGTGTACAACAAGATCACCCAAATTACTGAATCACATCACATGCAGTTCTGCAGTGAGCAATAATTCATGAACATCTATTAAAGCATCTGCTGTGGTTGGAAGTCAGAAGTATGCCCAGAATTTCAAGTCCTGTTGTATCAAAGTCACGTGAATTATTACACCATCAAGAAAGCAAGTTTATCTCCTTTGTCTTGAGGAACTCCAGTGACTTGTATCCCTAGCAAATGATTCATACTGACATGTCCCGTGTCATTCTCCTTTCCTTTCTTTCCGAATTCCAAATGACAAATGACTGAGTAATGCAGTGAAGTTGTTCTGTGGATATGAGCATGCTAAGAACTGTTGAGAAACAGTGATTTGATTATCTGTACTAAGAGAGAACCATTTTTATGATATTTAAAATACTTAGTTTTATATTCTGATACATGAATAATTATGGCTAAAATGCTTTCCCGAAGAAGTAACAATACAACAATTGGCTCATAATTTTGACTTTTTTTCTTTCATGACTTTTGTGTGGCAAGTGGGAAGATGTGCTTTAAGTGATTTGTATTTTGCCTTATCCTGAAATTGCTGCACCCTTATCTCCTATGTGGCTTCAAAGACTTGGTTTGTAGCATTGCAGATGTGAAGATTATGTATTTGGTCATGTGCTCTGTTTGTCCTGGCTCTAATAGTGGCTTTTCTGGTTCAAGAAAGGCAGCACAAACAGCATCTGCAGCTTTGTAGCTATTCTGCAGGAGCTTTGCAGCAGTGTCAATCTTCATAAGTGTGTCAGATTCTTCCTATGAATAAGTACTTCACAGCACTATTTCTTCCTTGTTGGGTTTGCTTTATGGGTGATAAAGGTTCCTTAGGAACCAGTCTGTTTCTTTCATGTGATACATCACAGTGAGGATTTGTGTCTTTTCCATGTATCTCTTGGAGTAAGAAATGAGAGCAATTAAATGGTAGTGTTGATTTCAATGAGCCTCTTTTGGGGACAAATACATACATGTGTAGTATCTTTGAACTGGCTGTATTACACAGACAGTGGTGTTCGGGTTTTTTTGGTTGCAGTTTTCCAAGGTGATATTGTACACCAGGATATACTGGAATTCTCTTACTCTGAAGAATGCAAAGCATCCAGGACTCCTCTCTCCTTCTTGATCTTAGATATGAAATGTGCATCTTAGATAATTAATCTAAAGTTCTGTGATTACAGTTATGCATAGAAACAGTATTTTTATAGTAATTGTCTGGTGCTGCTTGTAGGTGTTCAGGAAGTGCTGCTGGCATTTCTAATGGTGCTAGTTTATTCCTGGAGAGCAGCCTTGTTCCTGTAGCTCCTTACATACTGCAGCCTTTTTTTGTAGTTCAGAAAAACAGTGTGTCCTAATGTGTGTGTGATGGTGTTTTTCCCGTTTTCTGAAGTTTTGTCAAGACTTCTGTTTTAAATCATTTATTAAATTATCTCAGGGTGCAGATTTTCGTATTACAGAATTAGAATCTTTATATTAGAACAAAAGTATTTCTGTAATAATTAGCTTTTGTGGCCTTTCAGCCCACCAGATGGGCAAATAGTCAAAGCCTAAAATGTTTCAGAATAAGTAGAATTTTCCAAATTAGAATACATGGTTATTGTCACGGTGACTAAAACTCCTATTTTTCTGTGTGACTGTAGAGGTTAGGACACTGCAGAATATCCCTGGTATCTGCAGTGTGGAGCCTAGGCAGTGAGTCATAAATGCTATTCTGTCTTGACTATCTTCAGGATGGAGCATAATGCAAACGCGGTGTTCTTTAGCTCTGGCTTCTTTCCAGGGGCTTTCAGGCAAAACATTGGCAGTAGGCAGAGTGGCTTTTACGATGGGAAGGCTTTTATTGATTGTATCGGTACCAGCAGCATCTTTTTCGATACTCTACTCCAGTAACTAGTGTTAGTGAAGAGTGAGATTTGGTTGCTGTCAGTTTGTTTTTAAAATGTGACCTGGTGGGCTCTGACTGTTCCTGAGTTTTGAATTACAGCTCTGGTATTTGACATGGGTGTGCCAGCGTAGCTGGATAGGTACTAAGATTCCATTTATAAATGATACGATGACTCTTGGGTTTATGCTGATATGGAAGCACGGTAAACCGTACAAATTTAGGAACTTTGATAAAACATTCCACATTCCTGTAATTTCTGCGTCTTACTTCTCTTTTCTTTCCAAGCATGAGGAAAACCATTAAAAGAGCTTCTCTTCCCCTCCCCACCACCCTCTCCCCTACAGCATGGTATGGTATCATTTTCTCAAAGTGCTAGATAAGGGCTGTTTGAATATTAGCGGATCCTCAAACCACTACCCTTATTGCACTGAAAAAACCCGAAGAGAGCTAGCTCAGCCTTCTCACACTATTAACACGCCATTAAATAGATACAGGTCTGTGGGGAAAATAGAAAAATACTGCAAGATGTAGGTGTTACCTGGTTTTGTCCTCTTTTTTAATTGTAGAATGTCACTTTGGTTTACATCTTAATTAGCTCACATATTTAGTAATTATATCAACAGAGATAAATGTATTTGGCTGAAATTTTGGTTTTTTTTCTTGGGGTAGTAGTTAATATCTTGAGGTGTTGTTTGTTTTTAGTGATGGCTTTTTTGGTCTTAGGGGAACTCTGAGTTAGTTATTAAATTGCAGTGAACTGTATGATTATGGTGAGTACTGACCTGATGACCATCTTCCTCTTTTCTTCACTTTCTAATATACTGCCTTGAACTCCCCAGTTTAACTAAACCTATTCTACTGAATGTGGCCATTGCACTTCATAGTTCCCAAGTACCTGGGAGAAAGAGAGACCAGCGTCCCTGACAGTCAGTGACAGGCATTTTAAATATCACTTCTCATATAAGATTATTCAAGCAGGTCCATATATATGATAGCTAAAGAGAGATGGTGCTGTGTAACATATACAGCAATTAGGTCAAAGAGAGGGTTGAACTGACAAATAGTTTTGTACTGCCTAGAAGATGCCATTTATAACCAAGCTTCTTTACAATAAATAGAGTCTATTATTCTTCACAGAATAATAGATTTTTTAAAAAATTTGTCAATACTCTTTGTCATAGTGTATTGTGTTCAGGACAGAAAAAGGAATTGGAGCTTTTATTGCAGTTCTTTTTGTATTGCATTATTTTCAGCTTCAAAATTATGGAGATATGCCACTTCCTTGTTTTATCCAGTGAAGTTGTGATGAGAGGTTTTAAAGGAAACAGATAATATATTTATATTTGGAAGAAACTTCAAGGAAATGGTACCTCCAGACTTTGGCTCTATTCCACTAGTTTGAATGTACCATCATTGGAATACTTCATCATAACTTAGGTGATGAGTCATTTCTGACTCAGACAAAGAAAATGTCAATCTATAAAGAAACCCAAGATTCGAAATGAGAATGACAGTCAGGACTGAATAAAAATAGGGAATGTTGGAAATCTGGATATGAAATTCCCTACCATCTCCATTTTGTAGGGTTTT
This sequence comes from Pitta sordida, assembly GCA_013390025.1. Taxonomy (NCBI): domain Eukaryota; kingdom Metazoa; phylum Chordata; class Aves; order Passeriformes; family Pittidae; genus Pitta; species Pitta sordida. The sequence goes on from WEKX01002343.1 coordinate 160,091, forward strand.
ATTTGTCTAGTGAATGAAATCATAAAGAAAACCCTTGAAATTTTGTCTCCAATTAATGAAAGCTGTCAATATGGTAATTGAATGAATAGATTAATTAAATATTCTTGAAATAATTATTCTTGTATAACCCACAGTAGTTCACGTAATGAAGTGCAATATATGATAGGCTTCTCTTTTGTGCTAAATTCTTTGAACTATTAGCTGTCAGTTCACTTGGGATAGTGAGGTGATGTTTGCTGCACAAATATATAGAGGCGCTGGTAGGGGAAGAAAAAGGCAACAGAAATCTAATGACAGCTCTTTTGCTTGGATGCATAGACCATGCAAAAGTGAAGTCCTTGTGGTCTCTTTGATGTACAAGTCACATAAAATGGCCTCCTTACTTGTTCTTTATGCTGTTATAAAGGACTTATGTCTTACATAAAAGCCCACCAACATCAGTGCCATTGTCAAGTCCTTTTTGTGCAAGGTAGAGTTACATTCTATGTTCACTATTATTGGTCTTGCCAATTGGTCAAGTAAAATCAGTAAGTTTTCTGCTTCAAAAGGGACTTAGTGACTAAGCGCCAGGTCTAGTTTGGTGAAGCCCTCAGAGGATCAGGAGATAGAGGAGGAGGGAAAAGAAGAAAATACATACTTGTGATGGCAAAACTTGCATAGTTTCTTAAAGGACTCGAAAAACATACAAACCTTTTTAATGAAATGAAATGAAATAATATTAGACTTCTACATACATTCTAGTTACTTGCTTTCCTTAATGTTTGAAGTCAAGACAGAGAGCACTGAAAATTTGCTATATATACATAGAAAAGTGAAAACTGGGAATATTGTACTTGATATTACTCTCATTTATGCTTTCTCATGCAACTTTCCCATTTAGAGAATAGACTGGGTTAATCATTGTATTTGGCTGAATCAAATTTCAAAGAACATGCAGAAATAGTTTATAATACATCCTTCTCTTACTGTCTTCTGTGCTGAATCGTCCTGCAACTGTGAATATTGCTGTCTTATGTTAAAATTGTTGGATAATCCTTTCATTTGGATTTTTGTCTCCCCACAACCTGAAGGCATCATTGCCTCATCTTAGAAGGACCAAAAAGCTCCCCACCAAACATTCTAAGAAGCAGAACCGTAATAATTCTAGGAGTTTTATTTCTATTAGCCTTTACTTTATGTTTTAGGTGCTTCCTTCTCAGTGTACAAAGGAGACGAGTGTATTAGAAGCAACATGTCAAGAGCACTACCTGTCCTGTCAGCACATCATCATTCAGTTTTGCTATACTGAAATTGTAAAGGAGGCTTCAACACAATATTGGTCCTATGGGTATTGCTGGCTTTGATCATAAATTGCCTTTCTTTAATTGTTTACCATCCTTGATAATGCTGGATTCTGTATATGTTGGAAGGCCCTCTGTCCCAAAGTGTTCATGATCACTAAAAATTCCCCCAGACTCTCTGGTGTTCTATTTCTTTGTAATTTGAGTTCTCTTTAAATCTAATGAATGTGACTAAAGAAGCTGATACCATTAGCAGGTAAAATGAATATTTCTGTGGTCTCTGTGACATCCTTAGCCTTTGATTTTTTTGGTACATGGATTAATGCAGTGTAGGGAAAATATTGTGATATTGGCATTCAGCTACCACAGATTCCTAAGGGTAACCCCTGCAGAATGAAATAAGTTGTTTAAGCAAATAAACACAACATGTAATTACTTTGTTAATTACATGTAAAAGCTCTTTAGTTTTCTATAGCTTCTATTTTTGATTCATTGCCACAAGAAGATAGAAATGATCATTATAAATAAACAGAACTTTTATTTAAATCTCTATGTGAAAATATGATTTTGAAAACCAGGCTTGTCCTCTTTATAAAAATGAGTTTGGGAGGTAGCTCCTGCTGTGATGTTCTCTAGAGGCTGGATACAGAACTCAGCTTAACGCCTTGTACCATGAACAACATTTCAAGCAGGGCAGTATTTTATTGTGGAATGTGAGAAAACACAGTTTTTTACAGATCACATTGACAAACACAATCTGTTAATGGTTTGCTAGTGTAAAGAACAACACTTACTAAGCTGGCAAAAATAGTTCTAAAACGACCTTTTTAGGCCACAGCAAAGCCATGATTTACCAAACACTGACAAAATTCTTTTGCACTTCAGCACTGCTTTATGGAGAGCTCTGATGTACACTCTGTTTTTACATCTCAGTGCTGCAGCAGGCAGACTGTATTTATGTGATGCAGTTATTCAAGAAAATATGCAGATACAGTGGAAAGTAAATGGAACAACTGTACACCAAGCAGTACTCCTAGAAAGCAAGGAGTGAATGTGGAGTGCAGTGCTCTTGCATTATCAGCTGTGAAACTTTGAGGGAGGATTGAGGCAGAGGCACTGGAGTATATGTGTGATGTAGAGCCTTTTTGTGTACTCGGAAAGATTGCTAGTAGGATTTTATTGAAGTGAAGCACAAATACCAGTGACATAACTGGTCATTTTCAAACTAGATTTGTGTCAGTACTACATAGACACACACAAGGACATTGTTTTAATGTTATTTTTATAACAGTTGCAGTATGTTAGTAGAAAATTGTTTGATTGTGTCTTTTTTTTTTAATGTGTTTTTTTGGGTTTGGCTGTGGTTTATTTTTTGTGGGTTTTTTTTGGGGGGAGGGGTAGAGTTGGTTTAGTGGGTTTTTTTGTCCCATTTAGACAAACCCAAAGTGCACATTGTTGCTAGGAAGCCACTGGCTTATGTGCTCCAATTAACTCTTTCGGAATGCAAAATCTTCTGAAAGGTTACTGCAAACTTGATAACTGTTGCAGCCATATTCTATTATTCTATTAGATTTTTTTTTAAGGCAGAATGCTGCAACTTGCCTGGTTCTGTGCTGAGAGCACTTGGCACTTTTACAGCTATGTCATTGTACAAACTATCCTGTGTATACAGCACAGCAAGCATTTCATCCAAACCATTAGAGACAGTAGGTCTAAGTCAGTGATTTTCTTTTGTGCTTTTTCCAGTACTTAAAAATTTTATGCCTCTGAAATATTTCTCAGTATATTTTTTTATTACAAAGCCAGCAGTAAAGAAGCAACCATTCTCCTCTTGATTAGACTACCTCAGATCTCAGGAATTACTAAGGAAGGTTAAAATACTGCGAAGTCATGCTGACTTGGTTGCAGTTGTAGCTTGGTTTGCAGTTGCTCATCATTCTTAATGCAGAGGTCTAATTTATAGTTACCAGCTTACTAAATTTAGATTGGACTGAATTTGAATTTAGAATTACTGGTCTATTTGAACAGGTGAATACTTCATGCCCTCATTGAAACTTACATGATACCATGCAGAAAAAAGAGGTGCAGCCTTGCCATCAGACACAGGGATACCCTAAGCAAGTGAGGATGTGACACTCCCTGTTAGCATCCAATGCTGGTACTTAATTTTCTAGTCCTTTTGGGATGTGGAGAATCTTTGAGTGGAGTAAACTCTAAGAGACTATGAGCAGTGCCTGATTTGATTCTTTATGCTACTCATTCCCAGATGGAAAACAATTGTACTGTAGGAATTGTGTAGGTATTTCTGTTTCTGTTTCAGGTATGATAAAATGATACAGTAATTGAAAGATAGATAGAAAATTGTGTTATGGGCTATAAATAGCAAAAGGACATATGGGAATTTACGCACAGGGGTGAAACAATAGAAATACTTGCACTGTCTCTGAGACTAATGGTGTCAGCCAGGACATGGGAGTGGAAGAGTCACCTCTGTTCAGGGCAGTGTGGTTGTTCGAGGAAACTGCTGTCAGTGCAATGCTCATTTTTTGATGTGGTCTAGTTACCATACAAAGGAAAAGTCTGTAAGTTAATAATTGAACAACTGAAGAGAAGTAAATAAACAAATACTTAATTTCGACATTTGACTTTAATGAAATATTCCAAGATTTCTGAAGTATTTTAGTGCCTTTTTGTTTTTTTCCTGTAAGAAGTGTGTTTATAAAAACTTCTTTATGAGAAATTAGTCATAATCTGTGTTCCAATAGTCACAGTTTCTGTAATTTATAGTATGTAATTAGAACTAACTTTCCACTGCAATTACCTTTTTGTTGTTAAAGAGACGATAGTACTTCCATTACAGCATTGCCCACAAAAGCATACTTCTGCAATAGCAGAAGGCAGAAAGTTACAGCTTTATTTGTTGTTGTTTTCTTGCACTGTTTTTGTTCCTGCCCTGTTGATCTTTTCATTAATGAACTGGCAACGGATTTAAGTCTGCACTGTAGTTTATTTACTCTTGATCAATCTTGCATTAACTCACCTGCATAAAAGATTATATTTTGCGAGTTAGTAAAAAACCTAGGTAGTTCATTAGTGTGTTCTGTGACCTTTTTAGACCTCCTTATGCATATGAATATCAGCTGCCTTCTAAGACAGGAAGCACAAACCAGATTGAACATTCAAAGCTTTCTGTTACTTCATTGCTGCCGTCAAACTTCAGAGGGCAAGACGTTATTTTAGATTACCTGAGGTTTTCGGTTTTTTGAATTCAGGACAGACTTTAAAGCTAAATTAATCCTTAATTGATCTTATTTGTAACTGAATTTATTGTAGAAAGAAATGTTTCCTTTATGAATTAGGTTACATCACTATTCATGGAAAGTCATCACTTGGTATTTATAATTCACCCTGTCCAGCTAACCAGTGTGGAAATGGTCAAGCCTGCAGAAGAGCTCTCTTTCAGCTGTATTAGTTGACTTCATCAGTTTTCTGTGCTAAAGTAGCAATTCTGTTGACTACTAGATTTTGCATCTATCTCTTGGTATGTCCTGTGACTGTAGCTGAGTCACTGACTTTGGGCAGCGCAGGCCAGATGCTGGATTTGCCTTTTGGCTGGTCTTTTCAGTTGCACTGTTTGCTATTTGCTTTGATATTAATGCATCTCGAACAGCAAAATGCTTGAGAGTTTCTTTCATAATTGAACTGCACATTTGGCTGCTCATACTTGGTCAGCCACTGACCAACTCTGGGCAGTTGTACTTATTCAGGAGAAGAAGGAAACATTTCTTTTTATCTTCCCCAGTATTATCCATTTCCTTTCTCTCTCACCTTAAAATGAACTTCATTTTTTCACCTTTCAAGTTCTATAATGTGTGTCAGAGCTTGCTGCAGTTACTGTATTTAATCCACCTTGCTGATACTCTCAGCAGCTCTCTGAAAGGTGCCTCTCTAATCATGTTTACTTCCAGAAATGTAAAATATTAATTTGTGGTGTTCACAGACATAAGAGCAATTTATCATTTTATATTTGGTAAAATTTAAAAAAAGTTTTGAACTCACCTTCAATAGTCAGAGGGCTTAAAAACCCTGTTTATTATGTTTATATCAATGATAGTGTACCACAGGTCTAGTAGTATTGAAATAAGACATCATTTGCTTCCTCTTAAGCCGTTCATATTTTTGTTCAGATCAAGCTGAAAAGAAACTTCTTCATATCTCAGCCTTAGAGAGAAAAGGTAGAATTTGCAGCCATGGCCTCTTCCATGAAGAACAGATTTTTGCAAATAGAGAATATGTTTTATATTGTTTTCAAAGAATTTTTTGCTGTGAGCTGACCTAGGCTGTGCTATGATTTAAAAAAGTGGAGGATCTGTAGAGCTTGCGTTAGAAAAGATAAATTCAAAGGATCATGGTGGTGATGATGGTGTGCAATTTGTTAGAGGATGTGAACAAAGAAAAAGGAAAAGGGACCTGGCACAATCATGAAATATAAAGGAGTTACTGGGTTGGTAGGGAGGTAGTCTGTACTTTGTGACTGTAGGATGAGGGAGAGGAAGAATGAAAATACTGGAGAGGAGGCAGGTTGAACTTTGATGAGGATGATTTTGCAGAACACAAAGCAATCTCTGGGAGTCTGGAGTGATGCAAGATGAAGAACATTGAGGGAATAAATAATTTGTAGTAAAAAGTTAAGATGTTAATATGTAATATCTAGTGGCATGTTAGTGATTTTTGTTTCTACTGCTCTGTTATCCCTACAAATCTGTGCTGGTTATCCTGGGTTATTATGTGGCACTTGGGTAATGAAAATGTTTTTTAGCATCAGATATCTCACAAGCACCTCGTGAGACTGGGGGGTGTGAATGTTGATCACTGCACAGAATAGTCCTCCAGCCTGTGTGAGATTAACCCATTTCTCAATTGATTGACTGACCTTGCTATTTCGTGATTGCATAGCTCTGAGTGTCTCAGTCTTATTTTGGGTTGCTGTTGTACATATTATGGTTTATTATATATCAAGCAGAGAAAAACTAGCTTCATTTCTTGCAGGTGATGCTAATCTAGCAGATCATGCAATAATGATCGTCACTTGCTAAAGTGTTAGAGGACAAGTTGGTTTTAGATATATGAAACAGGGTCCTCAGCTTGGCATTGCTAACCTTCGTGCTTTCTATAAGACACCAAAAGGTGCTAAATGTATATGTTCTCTCTTAAATTATGAGGAAGTGTAAGTAGAATAATGCTCAAAGAGAAGAACTGTTTTTAATATTAGCATTTTTTCTAATTTTTGGGTATACATATAACTGTTAATTGTGACCAGAAGACTTAGTTCTTTTTTTTATTTTTTGAGTGTTCTTGTAGTTCGTTCGTTTGTTCCTTCCTTCCTAGGTTCACAGGTTATTCTGAGTTGGAAGGGACCCACAGGATCATCTAGTCCAACTCCCAAGCGAACACCCAACCCAGGGATCGGGCCCACAAGCGTGGAACCATGGGCACCATGCTCTATCCACCCAAGCCTCCCACCGACTAGACCATGTCACTGAGCTCCTCATCGCCTCCCTCCCTCTCCCTTCCTCCCTCCCTCTCCCTTCCTCCCTCCCTTCCTTCCCTCCCTCCCTCCCTCTATTAGACCTTTTATTATCTTTTCTAAAACCTCCATGGAAGTGTATCGATGGAAGAGTGTAATGTGGCTTATTATATGAGCTATTTGCTATTGTGAAATTCATCTCTGATTGGAATAAGTGTTCATGCAATCCTCTAACCAGTATACTGTCGTAGCACACCATGTCTGCTACTGTATGCGATGTGGTTAAGCATCACGTTGAAGACTAGAGTGTGCACTGCTGTGGGAACTAGGGAAATTACCATTGTGCTCAAGCAACCCTTCAACTTTCCTCTTAATTAAGTAAATATAGGCCTTTCTGTGCATCTGACTATAAAATGTTTGTCAATTCTGTAATTATGCCAATTCTCTAAACTTCATCAAACTCATTAAAAATCTTAGGGAAAGCTGTGGAAACTGTTAGATGCCTACAGTCTTGTAAATATAGTGTATTTGTGCACTAGCAAATTTTGCATTTGAAGAGAGCTCCTCTGTGTAGTAGGCAGAGGTTTAAGAAGGGCTCTTTGCTAAGATTTGAGATTAGATGTTTTTAAAGGAGAATTAAAGGAGAATAGCAAGCACATTCTTAGCAATTCAGAAAAATTAATTTTTGCAAGAACTTATTAGAATTTGTGGTCAGTTTACATCACTGGTTGCTTATGCATGGGGGTTGAATGATTTGCTATGGTATAGGATTTATTTTGAACAGGAAATAAGCTGGAAAATTCTCCAGTATCATAGTTTTATAATCTGATTATTTACAAAAATCAATACATATTAGGAAGAGTTTTCTGTCTATAATGTGATTTGGAAATCAGTGACTGATGGAAACCATGCAGCTTTTTAATGATGAGAATATTCTAGGACTACTGAGTTTTTTCTGTGCGAAGTGCCTTGGGGCATTGCTGTCTCCATATTAGATCATGCTTTGTGCACAGAGGGAGGCAATTTAGTGTGGTATAATTTCAGCTGAAATTATTAGTAGTGTTAGAAGTAAAGTGTTCCTTCTATGACATATGAATGTTACTTCTGAGTATACTGTGATTTTTGTTAGTAAAGCTAAATGTCAATTCATTAGTATTTCAAAAGTGTAAGAATAAGCAGATCTAGCTATTGAAGTCTGCAGGACTTAACGTTTAGTGTGATACAGGAAACATTGTGTTTCACTCATGGAGGAGAGTCCATGAAGGAAGAGGGTATTGTTGTGGGGCTTTTTGTCACTGATTTCCTCTGTCAGGAAACTACTGTTGAGCTACTGCCAATTTTTATGCTCAGTTTAATTTTAGTCAATGTATCTTAGACTTTGCAGGAACTTCAAAAGTGATTATTCCATCTCATGGTCTTTTCAACCATGCTGTGATTCCTAGTGCATTTGTCAAGTGTTCAAGGCATTTTTAGTATTTTTTTTTTACTTGAACAATAGTTGTCTATTTTTCTTTTCTGTCTTTCTAATGGAACGATCACTGAGTGAGGTGCAAAGAAATTCATGTAGTAATGAGATAAAAAAAAGACTTTATGATGTTCTCCTGCTCTTCTGTAGAAAGTTAGGTTTTAAACATACATGTCAGATTTCTTTAAAGCAGTAAGAAAAATATTAACAGTGATCAGAATATAGATTTCTTTAGGTTTGAAGAACATTTAACATTATTCCATATGAAAGATCAGACTTAATAAGTGCTTAGTGACATAAAAGGATTAGATTAGAAAATCTCAAGTGGAAGATTAATGGAGTGCCCCAGAGGGAGAATTAAGAAAAAGTATTAATTTTATTTTCTCTCTCTTATTCTGTGTTGACTTAGTTTTTTATTTGTTGATTGGTTTCAATTTTAGGAATGGAGAGGCTGCATTATGGTCTTCCCTGACCTCTTGCTATGGTGTAGGTCACTGGACTACCCTCAGTGAATTCCTGCTTCTTAATCAGCAGTGATGACTGATGTTTGGAATATACAAAAACCCCACAAAACCTTAAAAATTCCAGTCTGAATCTGAAAATGTCTTATATGTCTTAAATGTCTTATATGTTATCACACATTATCAAATGTGTGCCTTGTTTCTAAACTACATATATTTATCTCATTTTTCATTTTAGATTTTGGTATAACTTTGAGAAGAATTCTAACAATAAATTCCTTTTTCCGTGTAGTGCACCATAGATTATCAGCCAGTGACACTTCAATCTTCCATTTGACAAACTAAATAGATTGACCTCTGTAAATCTTTTATTACTAGTGGTGTTTTTCAATCTTGTTGTCTTGCTTATGGTTTTTTCTTGAACCCATTTGTGAATGTCTTTGAAATGTTGACAGTGGAACTGGACACAGTGATGTAGTTATAGAGCTGTTATGGAGGCAATATAGCCTCCCTGTTCTTCCTTCTCAATATTTCCCGGATTATATATAAGCAGTTAAATATATTATCCTGTGCAGCTGTGATCCCCTAATAGTTTGTCAAGCTAATTGATTCTAAGAATAAAAATGCATTCTGATCTTCCATTTAGCATCTCAAAAACCCAGGTTGGTGGAGGTTCTGACTAATGTATCAGTTTTGTGTCTCCTTTCTTAGTTGTCCATGACCTGATCAAACTTTGTTCCCATAAACACATTACATTTATATTGAGACAGCACTGATATTTTTTTTTACATGCTCCCTTTCAAGCATTTGACGATAACCTTCAAAATTCAAGATCAGTTGAACAGGCAGTTCTTAATTTGCTCTGAATCAGAATTTTACTTGGTAGGTTTGAAACATATATCAAAAATGTAGTGTTTGTGTGGTAGTGGAAATAAAACATGCAGAGAAACAAGAATTATCTTAATAAATGGAAGGCAGTTAAATGCAGCCAGATGTGGATTTCAAGGGCCACAAGAACTTTTTAAACTTCTGTGTTCTGAAGGATTAGTATCATTTTGGTCACAACTTTTTGTAGCTCTTTTATAAGGGAAATTAGTTTCTTTACTTTAGATCACCAGTCAATTGAGGCTTAATTAAAAAGCAGTTTAAGAGTCTTCAGGATTCTAATCTGTTTGTGTTTTGTTTGAGTTGTCTTGAAAAAAATAATAAAATAAGGGAAAAATTGTTTCTGGTTTTTGTTTTGTTTTTTTAAAGAACTTTCTGAAAATTGTGAGGATTTTTTGCATGAAAAAAAGCAGGATACATGATTTTTTTATTCTTAAAGCACTTCCTCAATTTTGAATATTTTTTTTTTTTGCTTTTAATTATTTGTTTATTTATTTTAAAATTTAAGAATGTGAATCTCTGAAAAAGTTTCAATGGAAACAAAAATCCTGCAGCAATGCTTTCTGTTTAAAAAGGTGGTTGAGAGATGTAATAGCATGTATTGCATTTTTAAAATTTGGTTGGTGTTTATTTTAATAGACCTAAATTTAGGTTAAGATAGAAAGGATGATAATGTCCATCAGTTACTTTTTTCTGCTTAATTTTTAACTGATATATACATATTGCATATTTGTGAATCTGTACACATGCTTAACCTTCTGGCTACAGCATATGATGCTGGTTGATATGCAGCCTCTGTAGTAAGCAAAAAATTTCCTTGCCATACAAATCAATTCTTCTCTATTACTGTGATAGCCTGAGGAACATGGAACAACAAAGATTTCCTAATGAAAATCCTACGTCATTGCAGCTCTTGAGGCAATCCTCAGAGACTGCAAGTGAGCTGAGGTTTTATTTTGAAAATGTCATGTAAACTGGGGGTCTGGACATACTGGAGCTCCCCTTATTACTGTGTATGCTCCAGGGCTTCTGGAAGGGCAGAAAATTCTGATTAATCATGAAGGGAGGCATAAAATAGAAAAGGTAAATGTTGTACTGTCCTCTTCTTGTCTGAATCTGACTATATGTTTTTGACTTCATCCATCAATAGATGGATAATAAAGTCTGTCATATAATTCTATATTTTACAGAGATATATGCCCATGTAAGTAATTTTTCTTAATATTATTTTTACTTTTTGTATTATTGAGACATACTGGGAGTAGCCACTCAGAAAAAACCCACAGTTTTAAAGAAATCATATGCACTGTAAAGTTTGGGGGGGCACTACATTCCGTTAAGGATGACATGAAAGTAAGAGTGTCTCAATGATGTTTGCTGATACTGCAGTCTCCTGTGGAATATATTGTTTGAAATGTAGATATTATGTACAGTAGACCTTAAAAACAAAAAACCCACAAGATTTTCTTCCCTGCACCACCCCACCTCAGAAAAAGAAAACAAACCCAAAACCGCAGAACCGAAACCATCCCTTAACCTGACCACTAAAACAAAGCCTAAAGGCTTTAGAAACCACTGCATTTAAAACACTTAGTCACTATTTTGGGAGACACCATGTTAATTCGTTTAAATTTCCTTGCTAATTCTTCCAACAAATGCTTGTTATGGGAAGTTGTCAAGTATAGGGTGTAAAACATGACATCTCTGAAATATGGGGATTTTTTTATTCCATCGCTTTTGCTGCTTTATTGAATATCAATCAGTCAAGGAGAAGTGGTATCCTAATTGAGAATAGTGATACAGGTTTAGACTTTGCTCTTACTGACATAATCATTGTGTCTTAGCCAATTAATCTCAAAAGCATTTACAGGAAACTGCATGTGTAAAGGGGTAAGCACTGCTTTTGTCATCGTCATACGAAATAAGATATAAAATAGCAAGCCATTGGGTTTTTGAGTTTAGTGCTGCCATTGCTATTGTGTATGTCTAGTAAAATATCTAGCCAAATTAACAAACAGAGTAATAGATGAGGTGAAGGAGGTGAGTGTCCACATCTGACCATGCAGTAAGTCCCGTAAGCAAACACAGGATCTCTGTTTTACTGAGGCCCAGCAGTGAAGGAACTGTAGGAGAAAGGCGGAGTGTGTGCCCTGCAGCAGAGAGGCTGCTGATTAACAGCGTGGTCTCAGGCAGATCGTCATCACTGCTGCACTTGGTCAGCACATTTTGCCATTTCCATGACCACAGAGTCATCATACTTCAAAAAGACCTTTAGGATCATAGACCATAACCACAGCTTAATACCGCCAAGTTCCCCACTAAATGTCACCAAATGCTACATCTACCTGTCTTTTAAATACCTCCAGGGATGGTGACTCTTACCACTTCTCTGGGGATCCTCAGTGTCCTTCTTGCAGGGAGAGGCCCAAAGCTGTACATAGGATTTGAGGTGCAGCCTCACTAGTGCTGAGTACAGCAGGACAGTCGTTGCCCTGGTCCTGCTGGCCACACTTTCTTATTCAAGCCAGGATGCCATTGGCCTTCTTGGCCTTCTGGGCATACTGCTGGCTCATGTTCACAGGTTCACACAGGTTCACATGATATTCTGAGTTGGAAGGGACCCACAAGGGTCATCTGGTCCAACTCTCAAGCAAACGCCCACCCAGGGATCAGATCCACAACCCTGGAGCCGTGGGCACCACGCTTCATCCATCCGAGCCTCTCATAGCCTAGACATGTTCGGCCAACCATTGACCATCACCCCCAGGTCTTTCCAGGTAGCTTTCCAGACACTTACTTCCAAGCTTGTAGCATTTCATGGAGTTAAAGGTCTTTAGACATGATCTTAAAGATCTTTTCCAACCTTAATGAGTCTATGATTCTACCACCATGGAAACTGCAAATTGCACTGACCAAGTGCAACCATTTGTTCTGTATCAGAGCTCCTTTCCAGGGCCAATGCTGGACCAGACTCATTTCTTACTTACAGCCAGGATCTAGATCGTTTTGAATATGAGGTAAAGAATGGTTTATGGCAGTATTTAGGCACTGTATGTATTGCTGTATATATCAGGTTGAGAATTTGTAAATGTCAATGTTGATATGAATGCCTGTAATTAGATATGTTCTTGTTATCCAAACCTCAGTGTGTAGCTTTTAAAATACCTGAAAGGAGCAACAGTAACACAGTCATGTGAATTCTAATATCTTCTACCTTAAAAACCAATAGTGCTAGCTAGATTTCCCAGTTTTCCTGTGGCAGCTCATTTATTCTTATAAATATTGCACATGAAAATAAATCATTAGTGGCTCCCTTAGATTGAGTGTTGTTTTGCTGTGCAGGATATAAAGTTCTCTGGTCAGAGGTCTATAAAAAATTATTAAAATGAATTGATCAAAATCTTTTCTTAAAAAATGATGCTTTTCTAAAATTGTTAGCTAAAATTATGTGAATGATTCTCAAATCGTGTCTGTAAAGGGTTAGGTTTGCTTGTTTCTTAAAAAAAAGACTAATTGTTCCTTTCCCCCAAGTGCTCTGTTAAATCGCCACAACATTGCTACTACATTAAATTTTATTTCCATTGTATTTTTCTGCTTGTAACGTTTGTGTACAATAACCAAAGAGTAGTTATGATTTTCTTGCATGGAAATTCCAGGAGTAAAGAGGGGAAGAGGCAGTTATATGCCCTCTGAATATGACAACAAAGGTTAGCCTTCACTGAGTGCTCAAATATGGAATGACTGTTACACAAATGAAGATCACCACAGAAAACCTCTTCTCACTCAAGTGCAGCCCCATATTGGCTGATAAGTGTGAATGTTTTCCTTGAAATAATGCCAGTGACACTTGCATGTTTTTGTTTCATTTATATCTAAAGATTCATCTCTACACTCTAAATTGTCTTCTCGAATTACTTCAATACCGCACAAGATGTTGAACACTCTATAATGCATTCTGGGCACTCTTGCAGAAAAGACTCAATCAGAGTGAGAAACAACATAATATTTATCGCAGAAGCCTGTTGTTTTAATATAAACTTCATTTAGAGTTACCCATTGTCAACTTTTATATGACATGCATTTATTTACAGCTGTGGATTTATGCAGCTCATGCACTTGTACATTTTTGTCATTTCTACTTATAGATTTTTCACGAACCACACTGCAGATGGTGCAATTGCCCAGGCTTGATGGAACACACTCAGTTCTGGGGAGAGGACAGATTGCCTAATCAGTGTCAATCAATTGCCATGCAGTGGAGTCTTGTAAATTGCAATAGCAATAACATAGAACCCTTATGTTTTTATATATAATACATAACCTCATGTATATAACTTTTGATGTTGCTAATACTCATTTCCACAGGCTGCTTCTCTCCTCTGTGCTGCCCTTTTATTTTTTGCAGTTTATACATCTTGTGTGTTCCAAGTCCTTGCCTGGTTTTCTCCCTGGTGTAATGTCTCGTTTTATTCCTTGTGTATCTGTCTCACTTGGACCTTTTAAACCACCTAACTTCTTTTTTTTCCTCCTCAGTAATAATAGCCTTGTTCCATTCCATTCCTCCACCTTTTTTTTTTTTTAAATTTTAGCAAGTAACATAAAAATACTCCATATTGAAATGACATTTCAAATAATGACATTTGGTTCAACCTCAGATGCAATGTAGCTTGTTAATTGAAGGAAATGAAGTGTAATGAGTTTTTATATGGAACTGCAGTGTCCACTTCAGTATTTTGATACTATTGAACAGTTAAATCCACAGAATTCCAGGAAATATTTTTAAGAGATGTTGAATCAAACATACTGTAACCTGGGATAAAAAGCAAGAAGAAATTAGTAAGTAGCTCTTGGTGCTTCCTTGTCTTTCAAGCTATTTAGTGTAACATTGGTATAAAAAATAATCACACTGCATCTTGGTAATGGATTGGTCATTTATTTTGATGCATATAAAATAATTTTGTTTCACATAATAGAAAGCAGGGTTGTAGGTAACATAATATTTCTAGTGTAAAATTTGGTGAGTTTTGATATTAGAAATAAAGTGCACAATTTTATTTATTTAGACAGAGGCAATAACCCTTTGAGGATGGAAAGGAAATGAAGAATGGATTTTTTAAAAATATCTGTTTGATAATTGATTTCAGACACCAGGGAGGAGACGGAAAAAGCCCCACAAATGACAACACTAATAGATGGAGTATAAATGAGGAAAAAATAACTGTATAGTAAAAAATGTTGAAATCTGAAGAGAAAGTAGAGAAAGAATGAGGAAGGGGGAATCACTAGCTTCCCCCTCATATCAGGCCAGACAAGCTGTGACAACTGAGATCAAGCACAAAAATATTATTGAGAAAACTCCATCTTGAATTCAAATATTAGCTTAAAATATAAATATAGTAGAGATGAACTGCAAGAAAGTGGTGGAATAGTTCTCATTTATAGAAGAAGTATTTAATACCAGATATTTCATAAAGAGTAAACAATTTCTTTACTGTATATTATAGACTCTAGTGTATTTAAAAATAATTTCTTATTTTAGTTTCTCTAGAGTAATTTTGTAATTCTTTATGAGTAGAATTAGATACAGAGGTTTGTCTCATTTGGAGGATGTTACAATTGTGGCATATGATGCTTTTGCTTATGAGTCAGAGTTAAAAGTCCTTACTGCATGTTCTGCTTATGAGACTCACTCTTGCCATGACTTTGGGTAGAGCCTTTTACTTTTTTAGGTACATCACCTTACATAAAAAAAGATAAATTAGAATGTACCAAAGAACAACTAAAAATTACTAAATTAATAATAATACTTTAAATCCAAAACAGTTGAGATGTCAATAAAAAAAGGTGAAGACAAAACTCTCTGTTATAAACTGTTATTTTGTAACTCCTACTTCTGGTGACTGAAATTCCCTGAGATAAGCTCAGTTGGTTAGAGTATAGTGCTAATAACACAAAGGTTGTGGATTCAGTCCCCATGTAGCCAATTTACTTAGCAGTTGGACTTGACAATCCTTTTGCGTCCCTTCCAACTCAGAATATTCTCTGATTCTCTGATAGAAATCTTTCTGTAGTGCCTAGTTTTTGCATTCTAGAAAGTCTGTCTCTTCTTGTAGACTAGAAGCAATGAATATATTTCTTGCCTTGGGAACTCATGGCAAAGTAACTCTCAAACTAGTTAATGCCTAGTCATGTTTGAAGTGCTGAATCAGCTTATGGTTCTAAACTGACAGGTGATTTTGAGCAGTTCATGAAGGATATAGTTGGTGTGTGCAAAATGCAGCCTACAGGTCAGGGATACTTGGATATGCAGCAATTAATAATTAACAGCCAATACTGTTACTCTTTGTGCCATTATTTTTTTTTCTAATTGATTTCCAATGAAATTGAGTAAAGTGCTTCAGTTTTGAAGACATATTTGTTGTAAAGTAAAGGGATAATAAAATTGGCTTTGTACAATGAGACATGTTTTGATCCTTGCTATAAAAAAGTATCAGAACAAATGCATAATTGCTAGGGGGTCATCCCCATTCTCCAGAGCCCATCATCATCATTTTTGAATGTGTTTTTACATTTTCTGTTATTTTGTAGAAATACACTACCGCAATACATGGCATGCTTCTGTTCCCACTGAAGTCAGTAGCAAAGTTACCAGTAACTGATGGAAAAAAACTATGAAAAATGTTCCAAAAACATAGGTTTCATTTTGGTGTATTCAATTTGTTGGCCAAAACATTAGTTTTCTAATTGTTTGTTTCAATCATAGCTACAGAGAGACTGACATCTCTTTACATCAGTTTCACTAGATTTATTCCTTTTAACATGCTCTAGACCAGATCTATTGCCTAAATTTTAAGAAAAATTGGAAGAGAGACTCTCAGCAATATTAAAAAAATTCCAAATTAAATAACAAAGAGCTCAATGCTAGCTTTTACTAATATGCATTTTATATATATATATATATATATGTATTTGTTGTGCTCACATGGCTTCCTGAAAGCCTTCAAAACACACTTGAAGTGCCAGATCATTGTCCTTCTGTGCCATTACTAAATATAAATTTTTCCACATGAGTCAACTGAGTGAAGATCAGGTGTTTTAAAAAGTGTGATTTTCATTTGCCTGAAGGCTACTCTGCTAAAAAAAATGTCAGTGATCGCATAGCTGAAAGTGACTGCAGATTTCCTATTAAATAACTCAGCTGTTCTGCACAGCTTTGTAAGCTACAATTATGATAATTTTGTCTTATTTTTTGTAATTTTTTATTTATATGGAAATTGCATAGACCTTAGGATATCCCTGTTGAAACCCCTTTGACTAAAATTTCCCTTGTGCATTTGTAGGATATGAAAGTGCAGTTAAACTAGAACAGCAGTACCTGATATGCTAGGATAGAAGGAAAAGCCTTTCTTTGAGTCTAGTTTCACTATGTTTTCTTTCCGATGTTCTGAAACAAATGTGCTGTGCAGCTGTTGGAACAGCCATGTCCTCCCAGTCACGTCACTAGGATGCTGTGTGGACTCTGTGGATGTTATGTGGAACCTGTAATTCTATAGGAGACTCTTTATGCAGATAGAAGCTCATTTGTAAGGTATGGTTGGGATTCACACTTGCAAAAGTACTGATAACTAATGAGGTGAAGTCATTCCACTTTCCTAAAGTACAGCAAGAAAAAAAGGCGTCTTATGTGTCATCACAAATCTTGGCTCCAGCAGAAGAGTATTTCTCAGGGTGCAGTATTCAGAAGCTGATGGCTGTAAGGCTCAGTGTAATTAATTGTTTAGCTGCCTCTCTTTGAGTGTCTGGGTTCAGGATGATATTCTTGAATGGATATCTGTTGTGACTGGAGAAGCTAAAGCTCTGCCTCCAATATAGCATAATTTCTTGAGCCTTGTAGTCATGTCTGAGTGTTAATGTATTTTTGTCCTGATGCCCTTTAACATGGTGCACCATCTACAGCTAGCTGTGCTGTGCTGACCCGTGTTGTCCTGTCATCACAATGTATATATATTCAGAATTAGAGAGAGGGCAGTGGGGAAGGTGTGTCCTCTGCCTGAAGCTGTCTCATTCAGAGAATAATTTTATCCAAGGTTAATGGAAGATCAGACACAGTATCAGTCAGCTGAAGCAAGATCATGGTGATCTGTTAAGCATGGAGAAGTGTAACTCCATTCCTGAACTGTCATGATGTACTTGCAACATTTTGATAGGGCTTGACAGATAGTATTTGATTATTTATTGACACAAATATCTTCTGTGTTGCTCTGAGTATCTATTTTTCAGTTCTTGGGTGGAAATTAAAGTTTGGGTGAAGAGAAGTGAGAGAAAACATCTAATATTTGTAAAGAGGTAATGTACATAACAATGGCTGAGTAAACAGCAAAGGGAATGCCCCCTGCAGCTGAGACGGGTTGGCCCTGGCCAGCAGCCAAATGCCTACCCAGGCACTCACTGGTGCCTGCCTCAGTAAAGCCTTTGATACTGCAGGTGAGGCCACTGTCTTTGACAGAGAAACCTGCTTTTAAGAAACAGCTTGCAGAGTCCTTAATCTAACTAAAGCAGGATTTTTAAGAGGTAATTATAATAGGATGCTCAGTGTTATCTATGCAGTACAGGAAATCCTGAGGAGTTACTTGATAATGTTCAGCTATTATTCAGGTTGAGATAATGCCTCCTTGTGAAGGATTTGTAAACATTGCTTGCGAATTGATGTAAATTACTTAAGTATTTTCTTAGGGTTTTTTAAAATAATGTACATAATGCTACTTTCACCTTCTGTGAGAAGACAGAACAATGCATTTATGTTTGTGCAGAGTAGTTGTTGGGAAGAGGAGTAAAAGACTGGGAGACCTGTTGGATTAAATAGTCAACAGATTTTTTTGCTGCTGAGGATGTATTCATTCACTCTTTCTCACATTTTTCTTGTTAAGGTGCAGTGCAGCTGAGATGAATTGCTCTTTAGCTGTCCATAAACTGTGAAACAGAAGGATGCAGAAGACTATCCCTTGCCTTTTTGTATGTGAGTGATAAGAGCACAAGATCAAAAATACAAGTTTGCTGCAAAGATGAGTTCAGAGGAGAAGAGTGTATCTCCAGCCCACAAAACATCCACTCCGTCACATAGAAGTGCCTCCTCATCATCATCGTTTCAGAGAGACAGGAGGCAGGTAAGGAAAATCTCTGAATGTTTGCACCACCTGATGGGATGATGCTTTTGTTCCTGTCATGTAGCTGTTAGTTCTCCCTGTCTCTTGGTTGCTTGCTTATAGCATTGGATGATACCACTGTGGCCAAAAATTGTTGATTTTTCAATTTTCTCAAGTGGCTTGAAAAAGATTCAGAAGCAACATGGTCACTACGTGCAGCACTGGAGTAGGAAGTATATAATCACATGGACAAGTAGGAAACATGTTTTTAAGTGTTTTGGGAAGTGATTTCTTTGGAAGCATGAACCTACAATTGCTCAAAATTGTTTTGAGTCCTCTGTGAATATCGCTTTTTGTAAACATAACTGTAGAGATGCCTTATCATTTTAGAAGATGATAATTTGGTTTAAGTATCATATTCATCCTTTTTTGTAAAACCTAACACTTTAAATATTATTTGTTTTACTAAAAATTTACACTGATTGTACCATGTAGCAGAGTACTAGTCCAATTATGTTAGACTTCAATTTTTAGCAGACCCTTCTCTGTGTGATGTAGTATGTCTTTTCTCCATGATCCCTTTGAGATGAAGACAGTACTATCTCCCCTCAAAACAGCTTGAGCATTCCTGTGGGTTTTTGAGAGATGGGTATACAATCTGGCCGCAATATCTGTGGAAGCTGTCCTCTAGAAAGTATCAGAGCTACCCACTAGATTTCAGATAGGTTATTACATGTGTATTTACAAATGCAAAGTTTAATACTGATAATTTGATTAGAACAGACATATACTTTAAAATTTTGCTATGTGGAAAAGACACAGGAAAAGAATTAAAACAATTATTTGCTGAAGTATGCATTTACTTGAGTGGCTGTGGCTTAGAAATACTTGTGCAGCTACTTGTTTGCCTATGGTGACGTATCTTCCACAGCAGCTGCTGAGAACATACTTTCCCTTACCTGTCTTACGAAAATTTTGAAAACTGAGCATTTTGATGAAAAATGTAACATTTACAGCTTTGAATGTGAATAGTCTCACTCTAAGGTATGTTTAAAATGTTGAATCATGAGAGGAATTCTGATGTGTGTTCAAAGACAAGCAGGAAATGTGTGGATTTTTTTAAAATAATTTTCATTCATTAAGTAAATCCAAAAATTATTTTCTTACTGGTGATAAATAGTTTCCCTTTCATAGTGTACAGGGTTTGGGATAGCTATCCTTAATTAATTAAGACCTGGTTAGCGTATCATCTCTTAATTTTCCATTAGTTCCATCTGGAATAAGGATTTTGACAGCTTTTGTTCAAAGCATCAGTATATTTTATGTCCCACATTTGAACCCGAGGAAGATGAATGCAAGACTTGCAGGAGATGCTGGCCTCAGCTAAGAGTGTATCCTCTGAGTTGTCTTTGTAATTAGGTAGTTGGATACAATCGTGCTAGTGAGTGTGTAAAAAAGAAGTGCCTCTTGGGAATACATTTTACCATAAATCTAATGGCTACTGTATCTGTTACCATAGCAACAGTATAGAGGAAGGTATACCTGTCATCATAATGAAATGGATGCTTAACTTTAAGTCCATATTTGACCACAGAAACGTGAAGCATGATTTTAAAATAATGCTGTAAAGGTTGATGATGTGATTCATCCAGAAGATCCAATAAAGTGTGATGATGCTTAACAGTTCTATTTAGGCATGTAAATGTGGACTGCAAAGGCTACTGCTTGGCATTCATTTTTTTGCCTTCATGCTTTCAGTATTAAAAGCAGAGAAATATCCAGGAGAATGAATGGATGAACAATTTCTTCTGCAGAAAGAAACTGAGCTACAGCGTGCAATGCGGCATGAAGTGCAGTACTGTAATATCCAGGGAAAGAAATATACAAATGTTTCCTCTGTGCACGTAGACACAGTAAATCGACCAGCTTCATCCTACCATCTTCTATAACCATTGTATTTCTAGTTTCTTTCCTTTCTTGTGGCATTATTTCTTTGTTTTGGTTCTCATGTGCTTTTCCCCAAACAGAATGATAGCTAGCAGGCAGGGGATTTTGATTCAGGGACTGTTGGGTTTTACTTTGAAAAGTCCTGAAAATGCTGTCTTGCTGTCTCCTTGGATTCTTCAGAGCAGGTAGAAAAGAAACACCCTTCCTGGATTGCTAATATATGTGACTGTGGAACGTGATGTGACTGGATGACACACAATGAGAGCTACATTGTCATATGTGAGGATAACACTTGATATTTGTAGATGGTTAATAATCGAAATCTTCTCATCGTATAATTCTTGTCAAAGTCATACCAGCAATTATGGAACTGTTTCCCAATAAATTATGGTGCCGGAGTCTGAATGAGTGTGAACATGATTATGATAAATCATTTCAAGGAGAGTGAAAAATGTCGTGCTGTATATAATGCTGGCATTTTAATGTAGCTTTCTTATTTGTGCAATATATGTCCTCTAAGAGCATTAGCAGTCAGCAAATTTTTTTGATGTTGCCAATTTGCAAGCTCCATGACTAAGTAATAGATAAATGAACAGACTAATGAAGCCTGCAATAACCAAAAATCTGATTTTAGATTTTGGTAGTTAATTTTCATTAAAATTGTACTTAATTTGTACTTTTAGATAGAAGGAGGCCTGGAACCAACCTGTTTTGTTCAACCCCCCAATTGAACAAGGTAGCAAGGCAGTTGTGGTGTCCTTTGTGGTGTCTTCTGAAGGGAGCAGCAGTAGTTTTTCCTGCTGTGGAACTGTTGCACTTTGTTTGCAACTGTTGTCACTTCCACTGTCAGAGTCTTCATACAAAGTTTAGCATAAAAAGGGCAATTCTGATAAACTTTTTTGGTGGCCATGCTGATAAGAGAGATTCTTGGTTTTCATCCCTTACGAAACTCCGAAGAGATTAGCTATATACTGCTGCACAACAAAATGGAGGAACACTAACAGCTTTCAGAAAGTACAGCTGAATATGATAAAATTGTATGTTGCATATTTGTTTATAGGTGTAAGTTCTTTATGAATATTGCATATTGTATTTATTGACTTAGTACGTAAGTTTTAAGACAGATTATAATGTTATATATTCTCTGCAGTGCAAGGGTAGTAACATTGTGCTGAGAAGGCAGAAAGAAGTAAATACATCATAGGGTTAATAATGAGCAGTTTTGAAAATTGGAACCCTACCCCAGGCTATTAAACAGAAGGAATGATACAGAAGGAGGGTAATAATATTGAAACTGTGAACAAAGGACAGATTTGAGTTTTCTGATCACTACCTAAAGGGCAGTTAATACATGATAGGAAGTGGATTTAGCAATGTCTGTATTTTAAATGTGAGGCTTTATCTTCCAATGTCTTAATTTTCGGTTTAGTCTTTTATGTGGGATAGGTGGTCAGCTGTTACCTCTTTCTTTTTCTGTTTTCTCTTGCTCAGTTTGCTTTTTCAACAAATCTTTGGTTCTTTTCCCATGCAGCAATCACAGTAGAATAAAAACTTTTAGTCCTACTGCATTTAGCCTACTATGGTCAGCTTTCCAGCAGGAGAGCTTTTGTTTTTCAAACGACTGTTGTCTCTCAGCCATATGCAAAGAGTGAAAGATACGGGATTTGAAGGAAGAAGGGAGTAAGATTTTCCAGAGCAGCAATCTGCTTTTCGGATTTTAAAATTGCTTGTGGGTTTTGGGGTTTTTTTTTGGTTGTGTTTTTTTCGGGATGGGAGAGGGAGGTGTTTTGTTTGTTTGTTTGGGGAGTTTTTTGGTTGTTCAACACTCCCTGCCTCCTTCCTGTAAGAGCAGTATTGACTAAAAGGCTGAAGACTTTTGCCAGGGCATGACATTTAGAAGCAGAGTGTGATTCCAAGGCTCTGTTCTTGCTTAAAGATCTATGTTGGAAAATGCCTATTTAACTTTTTACAACTACTGTATTTTAATTGTCAAACTAGTCTCCTGGAAGAAGTAATTCCTAAGGTGGTTTATTACCCTTTTGTAGATATAAAGGCTTTAGTGATGATGGAAGAATTGAGTCATCTGTCTGCAGCAACCTTAACCAAACCTTAGTTTATAGAGTAACTGGAAGACTGTAAAAACATGTTGCAGTAGGTGAATCTGTGGCTGAAATGTATGGAACCTGAAAAAGAAGAACTGATAATCATTATTTGGGCATAGGCCTCACAATGCTGTGTATTGTATTAAGCACATAATAAAAGGCAATGACTAGCATAAAGTGCTGATTAGGTGTA
This sequence comes from Pitta sordida, assembly GCA_013390025.1. Classification (NCBI taxonomy): domain Eukaryota; kingdom Metazoa; phylum Chordata; class Aves; order Passeriformes; family Pittidae; genus Pitta; species Pitta sordida. Next base: position 183,094 of record WEKX01002343.1, read on the forward strand.
TTGGGAACAGAAAAAGAGACATGACTTATTCCTTTCATCAACTAATGGTAAAGTGTAATAGGAAATTATCATGGATTCTCTGTCAATTTTAGAGTTTCATACTTTTAGCTAACATTAAGGAACATAAAACTAGAATAATGAAGGCTATTCATGGGTAAGAAAATCACCAAGTTCTTCCCAAGAGACACAGCTACAAATTTTTCATAGATGTACTGTGGGGAGCAGCAGTTCTGTGAAGCATGGGCAACCTGCATGCCACAACAAGTGAGTGGTGCAGGAGGAAGAAGTTCAGGAGTGGAGTGCTCAACTTTGTAGAACGTAAATGGTACTTTATTTGGAGAGTGAGAATTATGGTCAGGAAATATATAGGTGAAACAATTGAGTAGGGGAGAGAGAACAGGGTGGGTCAAATGTTTTGTGAGGTTTTTAGGACATGAAACTAAGAAGCAAGGACTGTTTTTAGGGAGGCCAACTGTCTGGATAAGGAAAAGCAGAGTAAGAGAGAAGGAAATCCACTTTAGTACAGTGGTAAGTGTCTCTGCCTCTCACCCAGGAGACTGGGGTTTGATTCCTGCCAGGGAAGCAGTGGTGCTGCTTAAGAGTTGGACTTAATGATCCTTGTGGGTCCCTTCCAACTTAGATTATTCTGTGAAAGCAAGGAAAGAGGTGTAGTTTGGTTTTTTTTCTTCTTTTGGGGATTATTTCAGTGTTAGTTTTTCTGTTTGTTGGTTTTTTGGGGTTTTTTTTGGTTTAGTGACTAGAGCCAGTGTAGAGGGAAAAAAATAATACAAGAAAGCTTTATTCTGTTTGATATTTAAGATGTTTTTGCCTGATTATTCTAAGCAATAGCAGATTCAGTTTTTATCTGTCCTATAGAAAAAGCAGTCCAGTGTTTCAGTCTGCAGGTGCTTAATGCAAAATTCTGGGGCTTAAAATGAGAGACCTGCTGTTGCTATTCTTTGGTTCCTGTTGATGTTACACCTTTCCTGGCAGCTCAGTGGGAGACAGAGGAGTGACAATGGGGAGGGTTATGGCAAGAGCAGCTGTGGTGGGAGCAGCTATGGGCTTTCAGCCACTAGTGCTTTTACTTGCTAGGCTGGGTCCATCATACACACAGATCCACCTTGCCTATGGAAATTCATTGGCCTATTTAATTTAGTATTATTGGTACTTTTTTGGAGACTGGGAACAATTAGATGTGTGAGAGTTCGTGAAGGGATAGAAAAGAGTGTTCATGCTCGTGTAGTTTAATTTTTTTGTTTTAATATATTGAGCTACCTGAAACTCAACTTTCTCTTTTTTTATGGCGAGTTACAATCAGTGGTGCAAAATCAAGGATGCTTTTGTGATGTCATTTTAGATTTCTGCCTATATAGTAGATTGACATTTTTGCTGTCCAGTGTACCCGAGACAGTGTTGCTCATACAAGATTGCAATATAATATATCATAACATAACATATGCCATGTGGAAGAGATGTCTGAGCACATTTATATACCACCTTTACTGTTAAACTGAGTAGTAACTTACAGGCTTGCTCAGTGCTGTCAACCTGATCTAACATCTGGGGAAAAATTCTTGGTGGCTACTTGTAAATGTCACTTGTTCCTGTCTCTCTGTGACTTCAAAAGAAAGAAAGGCAAGGAAGGACTGTTGTCTTGTAGATACAGTACAGACCTGAGAATATGCAGCCTTATTCCTAGCTTTGTTCTGTAGCAAAGCATAGACTTTTTGAAGCCTTTTTACTTCTCAGTAGTTTGTGAGAATTATTTCAATAATAATTATTAATCTCTCTGAGAGTTTCAGACTAAAGATGCTACTAAATGACAAGTACTGTTACAGTGATGTAACAACATCTTTTGCTCTCTTTCCAAGTTAACTTCCTTCACATAAAATAGTTAACATAGTATTAGAGCAGAAGTGTTGAGTACTTTAAAAGCAACAACTCACTGGAGCTAGGAAATGTTCTGAGGAAGCCAAGAAATGACATGACAGAATTGTTAACAAAAACATGCTATTATTCTTTAAATTGGTTAGCTGCTGCTATTCTACAACATTTTTTTTTCCCTGTGCCTTTGATAGAGTGCAGAAATGTTCCTTAGGCTTGGAAGGTAGTGGGTCTTACTTAAGTATCTGGAAAAAAGTCTGAAACAGTGTAACTTACAAAGCTGTAGAATGAGCTAATTCGCTCATATCAATGTGTAACAGTCAACTATTTGGGGATTTAGCATCTTCATGTGGCACAATCAGACCTTCTGAAGGAGGTTAAACTGTCAGAGTGAAACAGGCTGGACTACAGGCTTGTGCAGGGGTCAGATAGGAACTCATGTAAGTTGAGACTTGGAGGGACCTGGTGCAGATTGACTCCAGGGGTGAGGCAGACCCACTCTGGGTACTGATGCTGATGTGTGCATTGAAAGTGAGACATTCATGCTCCAATGCAGGGAATCCTTGTGGGCAGGCTGCTGCAATTCAGACTGGATGCATCAGGCTCACTGTGTGTATGCTGTAAAGCCAGCCTGCAGTCATGCAGCAGATGCCCTTCATTTTGTGCCTGTATTTCTACACAATAGATAGATACCAACTAGGAGAAATACATCTGTGTGGATGTGCACTGGATGGGCCCTCTCCAGTCCATATTTGGAGATAGTTGGATCATGACTGCACCTGCCCTTGGTAATACCTGTAGTCACTTGGGCACAAGATTTGGAGTACAGTCCTGGAGATTAATAGAGGGAGATGCTCTCTCTTTCTAATGAAGAGTTGGCTTAAAGCTTTGAAGAAATAAAAAGGTCTGGAGCAGTCAAGGAGAGACAGTTATAGCTTTCAAGCCAAGCTGTCCTGAGGGGCTGTGTGCATGCATTCTGTGAGCTTAGTAAACATTGCAGTTATTTTGCCTCTAGAAGTGCTTTACAGGCTGCATAGAGAATGCTGAGGTTCAGATGTGTCCTATAAAGAAAGATGGAGTTAAAGGAGTGTTTGGACAGTACTCTGATGCACATGATGTGACTCTTGGGGATGGTCCTCCAGAGCCAGGAGTTGTACCTGATGATCCTTGTGGGTCACTTCCAACTTGGTGTGTTCTGTGATTTACTTATTTTAAAATGTGTGAGTGTGATTAGAAATGCTGCATGTAGCTATCTTCTATTACAAAACTGAGGAAATGGCCCTTGTAAAAGCTTAATTACCCATGCAAATTATGACAGATAATTTAAAGTGGTGTTTTCAGAACATGCTCACTCTTGCATGTCTATCTCATTTTTTTCCCCTCTACAATGCAAGCATGTCCATACCTACATAAGTGTTTTTAATTTTCTTCGAGAATACAATCTAGAAGTGCAACTTTCGTACACACAAATCTAGAAGGAAAAAGTACAATTCTTCTGAAGTATCATTTAGCATTTCAGGGAAGCAAATGGGAGAGAGAAAGAGAAGCATGATTGTACCCCAGTGGAGAGGAAGGCCACAAAAGTGAAGGAGGGTGATGACAGGTATGATATGGAGGGTTCTGTTTTCAAGACTGTCCCATGTGATTGGGATTATTCACATTTCAGGATGTACTAGGCAGAATAAATATGGGTTTTGCTCTTTGCAGGTTCAATCCGTCATGGTTCATTTTTCAGCGAAAAGTGGGGTCTGGGCATGCACAGAAAACACTGCGAAGATAGTCATCTCATGATTATGTAAATGAACTCATGAATATGTAAATGAGCCTTGCCTGTCATCCCACCCCCCACAGCCCCTGACCATTGGGGAGGGTGTTCCCAGGGCAGCTATTTCTGGGACACACACACACATACAGTTGCTTTTCAAAAATGGGGTGTTCAAACCTCCCCCCTCCCTAAAAACCAACACCCCCCCTCTCAGCTGTGAGTTGAGTCCGTCTTTTTACCTGCCTCATTTATCATGAGGAATCTGATCCTAAAATATATTCTGGTGCTTAAAACTGCGTCTGTCTGTCTCTCTCTCTCTTTTTTTTCCTTTTTTTTTTCCCCTGCTTTCCAAACCTGCCTTTTCCCTGTTCCATCCTGGATCACCTTCTTCAGTCCAGTTCTCCACTTAGTGTCCAGTTCCTGGATTTTCTTTCCAGACCTATTCCCATTCTCTCTATCCAGCTCAGTAAAACTGGCTGGAAGGTTAATGAATTGTTTAACAGAGTAAATCCAGCGTCATTCCACGTTATTTTTTTCCTTTTTTTCTTTCCACTTAGCATATCTCAATATATATCTGAGCTTTGATACCACCTGGCATTTACTGGTGACAGTAGGAAATTCCTTTCACCGTGAGATTTTTGGTTAAGTCTGATCTTTACATTGGTGGAATTTTAATTTTTGACAGAAAAATTTGGTAAATTTAATAATTCTTGAATAAAGCAAACCTTTTCACAGGGAAACTTAGTGATTTCTGGTGCTTTTTAGAAGTTAAAAACTATGATAAAATGTGATCTGATACCTGAAGTTTACTACAAGTGTAAGTTTAGAGATTCTTTTAGAACACATTTAATGGAGGAAAATCATCTCAATTTAAACTTCGTATCACTACATTTCTGTCATATTACGAGGTTACCGTGGTTTATAAAGTATTTTTTATTTACTGAATTTGACAGAACTTTCTGCATAAACAATGTTTTCTATTTGTGATTTTCACTGGGAACTGAGGAACAGGTTTAGCTACATGAAATATGGATGCATAGTTGGAATTTAGTGTTGGCAAACTTGGGTTTGGAATAATATTCACACTTCAGTCTTTGTTTCTCCTTTAAGATCTTTTGTTTGTTCGGTCAAAGGTTGGACTTGATGATCCTGGAGGTCTTTTCCAACCTTGGATGGGCGGGGCATAGTTAAATATTCATGAGCTCATTATCACCGCGGTTCATGGGCTTTGCAGAAGGCACCTGAACCTAAAGGCCTACAAAACTTGGGAAATCATTGTACTTGTCATTCAGTCAAAAGGTTACCAAGAGAAAATACAGTCATGCCTCAGTGCATTGCGACTTCTCCATTGCGACCTCATGGGTTTGTGAGAAATTTCCCCGTGAGTCTGCCTCAGTGATTCACGGAGCTTCCTGGTCGACACGTGCGCAGTGCCTCTGCTTCGCCAAGGGGCGGTGCCAGCGCTCCCTCTGGGGCAGGACTGGCCCGGCCCAGCGGGGAGGGCGCTCAGTGCCTCCCGTTTGCTATGGCGTTTATAGTCCCATGGCACCATTCCACGGTCCCTGCCCCTCTCCTGTGTGTCTCCATGCCTGGTCCCTACCACAGAAGGCTTATGCCATGGTATGCCTCAGGTGGCTACTGAGACCCAGCGCAGCACCGCCACAAGTCATACTGTCCCTTGTTACTCTAAGCCCAGCCGGGGCACTGAGCCCTGCCGGGCACATGTTACTGTTTCCGTGGCTACAGGCAGGGAAGGCGATGCAGTCTGTGCCCAGGGACTGCACGTCTGGTGCACTTGGTGATGACGTAGCCCCAGAGAAAGTGCCCCATGAAAGTAGGGCTGGGCTGGCTGCGGTGGCAGTGGGGCAAGTTCTGTGTGCTGGCGTGGGGTCCATGCCACCGCCGCAGCTGCTGTACCAGGAGGCGTGTTCCCCCATGCCCACCTCTCCCTGCAGCAGGGGGAAGTGGTGTTCTGGTGGGTCTGTACAGCCCGTCCTGACGCTCCCGCACTAGGGACTGGTGGATGTACATATCACAGCCACCGCAGTTAAAGGGAAAGGAAGCCCGTGGGGAGGAGCAGAAAACACTCCCTAGCACTCTGGAGTGACAGGGGCTGGAGCAATGGGCGTGGCCTGTATGTATGTTAATGACCTGTGTGTGTTTGCGAATTAGACAGTTTGTGAGACCCTCGGGAGACCTGTTCCTCGCAAATTTGGAGGTATGACTGTATTACTCTTAAGTACATTTCTGTATAAGATGAGTATGTGCTACAAGAAGCAAAAAAAAAAAAAGATTTAGTGCACGTGCTATTCGTAAAATATTGTTAAGTTCCTTTGTCAATTAGTTAATAGCTGAGATTGTTGAAAACAGCTAGAGAGCAGTGTCTGTACGATAGACTTAGAACTTGATTGCTTTATGAAACTTAAAAAAATATGCTAGAAGACAGAAGGAAATACATTGATGAGATATGGTTGTTTCTTCTTTGCACTCACCCTTCTCTCAGAGTTGTATTCAGTAATCTGTCTTTATTTGAACATCAACAGAAGGAAAGCCAGTGATGACTGAGAAGCAGCATAACATAAAACAAAGTTTCAAGGTTATTCCCTTTGCAAATAATATTGCAGATTAACTTGGTGTATATCACAGCTTGTTTAAAAGGTAGTAAAAATGGTACGGATGCACTCAAATCTGTGTCTACCTTATTACTTCTGCTGTGTTTCAGGTAAGTGGAAAATACTATGTTTTTGTTTGAGAGAAAGTGATTGACTTTGCACTTCATGCTAAAAGGAATTCAAATGAGAACACAGGTTTGCTAGGGTGCAAAAAGAATGTCAGTGAATAGCAGATAATAAAATATGTACTCGTTAGTTCTTTGAATTGAAAAAAACACTCCTCCGCCCCCCCTGAAATAAAAGCTTTATTTTGAATTACTGTTGTGGAACAGTGTATGTCTAGGCTATGGTTAGGGGTATTGAAGACTACTAGAATGCTATGTACAAACAAAATGACCTGCCACATCTTTTTCATTAATTGTTACCACATGTTGTACACATTTATGAACTATAGAGGGTCCAATGTGAGTGATAAATTCCTCACCAGCTTGGCTTTTTTTAAATTAATAAATTCTGAAGTCTTTGCGTTAAATATAATACACTCCATTAAGTAGGTAAGCAGTGAAGCAGAAGGGGGAGACAGTGCGAGGCTTGTCCTTCACTGATTTTTCCTGTCTCTACTTACTCAAAATCTCTTTCCTTTCCATGCGTTCCCTGTGAAAACAGCTAAATGTCTTTTGTTTTACTGAGTAGTAAGATTCAGTGAAGAAAAGTTAGGGTCTTCAGTCTCTGGCCTGAAGGAGACCAGCCCTGCATCAGGAACGGGGAAGAGAATTGGGGGAAAACAGGTAAAACCTGAGGGTTGAGATTAGAACAGTTTGATAATTGAAATAAAATATAACACTGATTGTAATGGAGAGGAAGAACAAGAAAGAGAAAAAAAAAACCCCAAAACCAAGAAAGGCATATGATAGCTAGTACAAGTGACAAGTCCCAGCCCATCCCCAAGTAGTGATCGGCCCCTAATGGCCATCTCCCCCCGCAGTTTATATTCTGATGTCCTGGTCTGAGCATGATGTTCTATGGTTTGGAATATCCCTTTGACAAGGTCTGCTGTCCTGGCTTTGCTCCCTTCTGGCTTCTTGTGTACCTCGTCACTGTCAGAGTATGGGAAACTGAAAAGTCCTTGACTTGCATTACTTAGCCAGAGCCAAAATCTCTGTGCTATCAACTAGGAAGAAAATTTACTCTATTCCAGCCAAAACCAGGACAATGAGGTGTATGAGTCATTGAACTGCGAACAGAGAGAAAAAGTTGGCAAGATATATGGAAAGATACTGTAAAATATGTTTTCCTTCCCTCCAGAGAAGATGAGAGTACGATACAACATTATACTGTTACTTTCACCATCAGTTTCTTTCTCCCTCACATGACTTTGGGAAGCAATAGGAAAAAATGGAGGGTAGAACAAGCATTTGTGTTCCTCATATATTGGCTTGTTAAGGGCATTTTGAGGCAAATGTGTAATGTCTATTGTGGGTAATCACAAAGATTAAAGGAAGATTGTAGTTAAGACTAAGGTTTAGCAATGGCATTATAAAGTAATTTGAGTCAAACTTGTAATTCTGTTGAATTGGTTTTCAAGAGCAGACAGAATTTGGTAGCGCTGGCATTTTCCTCCAAGACAAATGAGCATAGGTAATCCTGAACCATGACAAAGCCTAGAATGAAGCAGTGTGGAGACTGATTTTTGTCTGCCTGTATTCTTTGGATGAGAGGAATGAGAGCACCAGATTGATTGATACACCTAGTTTAATGGATTATTAATTTTCCTGTTTGATTATAAACAAACCCTGGAAGCCTCTTTCTTCCTTTTCTTCTTATCAGCTTTTTTCTTACTGCTTCCTCTACCAACTTTGGCTTTTATGTTAAAACACAAAACTCCTGATAATAACTTCCAGATCTAAATAATTTTTGTTTTTGTGATGCTGAATAACTGATCTCTTGCCCTATAAAAATCAGCTGCTTTTCAAAATGTCAAATGATATTTCTAACTGATTTGCCAGAAAAATAATGCGCATTAGTAGAAAACATTTTGCACCAAGTAATGTCTCTTAATATTAGGCTAAAACCATGTCACAAATCTAAAGAAATTATTTTGTGTCAGTGTAATGGTGGTCATGAAAGAAAATAATTGAGATATATATGCAGACAATGGCATAACACTTCTGGAAGTAAAGATTGTAAAAAAGGCAATTGTATTTAGAAAATGTTCATTTTCTAATTGTCAGACAAATAGTCGAATAAGTCAGCATTCATTAAAGTGCTGTTATCTAATAATGTATATCTCAACTGGAGTGGAACTATAATGACTGAGGGCAAATTTAAAAAAAATAAAAGGCACAAACCCTCCTTGCTTTAAAATTATGCAGTTGAAAATGTCACTGGAAATCTAGCAAGCTAGGGGCTGTTGGGTTACTCCTCTCTAAATATTGTACAAAATGAAATTGCAGTTATGTAACAACAAACTGCACCAGCTGCTACATATGAGATCTTTAGAACATCTGTGTTGGGCATTGTTCCATCTCAAGATGGATGGATTCCTGCCTGCCAGACAAAACTGGCAAGAAAGTTGGGAGTCGTCCTGATTATGCGAATCAAGAGAAATTTTAATCTTCCTTGAAGGAACAGTTTTAGGTTTTGTTGTATATTGTTAAATATGATACTGTGTACATAAATAGCATTTCCTCTATTCAGTGAGAAAGCATCTCGTTTTTTATCACTAGGACCTTCCTGTTTTTCAGATCAAGTAAGTGTATTAAATTATTTGACATGTAACATATGAACTTGTGCTGCATAAATACAGGTGATTTTTCTCATCTGAATAGGCAAATAAGTTGGGCTGAGTATTGATTTGCCTTTTTTTGACAAAGCAGAAGTTTTCAAAGCATAAATGACAAAGCTTTTTGCTGATTGGCCCTGAAGTAACACAATACTGCTGCTTTTCCACATTCTTCATTGTAACATTTAATTAAAAGTAACTGCAAATAAATGCTGATTTATTGTTGCATGGTGGCAGGGATGCTTATTAATCTCCACTGACAACAGAGACAGTCCCCACATTTTCTTATTCTCAGTTGCAACTTGAAAGAGAACAATGAAGGTCAGTGTATTGCTCTGCAGCAAGATGCGTGTGTGTATCTGTGAATAGCTGTGTTTATTTTCACTTTATTTGGTTATGGTCCTTAAGTTCTTAGTTGTCTGTATAAACAAAAATATTTTCACTATCATTTGTGGTTTTATATTTCCTCATTTCTTTCAGGTGTCACTTGCACCTATGTAATCTCTTCTTCAGTCAACGTAAAGAAGCTTATTTGTGAACAAAACTTAATCGGCATTTTCAGTCGAGAAAAACTTACCTTCTCAAGGGTTAATTGCATTAGCAAGTTTGGCATTTCTGCTACATGTCCTGGAAATAAAGTTGTTTTATGTCAAAGAGATACTGTTGGCATGCTGTGGTGGAATTATTACCCAATAGTAGTATGAGATACAGCAAAATTTCACTAGAGAATGAAATGCAGATCCAAGCATTGTGTGGTTATTTTCTCCTGTATCAAAATGATTTATCTTTTATAAAATAATTGCAAAACATTTCTGGAAAATAGGAAGATATTTTTAGATGTCCTTTAAGAACAGCGTTTTTTTCAGGACTAGTTGTGACATTGTATTTAATTTTTTTATTACATGCTTTGAAGATATAAGATTTTATAGTATTGTCATATGTAAAAACAGCTGCAATGGTTTAAGATCACTGTGTTCGGTAAATGTTTATCTGCAAGCCCTTCAGTTGAGACACAGTAACTGATTAAGACCTGTAATATGTTAAAAGCTTCCATGTAATTAATTACTTCACCTCACTTGAGAAGCCAATAACAAAATGCTAAGATGTGATAATGAACGTTAGAGACAGTAATATTTTATGTGAGTGGTTTGCGTCAGAAGTGAATGTAGGGCAATGCTAACTGCATGATATTTGCACTCGTTGTCATATATATTAGCAGAAAACATAATAAATCTGACTGGGAGCACTTTGCATTTGTGTAGGTAATAACTGCATTACTTGTCTTTCCTGGCTCTTTTTACTTCATTGTCATTTCTAGGTTAAACAGAGTAACCATTTTAATACCCTATAATAAAAGAGAATGGGAAGTGTATTGACTCAGAAGACAAACTAATTGCACATCTAATTTATGGATGCATGGGTAGCATTTTGTATGTTTTGAGCCGTGGTGTCTAATTTTTTTTTTTTTTTTAGAGTGTTCATATTTTGGAGAGGAAGGCTTCTTCAGGAAGTACAGACCCTTCTTTAAGCAAGCAGTTCCTTGAAAGTGATCATATCTCTCTATCCAAGGTAAGCAAAAGCTTGGGATGTAACCTGTGTGATGAGTTTCCCCCTAGAGTTGCCAAGCTGTTTGACTATCAGCTTTGGGGCAGTGTATGATTCTACCGTTGAGTATATTGTGCGTATCACAGAATCAGTAAGGTTGGAAAAGACCATAGAGGTCATCAAGTCCAACCTATCACCTATTACCTAACCTAACCTGTTATCTAACCTGTTGTCATCCTCCTACCAACACACCATCCTA
>WEKX01002344.1:11548-84266 GCA_013390025.1 Pitta sordida
CGGGGCCCCGCGGTGCGGCCGGGCCGGGGCTGCGCCCGTCGGCTCCAGCGCGGAGCCCCTCGGCCCTGCGCCTCCGGGGGTGCTTCCGTCGGGACAGATGGTTCAGTGGAGCCAGCTCGGCTGCGGTTCAGTTTTGTGTCCGTTCCGGTGGAAATGTACAGTGCTGCAGTAGGGTCGCGTTGGTTTCCACTGGCACTTGTTGATGGTTGAGCAGCCTCGCAAAAAAGGTGGATATTTGTTCTTTAGAAAGGCCTCAGCAAACACCCCTTGAGTTTCTGCTTCAAAGTTACACCACTGGAAAATACTCTCTGCTTGAGCAACCTTCTAGGCCTTGCTAGGCTGAAGTGGCACAGTGCTGCTTTGGTTTTATGGTTTTTTTCAAATTAAATACCGGGATGGTAATGGTAAAGAATCTGTTTTGTCTGTTTCGGGAACAGGAAGAAGGAAAGATTGTCTTCTCTGTGACAGAGGTGCAGGTAGTACCAGCAAAGAGTGTTTGTTACAGTTGTTTGCTGTGTTCTGTATTCTCAGACTGTGCTGAGACTGATGGGGACTTGTTTGGGCAAAGAACTAATGGTTAAACTGGAGAGATTGGTGTGTGTATAATAGCAAGGTGAGTTTTGTCTGATTGTAGCTTCCCCTGTATGAAGGATTGGTGGTATGTATTGTCAAGGTATATTCAATAACCAGAGTCCCAGATACTGTGAATCAAATGCACAAGATCTTAAAAACTTGACCGTGATACACCAAAGTAGGTGTGATTAAACAAGAACTAACCTTGCAACAGCACAGTTACAACCCACTGTCTTGCCCCTTGTATTTCCACCTGACCCATTTTTCATATGAGTTGTTCCTTTGAATCCTCTGCATCTCCAAGGCTGAGAGTTGGATTTGCACCCTGTCCCCAGAACCTGTGATGCCCTGTGAGTTTGTGATGATGTAGCATCTGTGTCCCCTCTCAGGTGGAGACGGGCAGTGGGTCCTGTTGTAGCTGGTTTAAGTGGTTGTTTAAATATTGAATCGCTACAGCTGGCCCGTGTGACATTCCCCAAGTGCTGGTGGTGAAAGCCAGTGTTGGGCTGTATTTTCCTAAGGTGTTCAGGAGCTGAGTGTGGGATCCTGGGTGGGTTCTAGGGCAGCAGGTTGCTGTGGTGGTGATAAACTCCATCCTGGGGAGGACAGAGATGCCTTTGCAGCCACAGCACCCGTGCGGGCTGTGGGTGGGATGGGGAGGGGTGGGGGGTCTGCAGGGGCAGGTCTGGCTGCAATCTGAGGTGCCCACACATGTGTCCCTGCTGGTGCCAAGACAAGCTGAGCTGAACAAAGCAAACCCCGCAGAAGTGACGAGTATTCTGCAGCCGGGATGCCCGATGTGTGCTCGTGGTGGGGCTGGGCAGGCAGGGGAGCAGGGGAGGTGCAGGAATGCATTGCTGGGTGGGGAGAAGAGTAGGTAGGACTGCGTCAGTGTTGATTTAATTGGCTCACACAGCATGGCGAGGTTGAGCTGGGAAGTCATTAAGCTGGAAACAAGTAATTATATTTTTAAAAAAAAAAGTTTTGCTCAGTTAATTTTCAGCCAGAAACACCACAACCTGGTTTGTGCAACTGCTGCTGCGAGGGAGGCTGGGAGTGGGAAAGGGTGGAACAACTCCCACGCCAGTGCTGTGGCTGTGCTGCCCTGGAGAGCAGTCTGTGGCTTCTGGGGACACTGCCCACAGGACATGTGCTTGGGTGAGCTGAGGGGAGAGCCCTGGCAGGGGTTTGTGTGGGTGTGAGGGAGGGTCTGCTGGGGGTGGGGAGAAGTGCTCACTGAAACTGAGGCCGATTGCTTTGGGATCTGAGGCTGGGACAGCAGATCCAGAAGGTCTCCACAGGCCACCCTGTTTTGTTTTTAATTTGACATCTGAAGTCCTCCAGGTGACAATACAGAGATGAGAGGACGCTGCACTATCCTAGTGCCAGGCTCCCTGTGCAGCTGTGGCCCTCAAGCCTTTTGAGTGAGCAAGGAGTTACTTCAGGTCTTTCTGCCCTTAGTGTTCTGCCTCTCCCAGCTTCAAGCTTGTGTCTTCTCTTGGCTGCCTGGATCTGCTGCCCATGCCAAAGGGCCTGGAGCCTCGTTTCTTCCCACAGGGCCTCCTGGCCAGTGCAGTTCAAGGTGCTGTTTAAGGCACAGCTCAGAGACAAAGGAGAGGTGGAATTCTAAGGACTAAAATAGATACTATTCCCTAAGTTTTTAAATGTTCGTTGTGTGCATGCTGAAGTCTGCCTTGATGCTGGTGGCTGCTGCTGTGAAGAGTTGTTGTCCTTCTTACTTAGGTGTAATGTTAAAGTTCAGGAACAGTCCTGGATGTTTTGTGGAGAAAAGAGGTTCTGTGAGAAGTAGGAGACCATATTTTGACAGTGATTTAAGAAGAAAACAACACCCAAACTGTATTTGGAGCAATTTTGTGCTTCTCTCATTGCCAAAATTAGTAATAGTCTTTACTGCTGACATTATGCAGAAACCGATAATTTGAAGAATAGTGGCATGAAATACAGAAATGTAATTAATTCCAACTTATAGGGAGAAATTCTAATTACAACCTGTGGAGTCACTCGCCCTGACTCCAGTGCTAAACAGGAGCTGGAATCGCTTTTAACTGTTTTGGACTCAGCTCCTACATTGGTCATTCAGAAGACTGGAGGCAACTGGGACTTCTCCAAGTCCTTACTGTGTGGTGATGCTCTAGTGTCTTTCAAAGCAAAGCTGAACTACTGTATGTATTGTCTCAGAGTGTACCTGATGGCTCAGTTGGGTTGGGTGGGAATTCCTGAGCTGTTCAGCTGGAATTTGGGATTCTCAGTTCCCTTCATGTGTGTGTGGTCCTTTCTGCTCTCTCCTTGAAATTTTTGCCCTCTCCACATGATTCCAGCTATAACCTTTTGTGTTTTTAGCAAAACTCAGAGGAGATCTGTCTGTGGCGAGAGTCCTGTGTGGATATGAGGCGAGGATCCTGGGCATGGAGTGTGCCAAGAGGTATCTGAGTGCATCAGGAGATGAACAACAGTTCCTGTCTCACCCTTGGGTGCCATTCAGGGCCTTGCTGGAGTGGGGCAATTGGTTTCTGCCTACTTACGAGGCAGCTGTGCCCTGTACCTTTCTGTTCCTGGCAGAAGAGCTGCTGGGAGGCTTTTGAATGCTCAGGAGTTGTTCATGTTTGGCAGGTGAGGACTGTGATGGACTTTACCCATTCTGGCAGTCAGGTGGGTTTGGTGTGGGTGTGTAACCACAGTGTGAGTGGGTGACTGACTCCTGCAGAATATTCCTTGAAACCATTGGTGGGCATCCCTGTGAGTGGTGTAATCCTCAATATAGGCACTCAGTGAGAGATGCCAGGATTCCTGTGTCCTCTGTTGTGTTGCTGCCTCAGTGGGTGGAGTGACAGAAGCAGCTCCCCTCCCCACTGTGGAAGATGCTCCTGGAGCCCGGGCCGGCCAGAAGAGAGGAGTGAGATGTATCTGCTGGGACACAGTGGGTGCTGTCAGAAGGTTGGCAGGGGGACTTACCCCTCTGAGCAGAGGGGCATGGGGGTGTTAGCAATATAAGTGTGGTATTTTGCTTAGGGACCCTCTGAGGAGCAAGAAGTCAGTGTGGAGGTGCAGGAGTTGTGAAGGAGCAGTGAGTTAGGTATGAAGCAGTGTATGGATGGCCAGGTAAAATGAAACATATGCAGGTGTGAAGACAAGGCAGATAAGGTAAGAAAAGAGGGGACTGGAAGGAAGAGTTAACGCCTGTTGTCAGTAGGTAGTAAAATAAGCATTATCTGTCCCTGTGTGTTAATTACCTGAGGCCAAGTGAGTTGTACACATCTTCAGTGGGTGGGAACTGATTGAATACAATCAGAAGGCACCTGCTCTTCTTGTCCTCAGTGGGATTATCAAATCTATGTCTTAGCAGACACCCCTGGCATAGGCTGGTGCTGGCAGATTGATGGGTGCATGTCTTGGACACGTTTGTTATGGAAGGTAAAGACAGTTTTGTGGTGAACAATCCAGTGTATTTCAGTTAATTTGTGTCCCAAGTTTATTCCTGTATGGGCCCTGTGGCCATGTGGTCTTTGTGTTTGAGTCCTGGCATTCACCTGTACGTGCAGGACTGTACTGGGATGTGAGCATGTGGTTCTGCATTCTGGATTTCTATATTTACTTGTAATCGACTGATGTTCTTGATCTGTCTGCTCTCCTGGTAAAGGGACAGTGCAGAAGTACCACGTAGTTTGTCTCCTCAGGTGCTGGGAGGCCTTTTCAGTCTTGTTATGGTGATTTGAGGATGACAAGAGATGTGGAAGTTGTACTGTTGCCTGTCAAAAGGAGAGTCATCCTATAAGAGAAATGAGTTTTGTGAGGAAGCAAGAGAACCCAAAAGCTGAAATATATACTTTCCAAATTTGATGTTGTTGAGGAGTCCCCCAAATTAAATTTGTGTGTATGCAGTGAAACATTGCTTACAGGAGTCCTGTGTAACCACACCAAGCTCTGCATGTATCAAGCACATAAACACCTTGTTGGCATCACACATCTGGGATGGGCTCTCTGCTTTGAAGTCAGATGTCTTCTGTTGGGTTTAGGCTTGGTAAGATATTATGTGAATTTGATTTGGGGGTTGAACCTTTCCCTTGTGGTTCAGGAGGTCTCACCTTGGGGTGTGAGTTTATCATGGATATGCTGGTCGGGATGGATTATTATTATTGTACAGTGTGTCTGTACAATCTGTAATAGCTTTGGAGAGGTGAACAAATATTTTGGGGATTCCTTTGTTGATTGTAGTTATTTATGGTTGTTGGGCTGTAACCTCTCTTCTGCAGTGAGAAACTGAGTCTGTCTAATGACAGAAGGTCAAAATAATGTCTTTAAGTTAATTGGTCCAATACTTAATGGCATTTTAAAGCTGTTTTTACATGCATTTGGTCCCCTTCTGGTTTTTGGTTTTCTCTGAGCAGTTCTGCTGCTGCTGCCTTGGCCAATGCCCTCCGTAATGTGAATCTTGGCCGTGTTATTCCAGGCTGCTGGCGTTCCTTGCAAAGGGCTTTTGTCTGTCTTCTGGGTACTCAGGTTTCTTTTCATGTTGTGGACGTTTGATGGCAGAGGGGATGTGTGAGCAGTGGGTAAAGGACAGTGCAGTGCCTGTTGAGCACAGGAAAATGACTTCCTTTCCAAGAGGTGTGTTGTTGTAGCTGGACTACAGAACGTGTTGTAGTTACTTGTGGTAAATCCCTGGTGAGAAATACTTCAGCTGTGTTTCTTCAGCTCAGCTCCTGGATGATTTGGATGCTGTACCTGAGCAGGCTGAGAGGAACAGCTCTGGCATGTTCCTTATTCCTCCATCTGCACCTGCCCCTCTGGTGATTCCAGTGCTTGTGTTTGAGGGGTGTCTGGAACGTGAGCCTGGGGCTCACCCCTCACAGTCAGCACTGATTTGGGGGGTTAGGGGCTGTTAAAGTGTTGAAATATTCAATTACCAAAGTCAGTGAGAAGGAAAGTGCTCTGAAGTTACCCTGAAGGTGCCGAGGGGTTAAGTCATTGCTCATAAAGTGTGGAATTGCAGTGAGGGTGGGTTTCATCTCCTACTCTTGGGGTGGGGTTGCAGGAAGGATTTGCGCAGCCTTGGAGCCCTCTTTGGTTTTTACTTTTTCTTCTGGTTGTCTGAAGAACACAAAGTAATTTTTGCTGTGACTTTGCACCCCATTTTCTACCCTTTCCCCAACTCTTGGGGGACAACGGACAAGCTGAGGTTTGCTAGGTGGACTTACATAAAGTGTCTGCAAGATGCTTGGAAAACTGCCATTGCAGGTGACACCACGGGTGGTGTGGCAGCCTCTGGAAGGGGTGGGGTGGTCCTGTGCCACCAGCTTTGAGCTGACTGCACGTACTGTACAGATGTACCTTTAACCTGCACTGTCTCTTGACCTTGAAGGCATCTCCCTTGTTGGGGCCATTGTCCCCTCACCCTGGGACAGCTCCCAGCTCAGGATCTGCCTTCCCCTCGCAGGAGCTGCAGAGAGGAGAGGTGGGACTGTGCTGCTGGGGGTGGCAGGAGAGAGGCACCTGCCTCCTCCACGTGGTGGCTCCATCACTTGTCCACCCTGTGTGGCACAGGGTTAGGATAAGCTTGTGCCCGCTAAGCTGGTCTGAGCCTGGGTCGCTTGGGCCCCTTGGGTGCTGAGCCTGGGTCACCAGCCCTCACAGAGGTGTGTGCTGCCTGGGCAGCCTGATGCTTCTGACTCACCCAGGAGCTGCTGTGCTTCTGCCAAAAGAATTTGTGCAGCCTCCCCAGGTGCTGTTTTTCTGTCTTTTGTGTGGGGATGGGATTGAGTCGTTCACCTGGTTTCTGTTTAGTTTTGGAGGTTTTTTGTGTGTGTTTTTGTTTCCAGGGGTCAAGCAGGTTTCCCTGGTTCCACTGGGCTGGGAAGCTGTGAGTGTAACAAGCAGAGCTCTGGTGTACAGTGACCTTTGGAGGGTTTCTGAGTGGGATAGAAGAGGATGTCAAAGGTAGAATGAAGTAGAACTGTACTGGGGCTCACTAGGTTCCTTCTTGCATTTAATCCCAGTGATTTTACTACTTGGGAACTGTGCTTGGGTGAACTGTTCTTTTTCCTGAGACCCTTCCTGAAGTCGAAGGGAAGGACAGGCTGCAGGGAAATTTGCAATGAGAGACTTGAACTAATTCCTGTGGTTTAATCTGGTAAACTCGGAGCACTGAGAGGACGGCAGGGATGTGTTTTAAATCAAAGGATGTAAAAAAAGACTGATAAACTTTGACAGCCAAATACATTTGGAAACATTGGTAATGATAAGGGGGGGAGGGAAAACTAAAATCTTGCTGTGCTTCAGCAGTTGAGCTGCCTCAGCCACCGAGTGGAGCTTTGTGTCAGCCCGAGCCTTTGGGAGCAGGCTCTGGACAGGCTGTGGTGCTGACTTTGGTTCTGAACTTTTCATCCTCCTTCATTTTAACTTAGGCTAATCTACTTCTTACGGATATCAGCAATCCTACTGGGATTTCGTTGTTTGAGCGGGAGCTTTAGATCTTGCAGATGCCCATGATGTGTGTTTCTTGCTCTGCTTAGGGGTGGCTGTTTCTTCAAGACCAGTCCTGTAGTTTGTGCAGTTGCTGCATGTCCCAAGGTTAGATGGACAGGTGCAAGTGTGATTTTTTTATCAGATGTCCTAGGTTTAAGTTCCTGTGCATGTTCTTTGAGTTTTTCAGGAGACCAGACTCACCAGCAGGTCTCAGTGGAGCTCTCAGCAGCCCCCTGGGTGCCTGCTGCACTCCTGCCCAGACTCTGCCTGGGTTCTGTGAGGTATTGGTGGCCTGGATTTGTGTCAGGATCATCATGTGATGCTGCACAGCATCTTCCAGAGTGTGTGACCTTGACTCCTCAGGCTGCAGCCCTGTGGGGCAGGATCTCTGTGATTGCTGTTAATGAGGAAGTAGAGCCTGGTGTTACCCAACATCCCCTGCCCACCTCCCTCCTGGCTCTCTCAGGTGAGCTGAGTGCAGTGACTGTGCTGAGCAGGATATGGCCCGTTAACTTCCATATGAGCATCAAGGGAGGCAGGAGTACCTATATTGCACAAATTGTGTATTTATTAGCTGCTGAATTGATTTCCTCTTGTGCAGATTGAAGCCTTTGTGTTTCCCCTTTACTGGAGACAGACAGCTCTGCTGGTCCTGGAGCAAACAGGGTCCAAGCACCAGGAATTAGTCTGTGTTTTGAATAATTTATCTGATCTTTCTGAGGTGCTTCAGGAGATGCTCTGTGGCATGAGGAGAGCAGCTGTTGGGAGCAGACAGCTGAGCTAAATGGGAGTTTATCTGTTTTTGTCTAGGCTTATTTTTTTCTGTGGACCAAAGGGGTTGTGTGATTTGCTTTGGACCTAATTCTTTGGACTGAATTAGCTGTCACTTTGCTTTTGGATCAGAGAGGAAAGTGTTTGTACTTTTGAAGAGGTTTGTGGACACAGATAAAAGAGTTTCCTTTAAAAACATGTGGCTGTGTTGTTTGACCTGGGAGGCGTTGTGGATGAAGATAAAAGCTCTGAGTTTGGAAATTCCTTCTGGGGAGCAGTGGTTCCATGGCCGAGCCTTCCTGTAAAGAAAACCCCTCCTGAACAGTGTCAGTTCAGGACCTGGTCTCATGCCAAACACTGGAAACCTCATTCTACCTTTGATGTCCTCTTCTTCCCTCTTGTCCCAGTCAGAAACCTGGATGGGCAGAGGGTAGGAGGGGGAGGATCAGCAGAAGGGCTCTGTGTCGTGCCGGCCAAGACTTTGGACCAAACCTTCTTGGCTCTAGGCCACATCAAGGCCCTTTTTGCCTTGGGGTCAGGAGACCAGTCAGCATGTGGAAACTGGGGTGTTTGGATGCCAGCTTTTAAAGCTGATTTCATTTGTGATTTGGGGAGAAGTAGAGGTCAGCTCTCTGCTTTGGGATCTGATACAGGGAGTGTAACACTGGTGTAGGCAGCAGCTTGGCAGTTGAGTTCTTTCTGCACCAGGGCCACATGCTGTGCACTGTCTGAACAAGCCTGCCAGCATTCTCCTGGAAATGCAAAATATATTTTAAAATATATTTCTGATTAATTTATTTCTTTCTGAGAACAATTGGAGTAATATCCTGGAGCTGATCTGCCCAGCTGGTTATGCCAGAGCCGTGGCCAGATATGGTTCCTACTGGTTCAGCTTTGCCAAGGTACCCTCAGGGCTGGGAGTAAGAATTTACTCTCTGGCTTGTTCAGGTGGCTGTATCTGCTGGTGAGGATCACAGCTGAGCACATGGGATAAGGATCTTCTCAGAGTGTGGAAGTGGCATAGGTTTAGACAGGAGTGGTGGGAGCTGGTGTGTGTGTATGGTCACATGGGAGTGTTTGCCTGGCGTCCCCGTCAGGGCCGTGATTTGGGGACTTTTGTGACTTGAGGAAATTCCAAGTCTGATTTGTCAGTATAGTTATTTTTTTCCTGCCTTACAAAATACAGTAAATGTGTGAATGCAGGGTTTATTTCAGCAAAACCCTGGAATGTTTCTGGGCTGGTCATTTGCTTTAATATAGACAGGCCTTAGTCAGGGCAGACTTGAACAGGAGCCTGGAACTGAACTGGCAACAGGGAACCTGTTTCGTTGTGGAGCTGCCAAAGGTCTGAGCTGTGCCCTGAGCTGTGCCAGGGCACTGCTTCTCTCACAGCACCTGGGACACAGTCCAGGAGCTGCTTGTCCACACTGTTATTTCCATTTAGTAGCTTTCTGGGAAGGTTTGTGTTGGGTTTCCCTCTCAAATCTGAGTGACGCTCTGGCAGCAGTGCTGTCTGTCCAGTGTTCATGTTCACAGAATAATCCTGTGCTGGTGTATCCCTGAGTCTCTGAGACCCAACCAAACACAAACATCCAAACGCTCTGGGATGATGTTCTTCAACAGATTGATGTCCACACTGTGGAGCAAACTGAAGATGTAATAATACTGGGGTCAACATCTTGCCGTCCCTTCAGGCGCTGTGTCCAAGAGCTGTGGGTTTGGCAGCCAACACTCCATGGTGAGGGGGAGGATTGGGTCATCTTCATACTGGCAGGTGTTGCTGCTGCTTTTGTGCCTGGCAGCAACATTGACTTCTGCCAGGGAAATAAGTGACTGCTCAGTCAGGGTAACCAGAGAGGTCCCCAGGATGGTTAATCCGAGTGTCCCCGTTCACAGAATCACAGAATATTCTGAGTTGGAAGGGACCCACACGGATCATCGAGTCCAACTCCCAAGTGAATGCCCACACAGGGAGTGAACCCACAGCCCCTGTGCCATGTTTATTCATCTGAGCTTATCTCGGGGTCATGTCATCATAATTTTTTTTTATTGTTATTATTATTATATAACCTAAATCCCCATCCCATCATCCCATTATCTAGACCATGTCACTAGGCTCCTCATCGAGTCTTTTCTTAAACACCTCCAGGGATGGCAACTCCACCACCTCCCTGGGCAGACCATTCCACTGAGGGATGACTCTCTTGGGGAAAAAGCTCTTCCTAACATCCAACCTAAACCTCCCCTGGCATATCCTAAGGCCATGTCCTCTAGTTCTGGTGTCGTCAGCCTGAGAGAAGAGATTTAGACCCACCCAACTGCAACCTCCCCTCAGGGAGTTGTAACCAGCACTGAGGTCACCTCTGAGCCTCCTCTTCTCCAGGCTGAACAACCCCAGCTCCCACAGTCTCTCCCCACAGGGCTTGTCCTCCAGTCCTTTCACCATCATTGTCACGCTTCTCTGGACCCTCTTGAGTAGTTCAACATCCTTCTGAAACTGGGGAGCCCAGAACTGCACACAGCACTCGAGATGTGTCTCACCAGTTCTCTGCATTTGCAGCAAGTTCACAGCATTTTTTTTCTTTCAAGTTTCTACTCATAGGCAAAGTTTGTGACACAGAGACTATTCCCATTGCTTTGGATGTTGCAGAAATGGTAATTGTGAGCAGAACTAAAGTGTGATCCTGTGAAGTACTTTTGCCCAGTGCTTCTGAGGAACAAGGCCCCTCACTTTAGAAAGGACATGGAGATACTGGAGCACGTCCAGCAAAGGCAACAAGTCTTGTGAAAGATCTAGAAAACATGTCCAAGGAGAAATGGCTGAGGTGGGGGAGGTTCAGAGACATATTAGAATAAATATTTTCACTGTTCCAGTGGGCAGATGTTGGAATGGGCTGCCTGGGGAGGTGGTGGAGTCACCATTCCTGGAGGTGTTCAAGAGGCATCTGGATCTGGTGCTTGCTGACGTGGCCTGGTAGTTTAGGGGTTACAGTGGCAATTCTGGGTTGATGGTTGGACTTGATAATCTTAAAGATCTTTTCCAACCTTGATGATTCTTTGATTCAATGGTAACTAGTGGTATATGGTAAAAGTTCCCTCGGTCCCAGGTATGGCAGCTGTTTTAGATGACTCTGGGTTTCATATGCTCTGGTCCATATTAAGACTCAAAGAAATACAAAGAGCCTTGGAAAGCTCTTTGAAAATAAAATAAAAAATTATCCTAGATAGAAACACAATGAAAGCATCATGTCTGCCCTGCATGTGTGCACACATTCTGCTGGGGTCAGCCAGAGCCCAGCTGATGCTCTTGCTCCCCTGTGGAGGGGGACCTGCCAAGCTGGGTGCCCAGGGAATCCTACCGCAAGTTACCCTTTTCTACTTCATGCATAAGCATGTTGAGCTCCTCTTTAAAACTGCTTTGGACTGTTGGCTTTCAGGAGACAATTTCAGTCAATCGCTGGAGATGTTCTTCCTCTCACCAGACTGTGGTGACTTCATGACACCTGTGGAGCTGTTGGTCTGGCACCTTCAGCATGCACACACTGGTCCCTCTGCAGTGCCTGTTTCTTAGAGGTGTTCCAGGGTGTTTTGGTATTCCTGCCCTGCTGTGCCATGGGCTAGGCAAGGAACCAGCCTCTCTTCCCTGTTCCTGCTGATGGGAAGTTACTTGCAGTAACTTTGGGAGCTCATGTTGTCTCTGGAGTTTGCATGGAGCAGACAACAGGAGCAGCAGGGCCGTGCCTCAGCCTCCCCCTTCTCCAGATCCCTCTGAGGGCAGCAGCACCAGGAGCAGACCCAGGCTGTGCTGGTGCCATGAGCAGAGATGACCTTTACATCACTGATGGACGGTGATGCAGCTTCCNGGAGTCACCATTCCTGGAGGTGTTCAAGAGGCATCTGGATCTGGTGCTTGCTGACGTGGCCTGGTAGTTTAGGGGTTACAGTGGCAATTCTGGGTTGATGGTTGGACTTGATAATCTTAAAGATCTTTTCCAACCTTGATGATTCTTTGATTCAATGGTAACTAGTGGTATATGGTAAAAGTTCCCTCGGTCCCAGGTATGGCAGCTGTTTTAGATGACTCTGGGTTTCATATGCTCTGGTCCATATTAAGACTCAAAGAAATACAAAGAGCCTTGGAAAGCTCTTTGAAAATAAAATAAAAAATTATCCTAGATAGAAACACAATGAAAGCATCATGTCTGCCCTGCATGTGTGCACACATTCTGCTGGGGTCAGCCAGAGCCCAGCTGATGCTCTTGCTCCCCTGTGGAGGGGGACCTGCCAAGCTGGGTGCCCAGGGAATCCTACCGCAAGTTACCCTTTTCTACTTCATGCATAAGCATGTTGAGCTCCTCTTTAAAACTGCTTTGGACTGTTGGCTTTCAGGAGACAATTTCAGTCAATCGCTGGAGATGTTCTTCCTCTCACCAGACTGTGGTGACTTCATGACACCTGTGGAGCTGTTGGTCTGGCACCTTCAGCATGCACACACTGGTCCCTCTGCAGTGCCTGTTTCTTAGAGGTGTTCCAGGGTGTTTTGGTATTCCTGCCCTGCTGTGCCATGGGCTAGGCAAGGAACCAGCCTCTCTTCCCTGTTCCTGCTGATGGGAAGTTACTTGCAGTAACTTTGGGAGCTCATGTTGTCTCTGGAGTTTGCATGGAGCAGACAACAGGAGCAGCAGGGCCGTGCCTCAGCCTCCCCCTTCTCCAGATCCCTCTGAGGGCAGCAGCACCAGGAGCAGACCCAGGCTGTGCTGGTGCCATGAGCAGAGATGACCTTTACATCACTGATGGACGGTGATGCAGCTTCCACCTGCTCACGAGAAAACTGGGAGCTCTGCTGTAGTGGAGAAACTGCAGCAGCAAAAAGGAATTGTCAGGTGAGTTTGCTCTGGGGTGAGGTGGGGCAGGTGAGCAGCAGCTCTGGCTCTGGCCAAAGGCTGTGCACAGATGACTGTGAGAGTGGAAAACTTCCCTTTGTGGTGCTCAGACACTTTGCAGGAGCCAGGAGAACACTCGGTGCTTTCACGTGGGGCAGTCGGTTTGTGAGCAGGACAAATATGTTCCTTTCACTGAGAGCTTGGAGGGAGAAGGAGTTAATGGGGACAAGGGCAAGGGAAGCAGATAGCTGGGTCTTAGTTGGGGCTACTGGCTGATATTTTTGCAACAGTCTTCTGTTACCCAGCGAGAGACCGCGGGGATTAGCCAGGCAGACTCTCAGGCTCCTTCCTGCCCTCTGCACAGCAGTGGAGCTTGTTTCCAAGGACTTTCAAAATCCAGTGCACTTGAGGAATTTTTGTTTAGAGACTCTGTGGTGCTTATTTCTTGAGCAGAGAAATTTTGTGTGTCTGTCCCTAGTTATTTACCCTGGTAAAAGGGTCAGAAACAGTGAGCTGCTCCCTGGGAGAGTGACGGGGCCAAATCCCATGCACGTGGCTTTTGTGCCTGTTGGGTTAGGGAACAGGTGATAGGTTGGACTCGATGATCTCTGTGGTCTTTTCCAGCCTTA
Source organism: Pitta sordida (assembly GCA_013390025.1). Taxonomy (NCBI): domain Eukaryota; kingdom Metazoa; phylum Chordata; class Aves; order Passeriformes; family Pittidae; genus Pitta; species Pitta sordida. The sequence continues at coordinate 24,888 of WEKX01002344.1, forward strand.
CTAATTCTGTGATTCTGTCCCACTAGAGCCTGCTGGATCACACCTGCCTCCTCCAAGTGCTGGCAGGTTCTTGTCACAGGTTGTGTGGCTGCCCCATCCCTGGAAGTGTTCAGGGCTGGGTTGGACGTGGCTTCGAGCAGCCTGGGATGGTGGAAAGTGTCCCTGCATGTGGTGGGGGGTTGTGATGAGATGGGTCCCTTGTGTCCCATGTTGTTCTGGGGTTGGGTGAGCCTGGATTTGGTGCTGGCAGTGAGGGGGGTTGGCAGCTCACAGGGCAGGGGTGCTGGGCACTGCTGCTCTCCCAGGTGAACTGTCCTCAGCAGTGGAGGGACATTGCAAACAGCCATTGCACGTGTCCTTCCGTGCTCCAGGCAGGAATCCCTGATGGAGGTGTGGAGTGCTCTGCTGTCCCAGCCTTGGTCTCTTGCTGCAGTGGCAGTGCTGGAGAGCTGGACTCTTGTGGGAAATCACCTGGGCACGAGCAGCTGGACTGTCTGTTCTAAAATACATAATGCTTGATAGGGGGAGATCTACTGCAAACCTTCAGCCTTCTGGGGGCAAAACATTCTTGAAGCTTGTTACTTGTTTGGCTGGTCCAGTCCTTTCCTGCCAGTACTGGTCCCCTGGCTGATGCAGCCTCTGAAGAGGAGTTTATGGAATGATGGACCCTGACATGGTGGGATTGTTCTCTATTCAAAGCAGTGCAGTCGGAAGTTTGATCTAAAAGATCCATTTTATTTATGAATTTAGTGTAATTATTGAAACCTAAGAGGAGATTCTTAATGGTGCTACACTCTCCTTTGAATGAATAAATGAATGAATGAGAACTGATCTCCTTTGCTGTAGACTTTGATTTCTGTGAAAAGCTCAAAGAAAGCTGGCCTGTTTTTTTCAGCATTATCTTTCCTTTTATATCAGTATTGGTACTGAGAATTTGCTGCTTCTTCCAGTTACCCAACTGCAGCATTGCTGCTCCTGAGAGAGCCTCTGTTTCTCAGTGCTAGTGCAGCAGGAGCTGAATTTAAACTTCTGAAAAGGTCACCAATTGTTGAGGTGGCTTTGTGCCTCCTGCTTTGCCTGTGGCACTGTCAGGGCGCTGCCCGTGCCTGGGAGAGATGAAGCACAGGGAATTGCTGCCTCCTGAACAGCAGCTGTTGCCACGGGGGTTTGACTTGTGCTTGTGGAGTGAAGACCTGGTGTGAGGGTATCCCTGCTTAGCTTACATGTGAACCCCAAATCTCAGGCATGGGCTCCACATCCTCTCGTGGGTCCCTTCTGGTCCTGCTTCTTTGCCAAAGGTGACAGCAGCTGAAGAGTTCAGAGATGTCATTCCCAGAGGTGCCATGAGCTCGGGGGGTTCAGCTCTGGTTTCTGTCTTTGCTCAGACATCCAGTCAAATCCCTGCTGCAGTGAGCTGGGAGCTGTGTTAGGAACCAAAGCTCTGCCTGTTCTTTGGTTTTGTTTTGGAATGTGAATTGTAGAAATCTTGTGACTCTGCATTTCTTGCATTTTCCATAAAGATTTGTTTAACTCATTATGCATATTTGTTACAGCACTTCTAGTATCTGGAGACATAATTGTTAATGTTTTTTAAACAGTTGATGTCTTTAGGTTTTATCTCAGTATATTTTGTGACTTCTCTTTTTCTGAGACATTGTGTATAGAAAATCCTTTGTTGGCCATAACTTTTCACAGGCTGATGCTTTTCTGTCTAAGAAAAGCTGAGAAGAACCTATCCTTCAGTGTTCCAGCACAGAGTGAGCCTCTCCGTCAGAATTACAGGGTTGGAAAGCACCTATTTATTCTCTAATAGCTTTCTATTAGCTGAGGACATACAGATACTTAGGAAACTTGATGCTTGAAGCAGGAATTACAAACCTCTTTTACAAATTACAGCTGTGTGGCAGGGTTGGAGTCGGATTTATGGACCTTTCTGGTGAATATCTGAGAGGACAGTCAATATCTTAGCTGTGAAAAGGGGTGGAAGGGAAGCCCCTGCCCCGGGGAGATTGGGCCTGGGGGCATCTGGGGGTGAGAGGTTGTTAATGGCTCTGCAGGTGAGGCTGAGCTGCAGATGGGACTTGCTGGGAACAGCTGGGACCCAGCTCGTGTGAACTATGGCAGCCTGAGAAGGTTGAGTAGTAATTGTCAAGGACAATTTCTTGCTTTTGTGTCAGTCCTTTGCCATTTCTCAGTTGTCTGGCGTGCCAAGAGGACTGTAGATGCTTCTGCAGGAGTTGTTACCTCCCCAGCAGTGCTTTTCAAACAGTTCATGTGTGTTGGAGGGGTTGAAGTCTGCTACAAAAAAAAAAAAAAAAGCTGAATAAATCATATTTCAGAGAAAAAAAGAGATAAAAAGGCTTTGTCATCAGAGGGTTTTGCCAAATAATGAGATTTCCAGAGCTTGGCAGCTGGGTCTGATGGCAGGTAACCCCTAAAGCAAACTGGTAATGAACGGGATCTCAGGGAAGGGAATTATTTTCCCATTGCAGGAGGGAAGGGGCTCCAAGGCTGCTTCAAGCTGAGCACCAATAACTTGTGAATCCTTTCTGACCACCTCAGTTCACTGTGTGATCTGCCTGAAAATGTAGGGAAACAGGAACGGCTTTGCTGGTGGCAGCACGAGCCCAAAGGGCTTCCAGAGAACAGGGGACAAACATCCCCCCCGCATCACCCTGGGCTGCTGCAGTGAACATCTGTGATTTCAGCTCCAGAATCCTTAGTGCAGTTTGTCCTACAAGCAAAGGTGGTTTGTCGTGTCCTGTGCTGTGAGCTCCCCCGTGGACCCTGCCCAGAGGTTCATGCTTGGTAAGGCTGTAAAATGCTTCTATTAAATTATTTTAATTCCTGTGCCTCAGGGCAGGAATGGAAGCAAGTCAGATGGAGGATGTTGAAAGGCATTAAAACCACTCTAAACCAATAGTTTAGCACCTCTCTCTGCCAGAGCACCAGTTTGCCTTAAAAATGCAGCTGATACACAAGAGCAGCTGAAAATATGGAGCTGTGCCCACGGTGCCTTTGCTGCTGGGGAGCTCTTGAAGTGTTGCCTCGTGGGGATCTTCATCCCCAAGAGTTGTGATGGAAATGACACATGTTTCTGTAGGAGCAGCTGCTGTTGTGCATCTGCGTGTAGGCCATGATATCATGGTATTGGTAAGGTTGGAAAAGACCTTGGAGATCATCTAGTCCAATTTATAATCCAACTAAATCCTGACATCTGTAACATTTATATCATGGCCCTCAGCACCTCCTCCAGTCTGCCCTTAAACACCTCTAGGGACGGCGACTCAACCACCTCCATGGGCAGACCATTTCAATGCCGGGTCACTCTTTCAGTGAAAAGTTTTTTCCTAATGTCAAGTCTAAACCTCCCTTGTTGGACTTTAAGACCACTACCTCTTGTTCTGTCTCCAGTGGCCAGGTTGTCTTGGTTTGAACACCCGAAGTTGTTTGTTGCCCGAGTTTTATTCCAGGGAAGGTTTCATGTCTCACTCAGAGAGAAGAGCATATTGCTGCTCACACACTGTGGTGGTGTTGGCCTGGTTCCCTTCCTGATCTGGGAATCTCTGTAAAACATGGTTACTTGGCTGTTCCTCGCAGTTAGTCCTTGAATCACAGAAAATTTTGGGTTGGAAAGGACCTTGGACAGGGACACCTTCCACTATCCCAGGTTGCTCCAAGGCCCATCCAACTTGGCCCTGGACACTCCCAGGGATGGGGCAGCCACAGCTTCTCTGGTCAGCCTGTGCCAGGGCCTGCCCACCCTCATGGCAAAATATTTCTTCCAGATGTGCAGGCCAACCTTGCCCTCTGTTAGTGTAAAACCTTTGAAGGTAAAGAAGAAACTTCCCTGGCAGGAAGTTTAAGCTGATGGGTGAGGAGTGAGCAGCTGGGAAGGGGCTCTGTCCAGTCTGTGCTGAGCCACCGAGACCTTCCAGGGTGTGCAGGATCTTCCTGCTGGCAGAGCCATGGCTGGAGAGCTGCTGAGAGGGGCCATTAGCTTTTTTCCCCTGTAGACCCTCAGCAGGTGGATTCAGAAGTGAGCTATGTGTTAAGAAAGCACTAAAGAGGATTCTTCTGACTGAACAGACCCGACAAAATCTGTCTTGGCTGGGATCACTTTTGATGTTGAATATTTTTCATTAAAATACTGCAACATAGTGACAGTGTGTTTGCTTTAATTACCCCAGAGTGTATTTTAATTTTAGTTTTCTCTTTAAACCATGTGTCAGATTTTAGGAGTGTATTTGCTGCCTTTGTGCACGTTCCATGCAATGTCACTTGTATTTGGTGGGAAAGGATGACATGAGCATGAACACCTTTATGTAGTTTTAACAGATTTCAGCTTCTCAGGCAGTTCCTGTAGGTTAAGTTTAGCAGCTATTAATGAGAATGACAGGAGTTACTGGATTTTGATTTATTTTTTCAAGGCTTCAGTCAGTGCCTGGTTGCTGTTGGTGGTGGTTGCAGGGCTGGCATTGTTGTCCCCTCCCATTAATTGATGGTGTGTGCTGTGCACCCACTTTTTCATGTTCCAGAAGAACAATCTGAAGGTGTTTTTTTGTGCTAAGAAGGAAAAGGCAGTTGCTGTTCTCCATACTGGAAGATCAGAGGTATTTAGTGGGAGGGATGCCTTGCAGATGCTCTGCTTGTTGAAATGAAAGGGATGTAACACAGGTGTCTGAATCTCTCTTGTAAGCCCATGAGAAGTGACAGGATTTGATCCCCAGCTCTTCGCAGCTCTTTCATGGGAAAACAGCAGCAAGTGTCTCAGCTCAGGGATTCAATTCACTAAGGCAGGAAACCCTCAGTGAATGACTTGGCAGAACTGCTGCCAGGTGAGACATAAGGGGTGTTGCTGTTCTGTTGCCCTGGATTTGGGAGGCTGTGGCAGGAAGCAATCAGTGTATCAAGAAACCGTGAAATGGGAGGGAAAATTTGCCATGCAACTGATTTCCTGCTATCCTGAGGAGAGCAGCTTTCTGCTCACAGCTTCTGTGGGCCTGTGTCCCTGTCCCTGCCCCATGGCCAAGCTCTCTGTCCCTGTCCCGTGGGGTTTCTTGCCTGGCTCCAGCCCAGGCCTCTCTCTGTTCTGGTGTGACTGGACTCCTCCCTGTGCCCAGCTCTGCCCTCTCTGGTGACAGGGCTGTTCCAGGGGTACATTTCTTTCTTGTTCAGTTTTTGCTGGCAAGTCCTTCTAGTGCCAATGAAAGGATCAGGGCCCCTTCTCTTTGTTATTTTTTGCTGTTTCTCTCAGGGTTACAAACCTCCAACCTCTCTGAAGTGCATTTCCCAGACTTTGATGTGAAATTCTCTTCCCAGTGTCATTTCATTTCTCCTCCTAAGCAGTTGTAGAGCACTAAAGGAATGCCATGAGCACATGAACAAGTGCATTTTCACAGGCTGGTTGTTTTAGTGCGTTGGCTGCTTTAAAAAACCCACAACTGTGCAGTGACACTTTGTGGAGTGACAGCCATTGTATTTCCGTGGCAGCAAGAGGTGGCCTTCTGTGAGGCTTCCCTTCAGCTCCTTTCTCTGCTTTTGTTTTGATAGTGAATCAACTTTGTGTCACTTCTTGTGGTCTCGTGCACCCACTGCTAATCTTTCTGACCTGGTATTTACCAATCCATGGGGTGGGTACAAAGTGCCCTGAGCATGGTGTGAGGGGAGCACAGCTCACAGCCACCCTGGGCTTGGCAGGCCGGGTTGAGGGGCTCACTGGGTGCTCTCTGTGTTACTCCAGAGCTTTGGGAATAAAGGAGAAGGGTTGACTGCTCCCAGGAAAATGGAGCAGGACCAGGGAGGGATTCACATCCAGGTCCTTTTGTTGACAAACCAGAACTTGGATGTGAATCTCAGTGGGAATTCTCACAGCCCTCTGTAAAGGAAGGAAGGTAGTTACAGCTTTAACAGATTTGTGCCAGAAGATGTTCCTGAGCCATGTTTTCTTTAGTAGTGTATCAGGACAGACTTTTCAGGATACTGACCTTGGCTTTTTTAAATCAATTTTCTCTTATGCTGTGAATCTTAATGTGTATAACACTAGTTACTGAAGTGCACATGGTGTTTTCTAACCAATATATAAATATTGGCTTATATAAAGCTATCATATATCACAGTATCACAGTATAGAAAAGGCTGGAAAGGACCTTGAAGATCATCTAGTCCAACCTATAATCCAACTAACCTATCCTCTACATCTAGATCATATCACTCAGTACCTCATCCAGCCTCCCCTTGAACACATCCAGGATGGTGACTCAACCACCTCTGTGGGCAACCCATTCCACATCCGGATCACTCTGTCAGTAAAAAATCTTTTCCTGATATCTAGCCTAAACTTTCCCTGTTGAAGCTTAAGACTATGACCTCTCGTCCTGTCCCCAGAGACCAAGGAGAAAAGACCACAACGTGGCTACAACGTCCTTTTAGATAGTTATACACAGCAATAAGNAAGTTAAAAAAGTCTGCTGTATGTTTTTACTTTCTGGTGAAATTACTGTCTTAGAGCTTTCTGATTGAATAAATTTGGGCAAACTAAGAAATGGAAGCAGTCCAATTATCATACGAGGAAGTAAAGAGAAAATAAAATAGAATCAAGAACAACTCAGTCCTATCTAATGAGCTTAATAAACAGTTTTAAAACTGACTTACTTGAATCTAAGATCCTGTCAATTTTAGGCAGGTATTTTGTGCTGCCTGGGTGAATGGTCTGCTTATCAGCAGTACTGAGACCTGATGAAGTTTTATGGGCACTTAACTATGAGGAACATTTTTATATCAGAATATTTGAATATTTGCATATGTGGAGCAATTGGTTGTCATTGTTCACTTATGTGCTGGTCCAGGGTTTGATATGAGCAGGTTAAACTCTCAAGGAGATGGGTTAAAGAATCCAGCCCCGAGGGAGGGGGTTCCTTGTGCACTGGGTGCTGGGCTGTGAGAGCTGTGGGTGTTCAAAGTGCACAGATGGTAAAGACATCTCTGGAGGGAACATCCAGTGCCACCATGTACAGGGGACACTCTGGATCAGGGGGTTGGGGACATGTGGCCAGGAGGGTGCTGGGGAGTGGGGTGTGCTGTTCCCACAGGGTGTTCAGGGACCCCAACCATCCCACAGGCCAGGGGGACACTCTGCAGTGAGGTGGCACCTTTGCTGTGGCAGGGGATGAGTGATGAGAGCACTTGGGATGAAGGGACAGCCATATCCTGGCACTGAGCCCAGTGACACCCCAAATGTGCTCCCCCTTCTTGGGGAGGGCCATTAGATCCTGGGGCTGGTGGGTGTGGGGCTGTCTGGCGGCTGCTGTGGATCGCTGGAGGGGAATCCCTCCAGGACTGCTGGATCTCCAGGCAGCTCCTCATGGCTGTGACAGGATGGCAGTGGAAAGTGGGAGTGCTGGATGATGTCCTGAGTTCTGCTTTCTGTTAGGGAACATAAACTTTGGTTTCAGTTCTTAATTGATTGTAGTATTTTTAACCTAAAATCAAAATAGTACAATCTGTGATTTTAGTTCAATAGGAAACTTGGGTGCGATCATTGTATTCCTCTCTGAGATTAAATTTACTCTTTATTGTCATTCGTTTATGCCTTGGGATCTCTTAGTTAAATAGCTTCTTAATGTTCAGAAGTGTCAGCACTTACGAGGAATGTGTATTTTTTTAGGGTAATGAGCATTCTGCAATATCCATGGGTGGTTTGTGGACGTGACTGCAACTGAAGGTGGAGGCAAAGCCTGAGCAGTCTTTGGTGTCTCCTGGTGAAGGGACCACCTGGGAGTTAGAAACAGGTCATTGCAGGTGTGTCTCAGGGTTTCTCAAGCAGCAGCAGAATGAAGTTGATGTGATTCTTACCAGCTTTTGTCCATAAATAGAAATTTGAATTGTTTGCTGTGATTTTATAACTCTTCTTGCTTGAACTCTGTTTCCTTGTCCGAAAGCCTTGGAAGCAAAGAGTTCCAGCAGGGAGAGAATGCCCAGAAGTGCCTGGACTGGCACAGGTAAATGTCACTGCCTGCAGTCACTGGCTGCTTCTTGTGAGATGCTCAAGGGAAAGGAGTACAAATTAGCATGGATCTTTATCTCCAGGCAGATTTTGCACTCCTGCCCCTCCCAGGAGTACAAAAACTTGATGGTACCAGGAAGAGGAGAATGGCAATTTGCTGCTGCATGGAGTCAATCATGGACATGAGCCTTGCAGATAAATACAAATTCAGGAGCAGCATTGTGGCTGTGGCTGCACCCCCACTGGGGATTTATAAAATTCCTATCAAGTTTTGCTCTTCCGGAGAAGGAGGCCATGGAAATTGCCATCAAGAGGGAGCTGTAATTCCAGAACCAGTTTGTTTCTCCAGGGATGAGAGAACTGGACCCCTGCACAGCTGAGCAGTTGGGACTGTGGATGCTGAGCAGCGTGCCCTTGCCACAGCTGCTGCCCTGTGTGATCTCAAGGGTCAAAGGGGCATGAGTCCAGTTCAGGATGGTCTGGGGAGGGGTGACTGTGCCAGTTTGGTTTGGTGAGGTGCTCATGGTGTGTTACAAGCTCATGCATTCATGTAGCAATGAGCATTCAGAGCCTCGGACTGTGTGATCCCTGTGTGTTCCAGTGCCCAGGGAAGGGAAGGGGGAAAAAAAGCCTTAATGGGACTGCACAGTGAGGATCTTGCAGAGGCAGCTGGTCTGGTGGGTTACAGTCTTCTGTCCATGTGGGATTCAGTGCTCTTGATCCAGGGTCATGGAACAATCGTGGTGCTGCTGAAGGAGGCAGCAGTGCCTTTCTCCCACTTGCTATGAGAGCAGCTGGCACGAGGGCAGGAGGCTGGGGGAGAAGGGGAAAAGGCAGGTTTGTGTGTGGGGGGTGTGAAGGGTCTCCAGACCCTGCTGTGCTGGTTCTCTGTGATGGCAGATCTCCCTTCAGTGTGACATTAACATGGAGATGCTGGGTCAGGGCCTGAAGGATATCCTGCAGGATATATACATAGAATTAAAACCCACCTTTTTTCAGTTATGTGAGGTGTAGCAATAAAAAGGCAACTTGTTGTCACTGGAGTTGTTGCTCTGGGGAAGGAATGGGTTTGTGTGTCCTTTGGGCAAGCAGAACATTTGGATGGAAGGAGTTGAGAGCTCTCCACACAAGTTTTACCTCCTGACTGTGATCCATGTGCTGGAGCCAAGCTCTGCAGAGGCTCGAATTTGTCCTGGCTGGGAACACTGGAGTTTTACTCATCTGAAACCACAACGAAAAGAAAAACCACAAACCCCTCAACTTCCTGCCCTGCAGGTAACGTGATTGCAGCTCCTCATTTCTCTGTACTCTTTGCACAGGGTTTACTTGTACGTGTTAGGAATGGCTGTGTTGAGATCCATCCTCTCTACACTGACAGGATGCGAATCCTTTGTTTAGAGTTGCATCAGCCAATGTACCAAAGCCAAAGTTCATTGCTGCACATCCCTTGGCTGTTGGTTTTGGAGTCAGAGTTGATGGTTATCCAGTTCTTCCTTCAGGAATAAATTGAAATGTCATAACACTTCAGTGTGTTATCTGTGCTAACAAGAAAGTGAAGATTTCTGCCACAGAAGTAAATACCCCGAGCAGTGATGAGAGCAGCCAGCTGTTGGAGGCAGTGTCAGCACTGTGCCAGGCTCCTGAAGGCAGCAGGGCTGTGCCCAAGCCCCAGGTTAACTCAGAGCAGCAGGACTCATTCCTGGCTCATTCCTGGCATTCCGGGTGTGTTGTCAGTTGAACACCAGTGTTGGGCAGCAGTGCCATCAGCACGTGACTTTCTGCTGAGGGTCTGATGCTGCCAGGCCATTAAAGCTGCAAATTCTGTTGGAAACACCAACTGTGAGACAGTGCCCTGCCTGTCTTGGCGTGGGAATCAAGGGCACCTTCCTATGCTCTCCTGCTGCAGGATGTTGCTGATCCATCGTGAATGGCTCACAAGGAGCCCCAAGCTGGAATTTCTAGGAGTGCACAAGACTTTTTCTTTTTGTAAGCAAAGCATCAGCCCAAAAGCTGATGTTCCCAGAGCTGTGGTGTGATGTTTAGCAAGGCCTCTGAGTGCTTGTTTAATGTGTTGCTTTGGTGCTGAGAAATTACTGAACTTACAGAGGCCTTTGGCTGTTTCTGCTGGGTTCAGCACAAGGGGAGGTTTGAACAACATAATGGAAATAAGCCAAAGTTTAAGTTTTTTTTACTTTCCTTATTCCTTGCTGTGTGAATTTTCCTTTGGTTTTCCCTCTCCAATTCCTTGGAAAGCAGAGCAGCTGCAGTGCTGGGAGACGAGCTGTGACGTGGCAGCAGGACACTGATGGCTGTGGTGGAGTTGTGACACCTGTCCCTGGTGACAGTGAGGATCTGCTGTCCTGCAGACGTGGGGGGGGGGGAGCGTGTGTGGGTCTCATGGCAGCACCCACAGCTGGCCTGGGCAGGGCTGTGCAGCTCTGCTGGATGGGGTCAGGGGAATTCCACAGACTCAAGGTGTGTCTCAGGAGGGAAGTGCTGCACAGGCCCTGTGTGACAAGGGGAGAGGGGACAAGTCCTGTCCCTGCTGTGCAGAGCTGAGCTGCTGGGTGGGGTTGGTGTTGCCTAACCTGCCTTGAGTCCCAGGGCTCCAGGCAGGAGCTGGGCTGAGGTGTGTGAGCTCCTGCTGGCCCAGTGTGGCGGGTTGTGGAGCTCAGGAGGAGACCAGAGCGTGGGATGTGATCAGGGAAGGGAAACCCAGCAACAGGTACAGGGATACCTTGGCTGGCTGAGCTCGAAGTGGCGGAGGATGAAAGAGTATCTGAAGGAAGGATATTGGGCTGGTTATTGTTGGTTGTCTTCTTTGTGCTCTGTGATGGACCTGCAGCTGTTCTTCTGCTCTTTGTCTTTGGGCCAGACCCTTCCTTCTGGAATTAGAACATCTTTTTCTGAAATCCAAATTGGAGAAGTGTAAAAATAGATCATTGCCTACCTACAGATTCCACTTTTGAAGCTTAACATAAAATTGCCTAGGATTTAGTGTTTAGAAGTTCTCTGAAGGAGTTAAAAATAAAAAAAAAATGCTTGCAAAGACAGCTGAAAGCTTTATGTGCTCTGTAGACTTGTGTTTTGATTTCTTGCTCAGCAGCTGTACACACCTCCATTATCATTCAGCAAAACTAAGCAAAAAATGCTTTTTTGGGCCATGTGTTCTTACATGTTTTTAAGATCCAGACCAGAACCTTTACCAGTTTAACAGTGCAGAAAGAGCCTTGCAGCTGAGAGCAGGTTTTCAGAAGGGCTCAGCTCCTCTCTGTGACGGCAGTGATCAGATGTTTGGGTGCTCACAAGCAAGAAACAACTTATGTGAGGCAGATCCTAACTTGACAAATTGGCTTGGTATATTTTTAGCTGCACATAGCTGGTAGTATTTGGGGAAAAAAAACACATATGTTGCAAAGTTTTGTATCCAGCCATGGAGCTCTGCTGTGCTTGCACTGCACAAAGGATTATTTCTTTTGGGAGTAGGGGTTGGGTAGAGAAGCACCCCAAGGCTGGGGCTGGAGCATTGCCCCTGCCCAGGGGAGTCTGGAGCCTGGTAAAAACTCACTCCAGCCCCAGTCTCCTCGCTGTGGCACAAGTTGTTTCCAGCATTTTATTTGTGTATGTTGGTGCAGCTTGAACATTTTTACACACACGCACAATCTTTAACTTTTCTAGTTATTCCACCAGTCAGTAACAGGTAACGTGGAACTGTTCGTATTCCCTTGACTCTGAAGCATTTCTGAGATGTTCCCCTCTGCCTTCCCCTGCCCAGTCTGACTGATTGTTGCTGCAAAATAATTTGATCCATTTTCTTAAATATATGTTTTCTGCACGTGGCTTAGTGTAAAATGCAGTGACAGCATTGCAGAGGTGGCACCTGTGAGTGCACCAGGGTGAGGTGAGGAGGGAGCTCTGCACTGGTGCCATCCTTAGCTGCTCCTTGGGCTGAGTCCTGCCTGGGCACGTGGTTGGCATTGCTGTGTTGGCTCGTCCTGTGCAGTGAATGTGGCACTTGGGGACATGAGTCAGTGGTGCACTCAGCAGTGCTGGGGGAAGGGTTGGACTCCATGAGCTTGGGGGTTGTTTTCAACCTGAACAATTCTGTGATTCTCTGATTTTGTGTTTCCTGGGCCTTAGGAAGAGCATTGTGTCCTGCCCTGCCTGCTGTGGTGTCCAAGGTGCATCTGGGCAGTTGACCTGGTACCACACAGAGGGTTTTGTAAGGGCAGATGGGAATGTGGGAGGGCACAAGTGCTTCTAGGGTTGGTGTGACCTGGCTGATCCAGTGCCAGAAATACTCTCAGAAAAGCAGCACGTTTTGGGCAGTGTCCTCCATGTGGGTGATAACAGACTCCAAAAATGCCCTCTTGATTTAACAGGCTCAGTGGGGAGAGACAGAAATGTCTCCTGTGCCATGGGAAGGTGGATCCAAATGTTCTGCATAGAAGCAGCAGTGGAATGGGAGAGAGAAGGCAGAGAGAGGGAGGCTAAAGTCCTTTTCACAGTTTCTGTTTCTGAGGCAGCAAATGCCAACCTGGTGAGCCAAGGGCTGGACACCTCCCCTGCGGCGTCCTGGGGAGCACAGCGAGGGAGGGAGATGTGTGCAGGAGGGGGAGTCAGACCCTTCCTCTTTTCTGGTGGCATTTTTGCTTAAATGAGTCCAGGTTTGCTCTGCTGGTCCTACCTGAGACATCAGTGAGTCCCTGCCCTGTGAGCTCTGTTTGAGGAGAGTTCCCCAGCAATTGCACTTGAGAAATCCCAAAGTGCTGTGTCAGGAGATGCCTCCAGTCTCGGTTGCCAAGGACTTTCCTCAGCCTTCTATACAGACACCTGGACAGCGATTCTGAACTCCCAGAGCTGCTCCTTGCTCTCACCAGGTGTCACTTGTAGCCTCTTTTGTCTTCAGAACTAACCTGATACACTAAAGCAAAGGTGGATAGAACTGGTTTCTATGCAGGATGGCTCAGGGATAATAAAATTAAAGTTAAAATTAAAGGTTAATGGTGGATTTTGCAGAGCCCAGAGACTTCATTCTCAGGTTTTAGTGCTGGGAGTTTCTGGTCTGAGGGAACTAATCTTAATCTGATTGCAGTTTCTTGCACTCTGAGCCTAACCTACTTTAGCCAGGCGTGGTGTTGGTATTTATAGACGCTGCTGTAGCACAAATCCTGTAGTGCAGGTCCCAGGGATGTGTGTCTGTCTCTGGGGCAGCTGTGAGCCACCTCCCTGCCCCACATCACCCACGTCTGGCTAAAACCTTGTCTGGTACAAAGGCTTTGCTCTGCAGTTTCCTGAGGGCAGTGCCCAGTAACCCTTCCAGAGTCCTGGCTGCTCTTGGCTGTCTGTGCTCCTTAGGTGGGAGCACACTTGTGGCTATAGGGGAATTATGGATAAATCCTCTGTCTAATGAGGCAGCTCCTAAAAATAAGCATAATTGGCTCATTCCTGCAGTGTAAAATCATCATCTCAGATGACTCTTGGATTTGGTTAAAACTTGGTGCTAATAATGCCAAGGTCACACATTCAATCCCCTGCTGGGCCATTCACTTAAAAGATGGACTTGATGATCCTTGTAGGTCCCTTCCAACTCAGAATATTCTGTGATTATACTAAATTGAAGGTTTCACTGAAGGACAATAAGTGTCAGTAGCTGTTAAACACACTGAAAATACTTGGGACTCTTCAAAGTGAATTTCTGCAGTTGCAGTTCTTGAAACTCAAACTCAAATTTCAGGCCATTTCTTTTGTGCAGACTCGATCCCTCAGTGGAATGGTCTGCCCAGGGAGGGGGTGGAGTCACCATCCCTGGAAGTGTTTAAGGTCAGACTGGATGAGGAGCTCAGTGACATGGTCTGGATGGTGGGAGGCTTGGATGGATGGAGCGTGGTGCCCGTGGTTCCAGGGTTGTGGGTTCAATCCCTGAGTGGACGTTCGCTTGGGAGTTGGACTTGATGATCCTGTGGGTCCCTTCCAACTCAGAATAACCTGTGAACCTGTGACTCCTTAAACAGAAAAATACAATATGCTGAAGTTCTTCAGGTTTTCTTTCAAAATTTGACTAGTTTTTTCTTGAAGAATGGCTTTTCTTGGTATAAGGCTGGAAACCTCCTTTAGTCTCAGATGAATTGTGCTGGTGTTGGAGTGGATCCATGAGCAAGACTGGAAAGGAAAGAGCTGTAACTGGAAGGTGGAAGGTTGGGAGGCTCTGTGGGCACTGAGTTGTGCTGGGAGGAGCAGGGAGAACCAGCTGGGGATCCTGGGGGTGTTCAAGGCATCAGCAGCTGTGGGGCTGCAGCTCTGAACGCAGGGAAATGTTCTCTGCTGTCTCTACATCCAAGCAGCATTTTGTTAGCAGACAAGATACAACAGCTTGGTTGTTTAAAGCTGTCAGAAGAGCAGAGAACTGTCTTTTTGTTCCCTTTCAGGTGAGAGTTGGCACCAGCTTTGCTTGGAGTTGCCCTGGAATAAATCAGACCTGATAGTTTTCTCTTAAAATGAGCTCAAGCTTGTTTACAAATGGAAACAAATCATCCCTTCCTCCCCATTTTCTCTGTTTTTATTCATGTGTTTTAATTTTGCAAGGGAGAGGTTGCACAGTTTATCACAAATTCACTGATCGTTCTTCCGGCTGTTGGCTGTCACAGCTTGTGGTCCTGTGGTTGTATCTCTGTTTTTTCCTGGTTGTACTGGAGTAAGGAATTCGAGTGCAGACTTCATTCCTGGGATATCATCACTCCAAAAACGGGGAGTGACTTCAGCCTCTGAGCAGAGAGAACATTCACCTGTGCGCTATTACAGCAAGATGTTGAACCAAATGGAAAGCATTTTGGCAGGGATCAGTTTTATGCCTGCAAGACAGAAATCGTGGGGAAAATCCGTTAAAGTACTGCTGGTTTGAAAAGCTTATTGCTTGGAAAGGGAGTGTTTTATTCTGTGTAACTTGGACGTGGTCAGCAGTGCTGGTGAGGGGTGGCAGGCAGGAATGGGGGTGAGGAAATCCTGGGAAGGAATTAGGATTGCTCTGTCCAACAGGAGGTGACTCAGAGACTTGAAGAAATGGCCAAGAAGGCCACGGGCACCTGGCCTGTACCAGCCATGGTGTGGCAGCAGGACCAGGGCAGTGACTGTCCCCTGTGCTGGCACCTCCAATCCTGGGGACAGTTCTGGGCCCCTCAGCCAAGAGAGATGTGGAGAGGCTGGAGCTGCAGGCGCAGCTGAGGAAGCTGGGGGGGGTCAGCCTGGAGAAAAGGAGGCTCAGGGGGCACCTACTGGCTCTTTCCAACTCCTTGACAGGAGAGGGGATCTGGGAGGGGGTCGGGCTCTGCTCCCAGGGAACAAGGGACAGGAGGAGATGGAATGGCCTCAGGCTGTGCCAGTGGAGGATTAGATGTGATATTATGAAAAATTTCTGCATGGAAAGGTTGGTCAGACATGGGAACAGGCTGCCCAGGAGGGTGACACAGTCCCCATCCCTGGAGGTGTTCAAGGAACGTGTGGATGTGGCCCTGGAGGACATGTTTTAGGGGTGATCATGGTGGTGCTGCTGGTGTGATGGTTGGATTGGTGATCTTAGAGGTCTTTTCCACCCTTAATGACTTTATGATTCTGTAAGTCATGGGTATTGTAGGTGAAGTGCAAATGACCAGGGCACAGTGTAACCCTGGAGGGAGAGTTGTGGCCTGCATGTCCCTGCTCCACAGCTGTCCTGTTGTGTGAGGCCTGTTGGCTGTGCTGGGGGTACAGGGGCCTCAGGAAGAGTGATGAGAACTGAACTGCAGAGCCGAGGGCTTGGGTTAGTTCTGCTGATGGGTAGCAGCCCATAGATAGTTCTGTGCTTGGCCTGGCACCCCTTCCCCAGGCAGCAGGGACCAAGTGCTGCCCTGAGCCCCAGTCCAGGCCCAGTGTGTGGGTGGGTTTCCAGTGTTCCCAGACACTCCCTGGTGTGGGGTTTGGCTGCAGTTGAGGAATGCCAAGTAATTTTGTGCATTTTGGACACAAGGCATCCCTGCCTTACCTCACTTCCATGCATAGGCCTGGTGACAGTACAATGACATCCCTTTACAAATGTCTTGGAGGACATCACTGCCACCATTCCAAGGCTGTGCTGATTTGAAATAAGGATTTACCATCCTTACAAACAGAAGATAAACTTATTTACAATCAGAAAGCTCATTTTGGCTGACTTTTTTCTTCTTAGAGAGCAGCATAATTTAGGATACAAACCTGTTTAGATTCCCTCAGAACATGAGGTGGTTTCCCTTGGCACTTCAGCTCAGCCAAAGCCCAGACCATCCTGCTTTCAAAGGAGTCTGGACTTGGTGTGACCATTAACATGAAGCTGAACAAACCCACTAGTCACAGTTGGGAAGACCTTAAGTCAAGAGACTTCATGGTTTCATGTCTGGTGTTGAGGATTAACCTGATTTATAGAAAAGCCATCTGTTCCAAAGTTAGTTCTGGTTTCTTCCAAATCATTCCTTCTCCCATAATCTTTACTGTAACATTTCTCAGAGAATAAGGTGAAGTGGTTGATGATTAGAATATCTATTACGTTAGCAGAACCTTTAAAGACATTTAATTTATGTAAGGTGGGTATTTGCAGCACATTTTTGGACAGTTTTGGTGGTGATGAGCTTTGGTGAATTCCAAAAGCATCATTAGCCCCAGACCTCTTTGGCCTGGGACAGGGTGGCCTGTTTTGAATCTGTGCATGGCAAAATCACACCAAAACTCCTGTCTCTAAAGAGGCTCTTTTGACTCCTGTTAGAATGATGTGTCTGCAAGGAAATAGGGTTATTATTGTTCTAATGGAGCTCTAGACTCAGAGCCCACAGCTGGAGCTCTCAGGTTTGGGAAGGCTGCTGGGGCACAGCTTTGGCTCTCCTCAGACTTCTGGTGTATTTGAGTGTGTTGTTTCACCTCCAGTGTGTGTTTCCGTGTGACCTGTGCTGGATGGGAATTCCTGGCATTTCTGGGGATGTTCATGTTCCTTGTTCATCAGCTGATCAAAAGCAAACAAACCATCCTATTTGCTTCCCAGGGGCAGCTTATGCTTCTGGATTTGTTGGATTTGTAGAAAATGTAGTTCCAGATGGTGGATGAACATAATTGAAACCTACTGAGATAGAAATCGATAGACTAGTGTTTAATTGATGAAAAACATTCTATCCCAGGATGAAAGCAGGAGGAAGCTTGGTGTATAAAGTTTGCAAGTAGCAAGAGTAGGAGCAGACTGTGAGAGGAGATTTTCTGATGGGAGTTTGTAGTTTGTGTTGATTTTCATGTTGGGCCACTTCAAAGTCCAGCGCTTCCCTGAGCTCTACAAATGTTGCTGTGAGAAGGAGAAAATCTTACAAAATTACTTCATTGCCCTTGACAGGGGGCTGGGATTTGGGGAGGGTGAATAAAGAGACTTGAAGAGTGATGGAAGAAATCAAAAAAATTCAGCGTGGGCTTGGACAGGGATTTGATCAGCCTGACCTAGTGGAAGGTGTCCCTGGCCATGGCAGGAGTTGGAATGAGTTGATTTTTAGGGTCCTTTCCAACCCAAACCATTCCACGAATCTGTGATCCTTTGAAGTGAGAAGCAGCGTGGTGCAGGAGGTAAACCCCTGGTGTGTGCTGTCCCTTGGGCCCAGCTGAGCCGTGGCAGGTGTTGAGGAGCCTTGGCTGGGTGTGGGTGGGTGTCTGCTGGCCTCAAGCTTTCCTGTGCCTCCCAGGGTGCAGGGGGGTGTTTCTTTGGAGGGAGTACTTGGTTGAAGGTGTGTTGGGTTCATCAGCCTGGTTTTAGATGTATATATATATTGCCGTGGTGATCATAAAGATCCTTTCCATCCTTGGTGGTTCTGTGATTCTGTTAGTGAGGGGGGTCTCTCTTCCTGGTTGTTACAAACAATGGGACAAGAGGAAACATCCTCAAGTTGTGCCAAGGGAGGTGCAGATTGGATATCAGGGGAGATTCCTTCTCCCAGAGGGTTGTCCAGCACTGGCACAGGTTGCCCAGGGCAGTGATGGGGGTCACCATCCCTGGGGGGATTTAAAAGACATGTGGATGTGGCACCTGGGGACACAGTTCAGTGGTGGGTTTAGCAGTGCTCAGGTAATGATTGGTCCTTTCCAGCCTGAGTGATTCTGTGATTCTTTGATCCTTGTAAATATTTCATACCCTGAAATTGCTCTAAGTGCTTTGACCTATTTTTTTTTCTCCTTTTTTTGAGATCTTGGAGTTACCCAAAGCACTTCATTATGCAAGAATTCTGCATAGCAGGATGGTGCCTTTTGTCTGTGCCCAGGAGGGTTGCGGTATGGTGGGTAATACAGGTGCAGGTGAAGGAAGGCTGTTGGAGGAATCTGATGTTGTGGAGCTTTGGGATGAGCAGCAGGGAGGGGTTAAGACATTGTCCAGGCAGTGGAACCTGAGGGGGTCAGTCCCAGGCTTCCGGGAAGGTGGGGCTGGAAAAGGCCCCATCTCAGGTGTTTTGCTGGGCAGGAGTGCAGGTTTCCTGTGGGCAAACAGGAACAAGACTCTACAGCCCAGTGGGAGGACTGGGAAAGAGCAGCTGCCTTTGTAGTCCCTGGTGCTGCTGATGCGTCTCAGCTTCAATGGAAATGCAGAGACAGTGGCTGATGCTGTGACCAGGATGCTTCCACACCCCTCTTTGTTTATTTTATCTTTCCCCATGTTTCCTGAGTTGGCTGCAGAGCAAAGCTTTTCCCTCTGGTCACCCCTTGGAAGGGCTGAGTTTGTCTCTGTGCTTGGCAGCCCCCTTGGCAGGGGGAGCACACGGGTCTCCCTCCCTCAGCCTGCCCAGCTCCATTTGCTGTAGCCTGGGGAGGGTTGGGACCCTCGGTTGGGGTGTTACATGTGACATGCCAAGGTGCCCTTTCCCTGTTCAGTGCCATCCCTGTGGATCTGGGGCTGTGCTGGGCAGGTTGGGCCCCTCTGTCCCCCTGGCTGTGCATGGGGGATGCTCAGAGCCCTGGTGAGGAGGTGCCCTGTGGCTGCTGGAGCCCTGGCAGGTGCTGCAGGTGTCACAGGAGGTGCTGTGACAGCTCCAGGTGCCACCTTCCCACTGCCTTGGAGTGAGCTGGCTCTGTGTCCCCATCTCTGTGTCCCTGACACGAGCTGTGATTTCCTAACATTGTTGTGAAATGCATTTCCTTTTCTTACAGTGTGTAAGTTTTTCCTGTTTATTTCCAGATGCTCTCAATATTCTGTTGCTGACAAAAAGTTGACTTTATGTTCATTGTCTCCCAGGTAAACGCAAAGCGCTGAAGTTAAATTTTGCAAATCCACCTTTCAAGTCCACAGCAAGATTTACTCTAAATACTTCTGGAGTTCCTTTCCAAAACCCACACATGTGAGTATAAAGCCAACGGTACAACTCGTGGAACAACTCTGAGATGATTTAGCCAACACTTAGTTATTTGTAGGTTGTTTAAATCTCTCTGAGTAACTATAGATGACTTTTTTCCCCCTTGAATGAAAAACAAAAGGTTAAATTGGGGTCATTGTGTTTTACACTGGAGCTGATGCCCTCCAGAATTGATTGAGTTGAGAGACTGTAGGTAGTAATGCTGGATGTGCCTGTAATTAATTTCCAGACTTACTCACTGTCATTTTCCTATCTCTTTATTCAGCTTATTAATTTCTTTTAGAAGTTCTTGTTTCTGTGTTACTTGTGAAAGCCATAACTGTGATGTGTTTGCAGCACTAAAATAGCCAAAGGTTGAGGATTATCATTCTACCAAGAGGGAGATGTCAAGGATCAGGTCTCGGGGTGTTTTGTAGCCAGTTTAGCTGCAGGAGATCCCTGTCCAGGTCTGAGTGCAAGTGTGGCTCAGAGCTGGAGTTCTGACTCTGGAAGATACCAGAGAGCCCCAGCACAGAGATCAGCTTTGTCTGGCCCTGCTCCTGGGGCAGATGCACCAGGCACACGAAGGTGCTCCACACTTTTCCTCTCCAAGGTCTCAGGAGTGTTGTGAGTGTCAGGGCTCAGGAGCTGCCCCTGCAGCCTCCCCTCTGTCCCTGTCACAGGCTGCTCCCCCTTGGCTCTGTGTGGCACTGCTGCTCTCCTGGAGCTCTGCCTTCTGCTGCCCAGGAACCCCACTGGGCTCTGTTCCTGTCCCTGGGAGCTTCCTTGTGCTGGGGATTTTCAAGCAAGCCTTTGTTGAGTTAGAAACTAGGTTCTGATGAATTATTGATGGTAATTACGTTGAGAAATGTTGGAGTATTTTGAATGACTCTTAAAATTCTGAGTGACCTTTCCAGGGAGTCCTTCTCTTTCCTTCTTTTTTCCTCTCTGAAGTATTCCTGCTGGTTGTAAAGCTTGTGTTTAGATACTCACTTTGTGTCTCATCACATCATCCAACCCTTGTAAGGATTTTCTGTAGGTCCCCATCTCAGGCTCTTTCCTCTCTCCTGCCTCACTTGTCCATTAAATGAAGGACTTAGTCTCAACTAGTGAGTTCCCACCATCAGCAATCCATAGGGATTTGGCTTTTCTTCGTTTATCTGTGTGGATTTCTATCTCAGATTCACTGGAAGTCACAGTGGCTCCTGTTAAGCACAGGAAAACTTTCGTTGTTAGTCAGTGACGTCTTAAGTTTCGTGTTTGTGCAAGTGACTGTCAACACTGTCCAGGAAGAAGATGCTGCTCTGTCTCTGTGGGAGTTGCAGTTGTTGGCAGGCATTGGATGCTGGGTTGGTTAATGGTGTTCCTGGTTCTGAGGGCTTGGAAGTGTTTTGTGTGGGATATAAGAGCTGTTCAAGTGGCAGAATTGATGGTGCTGTGTCTGTGCCAAAGCTTTCTTGGGTGACTCTAAGTGGCCATTTCTGTTTGAAGGAGATGGATGCTGTTTCTTGGCTTGCTTTCTCCATGGTGAGGCTGCCTGAGCTTGGATCCAGCTCGTTGTCCTCGTGTCCTGTGTGTGTCTGTAGGAGATGCTGCTACTCAAAGGCAGTGTTGACGTCTCCTGGTTGGACGCTTCTGTCACGTGTTTGTCTCGCAGCTGATGTGTCTC
This sequence comes from Pitta sordida, assembly GCA_013390025.1. Taxonomy (NCBI): domain Eukaryota; kingdom Metazoa; phylum Chordata; class Aves; order Passeriformes; family Pittidae; genus Pitta; species Pitta sordida. The sequence continues at coordinate 45,919 of WEKX01002344.1, forward strand.
CATCTCCTCCCTTCTCAGAGATGCTGAAGGGTTTTTTTGGCTGGAGAACTTCCTAGACTTTGGATTTGACCTGGATGTTCCAGACCTCCTGGCCCAGGCATGTTCCCGATGCAAAGTGTGTTCTCCTTCTCCTCAGCCTGGTGGAGTGGGGTGGCCTGGGCACCCTCCCAGAACGAGGGCTAGCTCTGCTCTGCTGAGGAGTGCCCTGGGCACACCCGGGTTGACCCTGGAGATACAGAGAGATCAGTTTCTCACATGTGACTTGGAGTTGTGGGAGTTGGATCCATCGACCCGGAGGAGTCCTGTTGCTCTGGCTTCCAGGAGGGCAGAGCTGGGAGCTGAGAGGAGGAGCCAGAGGTGACCTGCAGCTGGCAGGAGGTGGCATTGCCCATGAGCTGTATTTCACTGGACTGGCAGGTTTTGGGTGGGAAACTGCCCAGGGTTGGTAGGTGTTCAGGTAAGAATGGTTGGTCACTGTATAGACAGAAAGTAAAGGGACAGGTAATGGTGCTTCTCCTGCAGATGTGTGTGTCAGCAGGGAGGAGCAGAGACGTGGCTGTTGAGGAGGGGAGGCATGTTGTGCCACACGTGGCCTTCCAAATTCCAGACTGGTGTAGCTGGGCTCCTTCTCACTCCAAGGCTTCTGGATCCCATGTGCCCTGCCAGGGTGTGAGTTCAGCTTTCTTTTGAGGGTTTCTTTCTTGGTCTGAGAGATCTTCAGGAGTGTTTGGAAAACAGGTTGGGGATTGTGAAAGAAGCAGTTTGGGGATTTACTGTAAGCCAGAGGTGGACTTTGGCTCCAGTGAGCAGGGGTGTCCAAGCTGGAGGCGTTTCCACAGGGCAGTTTTCCCGGTGATCTGTGTGTGATTTCTGATTCCATTCATTTACATTCCTTGGTTTTCATGGCATGAGACCTGGAGGAGTGATTCCAAGGATGGGGAATCTTAAATTCAAAACCTGGCATTGTTAGGAATCTGCCCAGTGCTTCCCAGTTTCTTTGCTTCCCGTGACACAGAGATGTCTGTTCCCACTGTGGTTCTGCCTGGAGGCACTTCCCAGAGCTTCACGGCTGGTAAAATGTGGCTGAGCCCTGGAGTTCTGTGTCCAGGAGGAGACAGTGTAGATTAAACACTCCTGGATGTAGAAAGTTGAGGTGTGGGTTTCCCAAAGCTTTCTCCTGCCCCTTGTGGTTTTTTTCCCATCTGTGGAGGCTTGGAGCCACGAGTTGTGATTTGGGTCCAGGCTGTACCAGGAGCACCATGAGAGAGACCGCGTGTAGGAGCAGGAGGAGCTGCTGAGGGATGGGGATCTCTGAGCTTTTCTGGGATGGGGATCTCTGAGCTTTGCTGTGCTGTCTGTGATCACTGGGGGCTGGTGAGGGCAGCAATGGCCAAGGGGCAGTGGGTGGTTTGTCCCTGCTGCTCCTCTCCCATCCCTGTGCAGCCCATGTTACCCTGAGCCCTTGCCCAGGATGCCTTCCTCCTTCACCTTTCCCAGGTCGTCCACCACCAGCTGTGTTGGGATGTCTCACAGGAGGTCACCTTTGTCACAGATGGCCAGAAACTGAACAAGGAGGAGACAGGCAGAGGCTGCAGCTGCTCAGACTGGAGCCAGGGACTGGACCCCTCACACCTCCCGTGCTGGGAGGGGCTTGCCCTCAGCATTTTCGGAGTTACAATGTGTTATAATCAGGGAGCTTTGAAACAACCAGGAGACTGACTCAGTGTGACTTTGGGTGAGATTAGAAACCAGCAGTACCTTCCTAGGTCTAGAATTTGGGCTGTTGCTCCCTGAAATCTGCCCTCCTGGTGATGCTGAGGACTGAGACATCCATTATTCCAACTAAAAGCTTCTGCAAATGGATTTCCTATGCAGATCCTGGGGACAGGTGAGCAGAGCTCTGGAATGTGTTGAGGAGTAGGAAGCAAGGCAGGGGTTTGGAAGGAAGGTCCCTTCTGGGTCTGTGGCTGCATGTGATGGAGGACATCTGTCTCCTTTGGTTCAGCTGAGATTGCTGCCCCCACATCTTCCCTGGAAGTGCAGAGGTTTTGTCTGGGTATGACATGTCCCCTGCCTGTCTGTGTGACCTGTGCAGGATAAGGCAGAATGGAGCCTGAATTACAGAGTGGAGCTGGGGAATATAATTCATACTTGAAAGGATGCAGTCTGGAGTAGATGTGAGTGTTTTATTGGTGGTTGATCAGTGCTTAGTCAGGGTCAGGGTCCTGGTGTGATTGCTGTGCTGTGTAGGCTGGGGAGCAGTTGAGGCTGTGGAGATGTGCCAGGTGAGCCCATGGCTCTCCTGAGTTCAAGCTGAATTTCTGCCTTGGGCCAGATTGACAACTGCTAACTGCATCAGCCATTGCAGGGGTGACACAAGCCATGGTTAGGGTGGGCTCTTCAAAATCCAGCCCTTTATACTGACTGGAAAACATCCCACCTTTTACCTCATCTGTGCTGTGTCCAAGTGGGATGTAGGTCACAAACAAAATTAGATTAGTCTGTTATCTCTGGGGAAGCTTTTCCAGGCTGCCTGTGGCTGGTGGCGTTTGCTGCAGGGAGGTTGAGCTCACAGTGGCAGGGCAGTGGTGAGGTGAGGGGTGACTGTGGCTGGGCAGAGCTCTGGAACCCACTTGGCTGTGGATGAGTTTGTCATTTTTCTGGAAGGCATTGTGTTCTTGGGGTGCAGGGATGCCTGGATGTTGACTTAGAGGATTTAGATCCACCTGCTAAGAAATGAGCACACACAAAGAGTGTTGTTTGGATCTGGTTCATGCTGCTGCTGGAGTGTTCTGTCTCCTGACTGGGAAGTCCCCTGACTGTCAGAGGTGCCACCTCTCAAGAGCCTCATCACCAGAGCACCTGCAAAGGTGACAGAATGGAATGACCCCTCTTAATGTTCAGACTTGGTGTTTGAAGTGTCTGGAGTCCAGCTGCCCTCCACAGCCTCCCTGTGGCACAGAAATGTCTTCATGGACTCACTGGGACTTGTGCTTGCAGAGGTGCCCTGTGTGGACCTTCTCCTTCTCCACCTGTCCAGGGAGCTGCCCCAGGAGTGGGGGGTGTTTTAGGAACCATTAGGTCTGGGTTCTTCAAAGGCAGTGGAGGTCCAGTTGCAAGTCAGACTCTGCTGCTTCCTTTTTTCTGTGTAGTTCAGGAACTGTTGTTAATCCTGGAAAGGGTTGTTCTGGCTGTTCCAAAGCCTCTGAGGTGTCTGCTGCTCTTTTAATCTCCTCTTACATTTCTCCATTCCCTTCTGGCACATGGTGTCAGGCTCTGTAGCTGCACACCCTGCAGCCAGTGGACTTCTTCAGGAAGTAACCTGAGAGAGTTTCTATCATTTGCATAAAAAAGTGCTAAACTCCAAAGTGGAATATCCTAAGTTGGCATGCTCACAGTTACTGGTGTGAATGTTCCTGTAAATATTTCTCTTCCCCATTTCCATCCATGTCATTTCACGTCTTTATTGTCACTGATTTCTGTTCCCTTTCTGCCACGTGATGCCTTCCTGTGGCAGGAGGTGCTGCCTGGAGGCCTTGGAGGTATTTGATTTTATTTTGTGGCTGATCTCTCACATTTCCTGAAAGTTGCAGTCTCTGAATGTAATTGCTTGTATTTTCAAGTCAGCACAAGTGGAAGAAACATCACCCTGGGTTCAGTGCTGGAACAATGTTTGTGGTGCAATTTTTTTCAGGAGCATTTTTGACAAATTGATGAGTTTTGCTTTGCGTTTCACCTTCCTCTTTCTTCTCAGAGCTTACAAGTTCGTTTGCCCAGTGATCTCTCAGGTGTGGTCTGTAAACCCCTGAGTTCAGTATCTCAGAGATGCCCTCTTCAGAGAAGCTGCTGCCTCTCGGTCAGTGAGGGATTTTAACTGAACAAGCTGCCTTTTTTTTTTTAAACTTTCTAAGTTTTGGTATTTCTACTGTGCACACCCTCCCTGCAGAGGATGTTTTTGCTGTCTGCTGCTTCCAAAATAAATTTCTCTAGCAGCTTCCATATCGCTTGGAGCTTCACTGCCCTGTGAAACAGAAGGACTGTTCTCTTCTTTCAGTGAGGGTTTGATATCCCATCACTCTGCTTCTGACTTCAGGCCTTCCATGTCTGGAACTAAAATCTAGATCTTCTTGTATCTCTATTCAGCAAATTCACATGGATTTTTCAAGGGTGGTTAACGTGCCTTCCTGCCACACAGCAGGACCTGAGCTCCTCAGAACCCCTGGAAACCAATCACCTGCCCTCGGGTGTGTAAATCCAATGGAGCCTGACGTTATGCACTGACCTCAAGTGTTTCACCCCTGCTCAGGGATTTGGGTGTGCAGTCCTACATGGCTGCACAAACCTCTGTGTCCCCCATTCTGCAGCTGGGGGGCTGGGATGTGTTGGCATTTGGAGGAGACAAAGGTTAAGCCAGAAGCTTGTGACAAGGTCTGGGGTTCCCTGTCCCATCCCCTGCACAGCTGGGAGCAGCTGCACAGCCTGGTCCTTTGGGAGCCTCTCAGCCTCGATCCTCTTTGTGTGGTGCACAGTAGGACCTTTCCTGAGGCTCAGGGGAGGCCTGTGCCCTCCATGGAAGGGCAGTGATGGATGAGAGGTGAGAGCATGGTGATGGTGTCAGTCGCCTTCCACAGCACTGAGACCTGGCCCATCCTGCCCAGGAGCTGTGGTGGCAGGGGGGTTATCCAAGGTGGGGGAGGCTGGAGGCTTCTGTGCCTGCCCAGAGCCAGCCAGGGCCTCCCCTGTCTCTGTGGGTCCCTGCAGGGCCACAGCTGTCCCTGGCCAGCGAGTTGGGACACAAATGTCTGTCACACTGAGCTGTGGATGTGCTGCTGTTCCCAGTTCAAGGTGTGATGGCTGATGCTCCTGCTGCCCCCTCGGGGCTGTGTTCCCTGGCACGTTGGGTGAGGGGAGCTGGGATGGGGTAGTGGCAGAGCTGTGTTACCTGTGAAGGTATTTTTAGCAGTGTTGTCCCCAGTTTTAATCTTCTGGGGACATTGGGGTGGTGTCTGGGGTGAGTCCATGAAGAGCAGCTGTTTGGAGTTGACCACCAGGCTTTTTCTACTCAGTTGACTGGTGTGGAGTGAGGTGAAGTATTCTGGCTCAGTGGGAATGGGAAAGGTAGAGCAGTGAGCTGGAAATGTTTATTTTCAATCCAAATTTGACTTAATTGACCGTGAAAGCTGCATCAGTGTGGCTGCCTGCAGGGACACAGAGAGGCAGGACAGAAGAGCAAAGCTGGGGATGTCTCCCTTGGACAGAAGTGTCCTGTTCACTTCCCTTCTCGTGCCTGGCTTTTGGAGAGCTGTGTTGACTCCCCATATGTGGTGACATGAATTACCCTGCTTGGCCAGATCCTCTCCTGGGACACGGGACATCATCCTTGGCTCCATCTGTACTCACGGCACAATCCCGGTGTCTGCAGCCTGTGCAGGATGGAGTTGCTGCTCTGGGGGTGCTCCAGAGCCTGGAGCAGAGCCAAGGGGTGACTGTTTTTCTTGCTTAGTCACCTTGGTTCCAAAGCCCAGGTTTTTACACCCGAGTGTGAGGTCAGTGCTTTGATCATACGTTGTGTTCTCTGCTGAGGAAGAGGATGTAGGCAAGTCTCTTCTCCTGACCATGGAAAGCTGGAACTTCTGCCAGGTTCCTTGGTGTGTCTGAGGTGGGGAGTGCTGCTGCCTTTGTTTGAAAGCAGTTCAGAATTTCGGGCTGTGGAAGGTTTGGGTTGATGTAATTGCACTGGTTGTGTCCCTGTGGTTCTGGGGCAGCTCTGGGTGTGTCCCTTAGGGTGCAGCAGACCCTGAGCACTCCTGAGCTGCTGCTGCCCCCTCACACCTCGGGAGACACACCTGGTCCTGGCACAGCTGCCTGACTCCCCCCAGGGTGGGGTTACTGCAGGGCTTGTTCCGGAGCAGGGGAAGCTCGTCAAGTAGTTCCAGAGTTGGTATCAGCTCTTCCCTTCAGAGTGTTGTGTAACAGAAGCAAAATTTTCTCTCTTTTATTCTTTCCTTTCTTTCGAGGTGCTGCAGCCTCTGGCCAGGACAGCCATGTATCTGCTCAGGTGCAAACTGGTTGTAAGTCTTGGTGTGTGGAGACTTTCGAAGCATTCAAGGCACCAAAATACTCCAGACTTCTCTGGAGGGTTAGTAGGAAAGTGTGAGACCACAGCTCCACTAATGTTGGTCTTTTCAATAACATCTCAATCTGTTGGTGTATTTTCAGAGTATTCTAAAACCCATGTGTCTGTCCTCTCTAAAACTCACATTTCATACATTATGAAGGTGAGATGTGTTGCCATCTCGGAGCCTTGCAATGGTCTGATTGTCTGATTCCCCAGTAAGTTTTTATGATTAGGAAATGCAGATGAGATCCAGAATTCCATTTGGCAAACAGAAGATGCCAAAGTTTCTCCCTTCCTGTGGCCATGAGCAGTCTTTAGGACTTGAGCTTTTCATTCCTGAGCTGAGCACATCTCTCCTGTCCTGCCTGAGAGGGAGCTCTGAGCATCCCTGTGTTGGAGTTCACTGGTTACTAAGGCAGGCTCAGAAAATTCATCAGATGGAACTAATTGTGAAAATTTATTCAGGGAGCAGGAGATACTGTTGCTCACCTGTATAAACCATCTGGGGGCATAGGCTGCCTCCTTGATCCTTCTGTAGATTCTTTTATTCTACCCCATCAATCTGCTTTCTGAGGGTTGTTTTGATCCAAGGTCAGTGGAGTCCCATCCTGTGCATCTCAGGGACTCGTGTCCTGGGACATGGACAAAAACCCTGAGGCTGAAAAGAGCCCATATCCATGTTCCCTACCTGGGCAAATGCAGGAACTGCTGCCTTCATGTGCAAAACCTGCTGGTGTTTGGAGAGGGGAAATGGGATGAAGCATCCCTGAATTGTATGTCTATGTATATATATAAATATATTTGTGTGTGTGCACACGCAGAGATTTGGTCTCTACCCATTGTTTTATAAGTATATTGTTCAATAAGTATGTGTATGTAGCAAAGTCAGACATGGCTGAAGCATTGGGCTGGTGCCTGTGTGTCTCTGTGTTGTGCAGGTGGTGGAGCTGGGCTCTGGCCCTGAGGACCTTTCACTGTTAGGCTCCAGTTCACCTGAGATGGTCAGGCACAGACTTTTTTTCTTGGTTATGTGACATATAGAAATGTCATAAAGGATTTTATATCTAGATCACCATGATGTGTATCTGTGTTTGGACTCCTTTGTCTCCAGATGTGAACCTTGCAAACCCCATTCCTGCTGGTGCTTGGGGTCTCACTGCATTTCATCAGGCCAGGAGCATATCCTTTATCTATTCTGACTTTAATCACCCTCTTGTAGTGAAATATTTTGTGTTTTCCCCTGGCTGTGGAGAAGAGACCCATCTCTTCAGCTTTGAGGGTTCAAACTGGAGCAATCAGTCATCACCTTTGTCTTCTGTGCAAGTCAGGGAGTGGACAATAAAGAGAGGAGAGTCTGCAGGATCAGGAACTGCTTTGAGCCCACAGGTTATTGTTGACAGCTTCTGTTTCATCCTTTCCAGCCTGTGTCATGCAGGATGACCCTGAGATTAGCTCAGAGGGTGCTGACAACACCAAGGTTATGGGTTCAGTCCCTGTGTGGACATTCACTTAAGGGCTGGACTTGATGAACCCTTTGGGTCCCTTCCAGCTCAGAGTATTCTGTGATTCTGTGACATGTGGCCTGAATGGACAGGATGCACCCAGGAGAATCAGCTGCTGCACAAGCTGCTCGTGGAGAGGACATTGTGATGGGCTGGATGCAGGTGGGGGTTGGCCTGCAGGGCTGAATTGGTTTTGCTGTTCTGCTTGTGTGAGGAATATACTTCTGAAAAGGACTTAGATTGTCAGGGTTTGTGGTGTATTGTGTACAGACATCATCCTTGAGATTCAGGTGGATGTTCTTGCCTTTTGGGAAAACTCAGTAAAGACAGAGCACATCGCAGAATATCCTGAGTTGGAAGGAGCCCATCAGGATCATCGAGTCCAACTCCTGGCCCTGCACAGGACACCCCAACAATCCCACCACATCCCTGAGGGGATCATCCCAACCCTCCTAGAGCTCTGGCAGCCTTGGGGCTGTGCCCACTGCCCTGGAGAGCCTGGGCACTGCCCAACCACCCTCCGGGGGAAGAGCCTTTTCCTTTTACCTGCCTAGATGGCCAAGCCAGTCTGCAGTGGATTGTGGAGACCTTGAACACTTTGTTGAGCCTGTTTTAATTCCCTCCTTCCTAAAATGTGCTCGGAATAAATCCAGATGAGAATTGGTCTGTCCTGCCCAGTGTAACTGACAGGTGTGGCTCAGTCAGAAGTGATTGTTCCTGATCTCTCAGTGTGAAGGTGGTTGTCTTCTCTGGGGACCGATGGGGACTTTGCTACAGTGCAGCTTGGGTTGTCTTCTCTCTGATTTCTACGTGGATGTTTCATCCCAGTGAACGATGGGAAGGGCAGATCTCTGGGAACATTGGCCCAACATCTTACAGCACCCTTGGTTTTCTCTAAACATCCTCCAGAACTTCCAGCAAATCCCTCTTGGCTCTGCAGGGTCAGTGGGGAGCACCGTGTCCCACCAGCCGTCGTGGAGGAGACCAGCGTGGGAAATGTCACCGTGTGCCAGAGCCTGGGACCCTCCACCAGGCAGCTGCTTTCACTGGCCTTCACAAGTCTTACATCTTAGAGAAGGGACACTTTAAAAATACAAGTCAAATTTGGTCTACTTGGTCTTGTTACGAGCTCTTGTGGTCCCCATGTTGAAATGGCTGTGTCTCTGAAAAAGCAACCTCTGTCTTGCACTCAGGTGGTTTCTGTATCTCCCACCTGTCCTTGTCTGCCACGGAGAGAAATACATGGTCTGATGCAGTCTTGGTTCTGAATTTCAGGTTATTTCAGATTATGATGCAGCCTAAGGTTTGTGGGATTTTGTTGGTCTGTGGTTTTTTTTTAAAAAAAATGAAGTAGAAAATAAATCCAAAAGGAGAAGTTGGACTTTGCCAGAGAGGTTGGAATTAAATGACCTGCAAGTGTTTAAATGAAAAAAACTCACAGTTTCTTGTAGTTGCATTAGCAGTGCTTGTTCTGTACCCCTGAGATGGTTCCCACCAGGAACAGCAGAGCCCCTAGTTTCCTTTGCTGCCCACAGTGGTCATTGGTCCAGGGCTTGTTTTCCACACAGGATTCAGCCTGTTCTGCCTGAGCTCCTCCCACTGCTCTGAGGTAACAGAGCGTCATGTTGGGAAACATTCCCAGAGCTTGAGGGACTTGGACATCCAGAAGCCCATTTCTGTTCCCAGAGAAGTCTCAGAGTGTGGTGATTAACCCTTGTCAGTGGGGGAGCTCTGGAGGGAATGAGTGATGATGTTACTGTTCAAATAATTCAGATTTACTGGGGAGAGGGGATCTGATGAATGAACAAGCCTATCTGGGAGAGAGCACCAGTCCTGGATTGGTGCATTTGGGATGGAAGCTTGATATTTTTATTTTTGAAGAAAGAAAAAATGTTAGTAAGTTCTGTAAGTTCTGCTTTGGAGAGCACAGGGGAGGCAGAGCAGGGTTAGAAGCAGCAGGTCACTCACAGGTACTTGGCTAAGAGGCCAATGCATGTTCCTAATCATAGTAATAATGCAGTTGGAAATAATAATTGCCATTACTGTAAGAAAACAAATTGCTTGTAACCTAATATATTAAAAATGGGTTGAACTGATGAAGTGCTGCTCTGCTCCCAGGGAGGGGAGGTTACTCAGGTGAACAAATGTAGAGCTGGTTAATTTGTGACACCGGATGCTCAGTGGGCAGAGTGACAAGCTGAGTATTGTGTTGGTCGTTACTGTGTCATGTGGTAACAGTGTCATGTTTTCCTGTCATTTCCACAACTTTTCCTGGCTGAAGTGGCACACAAGCAACCCTGGGTAGTAATCACATTGTCCCGTTCAGTTTCCAAAGGAGAGACGTGGACTTCATCCAGAAACTGTCCAGCAGGCTACAGTAAGCTTCCCTGTCTGTGAGCCACTGTCAAACCTCCATCCCACAAAAATGGCATCTCCTAAAGTCATGGAATTGTCTAGAAATAGTGTCATTCCATTGGGTGATTGCTGTGTAATGATCATGATTTTGCAAACTGTGCTGGGGTTCTTTTGTTGGTCCTTGTGGCTGTGCTCGTGTCTCTGCTCTTCTCTCTCAGGGAGCTGCCCATTGCCCAGGAAAGGGAATGGTTCAGGAAAAGAGTCAGTGCTCTCAGGAGAGGTTTTTACATTAATTAGCTGAGTGTTTTCCAGTATTGTCCTGAAATTCTCGAGCCCAGTGTGAGCTCTGCTCTCCCGGCCGTGGTGGGTTCAGTGACTATGCTGCAGTCTGGCTCGTGGCCAGGTCACAGTGAGTTTGAGATCAATGTGCCCAGTTAAAAACAGCTCAGGCTCCACCACGAGCAGTGGGGAGATTTCTCCATGTTGAGGGCAGGGTTAATCCAAGTCCTTTGCAGCTCAGTACTTTACCAGGGGAGCTTAATACAAAATATGGACATTTTAAAAGCCTGAGCCAAGCCCCACTGAAGTCAGGGAGACTCTTCACAGCTTGAGCATGTGCTGCGACATGAGTGCTGTGGAAGGGCTGTGCAACCTTCCACTCCTTGTGACTGTCTTTATTTCAAAGTTTTGGAAGAGCATAGGAAGGCAGAGCAGTGCAAAGAATTATAGCCTCTTGGTCACAAGGAAAGGGAGCAAGTGTGCTTCACCTTACTCTGAGCAGATTGGAGGTGGGAAACTATTTCTTTCCTTTGCAGCATTTCCTGTGTCTGTCCTTCATGCCCAGGAATCTGTTACTGAATATGGTGAAGGCTCAGAGCAGGCCCAAACCTGCTGTGCCCCTCTTGCAGGGATGCTCTTTGCTTACCAGGATCAAAAATTTCTTGCCTTGAGAGTCTGAAAGATTTGTGAGAGCAACAATATTTTCAGCCTTCTGAGAAAAAAACCCCCAAAACATTTCTTCTGGAGACTTTCTCCAGGCAAATTTAAAGTAGGGTTGACACTGTGTTAGCAAAGCCTGCAGGGTCTGACAGCTGCTTTAGAAGTGCCCCAGACCCTGAGATTGGAGCATCCCAGTGCTCTGGGCTCTCTCCAGGCTGTTGGATGTGCCAGGGATGTGTGAGGACTCTGAAGTTATGGACAGTGCAGTGTCAGTCACACCCTGCAGTCTGCCTGGAAGCTTTTTTATTAGGATTTATGTTTTAGTTTTGGCTGATGGACCACAAATCTGTTTTTGAAGTGCCACTGTGTCAAAACAGCTTTTTCACCAAACCTGTGGAGAAGTAGAATAAATCCTCATTAATTGTAGTCTAAATAGGAGCCTCTAATGAGAAACTGGGGAGCAAAACCCAGCACCAGGCAGGCTTGGGAAGCACAGCTGGTTTCCTTGGATCCTTTTGGCTCTCAGATTTCATTCGTGTCAGATATAACACAGATATATCAACTTTTGTGCTTCCTTGAGTCCTGCAGAGCTCTCAACAAAGTGAAGCAAAGAGGAGACAGGTATCTGTGAATCTACCTACAGCGTTTTTCTGGCCTTCACGTTTGATAACTTTCAATTTTGCTTAAAAAACTACCAACTTTTCTCTGCCTCTCCCAAAGGTCGTTCTTTTTCATGCCAAGGAAATGTGTTTTGGTTTTTTTGGGTTTTTTTTTGAAAGTTTTGGCCTCCCTGCAGTTGGGTGTTTCCAGCAGGGCTCAGGGGACTCACACAGCCTGTCTGGTTGCTCCCCAAGGTTTCCATGGGTGTCCCTGGCAGACCTTGCCCTGAGGGTCCATTCCAGGGAGCAGTGCCCACCTCCTGCCAGGCTGGGCTGACAAAGGACAACTGTCTGGAGTTGTTGTCTGGCTTGGTGCTCCTGGTCCCTGGACAGGCACTGTGACCAGCTGCAGGGAGAGCTGGTGCCTTTGGAGTGCAGGGAACCCAACTACCTCCTCAGCCCCTTTCCTGTTAAAAATCTTCAACAGCAAGATGGGGAGTTGGAAGTTCCAGTCCTAGGCAATCAGTCACTAAGGTGCATTTGGGAATGCTGCTTTTAACTGTTTGATGAGTATCTAGCCCATTTCAGTTATTGGTATTATTTTTTAATTTATATATGAAGCCCCTCAAATCCATTTTGCACATCCTGGGCATTTGGAGAATGTATGTCCAATTTTGCCCGACATTCCCAGCCATGGAGGAGGTTGGATTGCACAGTTGAACAGTTGAATTGTGAGAGGAGCCTCATGTTCTGCTGACTCCTGTCAGGCTAATGTGGGCACTAATCACAGGGATTGGGCACTAATTACTTTTCACCTTCTCCAGACTGTGTGGGTGCCCTGCTCTCCAAGGAGGCTGCTGTAGTATCCAGAGCACAGGGATGCAGAGCACAGTTTAAGCAGCTTTTTTGCATTTGGAGGCATGCCCCCTCCCGTGGATTTATGTCCTCATCCATCTGCAGCAGTGCAGACCTAGGAATAGATGTCCTGCATTGGTGATTTAGTTATTTTTATTGCCTCACTCAGATTTACATCAGAAAATTCCCAATTTATGTCAATGCAGAGTCTGTCTGCTAGATTTGTATTTTTTAACTACTTTCTTGGCATGGAAATCCCTTTGGATTTTGATTTACACTGAAAAAATCCTGATGCAGAGTGTGGTTTTTTGACATTAAAAGCAATCATTGCGTTTCAGTCAGGACTGCTGAGCTGGGCTGTGCTGCCTAAGAAGCTGCTCTGCTTCCCTGTGACAAATGAGCTAAACGAGCAAAACCTCCTTTCAAGTGTCTGTCACTCTGTCAAACCCATCATTTGGTTATTTGACGATTTCTCTGGGGATCTGAGGAAAGCTGAGCAGGAGCTGGAGCTGTGAGACAGAGCAGATGGCACCATAAATCTGTACTGGAAGTGCAGCCCAGGCTGCCGGACGGGGCTGGGGGTGGATGGGGATGGGGCTGGCACATCTCAGAGCCCTCGGTGCAGCCCCACCAGGGGCGTGTTGGTGTCCCCAGCTGCGGGACAGTGGCACAGCTCAGCTGTCACACACAGCTGGGCACACACAGGCTGCTTGTGTGAGCAGGAGATAATGAATTCCAAACCGCTCTCTCTTCTGGTGGAGGGTCAGAAACTCAAAGTTTCCTGGGCAGAAAAACAGAGGGAAGAGCAGAGAAGGGTTGAATTGCTCTGTCTGAATAAACAACATCAATGTTTGAGTTTTTTAACTCCATGAGAACTTGGGTATGAAATGTTGTTTTCAAATAAGAGCCGGAAAGGGTTTGCTCAGAAAATTATAACTCAACGTTATACTCAAAAAATTGTACTCAAAATATAATTCAACATATAACTCTGTTAAATTTCCCCTCTCTACCCTTTTTCCTCTGCCTTTTTGAGGAGGATTCAGCTCTCAGTGATGTGCCTCCTTTGTGCTCAGCTAGCAGGAGGTGAGGCAGGAAATGCCCCCTCGTGGTGCTTCTCACCTCCCTTCCTCAAACCCAGAACTGTTTTTCTGGCACGGCCAAGGCAGGATGGTGGAGCAGGTAGACAATAACTGGTTCAGGGTCTCCTGGGGAACACCTGGCACATGTGGAAGTCATGGTTGGTTTGAGTTTTTTTCGTTTCTTTTTCTCTCTGTTCTGTTCTTTTTGTCCTTTTGCTGCCTTATTTCCCATCCTCACTTTTTTGTGAGCAGCTTCTCCATGGCAATCCCTGCTCAGGGCAGTGTCATTACTCACAGGAACTCTGAGATCAGCCTGTCCATGCCACCCCTGCTGCCTTGTAGCCCTGTCAGGAGATTCCCCAGTTATTCCTATGTGCAGTGTGGGGAACAGCAGATGGAAGATGTGGAGCTGGGCAGGTCACAGAGCAGGAAACACCAGGGCAGAGGGGAGAGGAGCTGCTCCCCCAGGCAGGTCAAGGGTTCAGGAGGTGCAGCTGCTCCAAACCCGACCCAGAGCAGCACAGAAGTGCAGCAGATGAAGCTGTTTGAACTGTAGCTGCTCCAGGCAATTGGCCTTTTGCCTTCCCCAAACCTGAGGTACAAACAGAGCCCAGGGAGGTGGTGGTTGGGTCCCCCATGGCTCCAGCTGGGCAGTGTTTGCAGGGGCTGTGACTGACCTGGGGTTTATCAGTGTGGAATGGGATGTGGTTATTCCTCGGCTGGTCAACTCAGGAAGCTCCCTGTGTTTGGGTGGATCCTCCCTGTGTGTTCTGCTCCTTGGCCCAGAGCCTGGACAGGCAGGTGGGGCTGGGTCAGCTGCCCAGGAGGAGTGGTCAGGTGTGAGGGGTGATCCCAGGTACCCATGTGCACCCCAGTCCTGGGGACATCTCTGTGCCCTGCAGTGCCAACTGTCTGTAATGCTCTCCATGCATCTTCAAAGTGACTTTTGGCTTACTTTTCAACCCAAGAAGTGCAAATCAGCTGATTAATTAATGAGAAACTGAAATTTTGCATGGCATTTTGAGATGAAAAGTGCTGCAAGTATTTGTGCATTTCCTACTAATTTAGTGATAGCATTGCTGGAATCTCAATGAGCCACTGGGGGACCTTCAAACAACCTTTGAACTCCTCTATTCATGTTTTGGGCATTGCTCTGCTCCTTACCTGGGCAAATCCTGGTGGCTTCAGTAGGAGCAGGGTTTGCTTGAGAAAGTTAATTTAGGTGTTTGGTGAAGACACACTTGAACAGGCGGTTTTTGTTTTCATATGTCACAAAGAACTTGTCTTGCTTGTCATAAATTATTGGCTCTTTATTTGGTTTTGAATAAATTAAATGATTACCTAAATGTATTGGGTTTGGGGGGTTATTTTCTTTTTAAATTGGAATTTTCCATTAGGGGAAAACTTTTCCTAAATTCCTCTTGATTTACCCAGCAGAGCTTTGCCTGTGTTGATAGAATCCCAGCTGGAAGGGAGACAAGTGCTGGGATGTGGTGGTGGAGGAGCAGCTCTGGGGAGATGGGGCTGGAAGCGCTCTTCAGGCTTTGTGCTGCATGTTCCCAGATCCTGCCCTCAGCCTGATGTATTTTATATCATTGAGTGCTTAGAATAACTCTGAGACACATTTGTATGTGATGCCTCGGCTGGAGGAACTTCCCCTTAATTGAAGCTGTGGGCAAGTGTATGTCATTTTTGCTTTAACATTTTCCCTCACCCCTGCACCCCCCACCCCCACCAAAATCCTTTGTGGAGTCAGATTTGTTGCTGTAGCTTTGTGAACCCCTCTCTTCTAATGTTTAATGAAGTACTGAAAAGAGACATTTACAGACTATTTAAAATGTGGAAAAATTGCTTCCCAATATTTTTGACAGAGAGAGACTGAGAACACACAGCATTGAATCATCAGGAAAATTGAAGATTTCCCCTGAGCAACATTGGGATTTTACAGCAGAGGACTTGAAAGACCTTGGAGAAATTGGACGAGGCGCTTATGGTTCTGTCAACAAAATGGTCCACAAACCAAGTGGGCAAATTATGGCAGTTAAAGTAGGTGATGCCCATCCTTACATTTGTACTTTAGTCCTTTAGGATGCACCGTGATGGAGAATTAAGGTTCTTCCATCTAGCACCCATCTATTGCTCTGTTCTATTTAATTCCCATGTAAAGGCTGCTGTTTGCTAAAAATACAGTGTATAATGGGCATGTTTTCAAGTGATTTGTGACGTTCTCATAATTGCTGTGCCCTTTTGAAAATGTCTATCAGGAACCTGCTGTTCTGAGGGGATCCCACGTCTCTGGAGACTGAGCATGGGCACGGGCCTTTCACCTCGGGGTCACTGGTTCAGGTACAGCTTAGGCTGGTGGTAGGCACTGCTGGACATCTCACAGCTCCTTGGTGTCTTCTGTGAAAGAAGGTAGTGACTTAAAATTAGCTGTTTATTTGCCATGGTGTAGCCTCAACAGGAGCAGCTGGAGTGGAGTGGAGGGAGTGTTGTGCTCCTGATGATGTCTGAGGGAGTGGCTGCTTTGTGTCAGACCTGTTCTGCAGATGAAAAGTGTAGCTGTTTTCTGGACTGTCCACTTTCTATTTTATGCTACACAAAAACTCACCTTTAAAGCCAGAAACAATGTGCAGCCTCCTGTTCCAGCTGAGCACTGCAGGATAATCTGTCTGGCCACAGCAGTGCTGCTCATTGGGCATCTCTGAGGAGCTGCTTGTCCATCAGGTTGGGCAGCACCCCTTCTCTTTCTCTGGTCCTTTCCTTTGCTCACTGCAGGTGGCAAATGACATTTTCACCTTCTAACCCTGTCCATGTTCTCAGCTGTGAGTGCTCTGGTGGCTCCCAGGACAGAGCAGGAGTGAGCTGCGTAGGAGTGTGTGCTGCTGTCTTTTCCAACTCTCTCTGTCTTCTTTGGAATATTCCGTAATCTGATGTGGAAACATTTGCCCCTGCTGGTCTCACATGCCAGGCAGACATGTCTGAGCCCCAGCTCCAGCTGCTGTGAGTATAATCCATACCTGTCTCCAGCATGTCAGGTTACTGGAGTGACCCCCATCCTTCGGTCTTCTCCAGTAACTACTGACTTCTCACAGCAGTGGGATCAGGGTTGGGTCTCTGAGTGTTTTGGATCACCAAGCAGTGCTGTTTCAGCCTGGTTTTGAATCCCTGGAAGTCTTCATTGGCTCTAGAGGTTGCCTGTAGGTGGCTTCTTCCAGCTGCCTTTGGTAGAACCCATGAGTGTAGTTTGCAGGTGATGGTATGAAAAGCACTGGTGTAGTGGCTGGGTGTGTGTAGTTTTGCTGCTGGAACCATGGCAGCCATGGGTATGAGGAGGGCACACCCGCAGCTGAGGGGCTGCTGCCTGGAGGTCTACAGTGGGTACAGAAAAGGGCTCATGCCATGGAGATGTGTCCCTGACACAGGGATTGTGTTGTCCCTGTTTGCACGGGGACTTTCCAGCACTGTAGGTGAATCTTGTAAGTGCTGAGGGCCTGTGATGAGGTGCAGTCCCATGTGGGAGGCAGAAGGCACCAGGGCTGTGTCCCTGAGGGACAGGACTGGAGATGAACTGGCTTTCCCAAGGGAGGGTGGCTGTTCTGAGCCTCAGAATGGTGCTGGGCCTGTGGGCTCACTTTTATACAAGTAAAACCTGATTGGTTTACAGTGGCTGGGAAATGTCCAACTTAAGGGCTGGGCTGGTGCCACCTGTTTTTCTCTGGCCCCACTTCTCTTGGGCAGGCATGGCTGGGCCTGCTGTGGAAGGAGCTGTGGAGGGTCTGGGCAACAGCGTAATTTCTAAAGTGGTACTGGTAAGAGATGTTCTGTTTGTCCCACTGGGGATAAAACACGAAACTGAGTGAAGGAAGACCTGTGGGTGGAGGAGGCAGTGAGGTGTCCAGGGCTGCAGCAGCAATTCCCCAGCTTGAGTGGTGCAGTTCTTGGGGATGAGGTTTTGGGATGGGGCTGAGCTTGGACTGGTCACTGGTTCATCCCACACTGCTGAGGCTTTTCTTTCTCAGATTGCTGATTCTTTTGGGGCAGCCAGGTTTTTGCATTAATGTTCCTGCTCTGTCTCAGCCTGCCCGAGGGGCCATCTGTGTTTGGGGCTGTTCCCCTCCTGCTCTCCCTGTTTCTCTCGAGCCTGTGGTTTCTTGGCAGCAGAGCTGTGGCCTCAGGCATGTGTTCTCCTTCAGCAGAATGCTCTTCTGTAAGAGGAGGCTGAGAAGGGGAATGGCCAGTTTGGTGCTTTGAGGCCTTGCTGTGATGGGTGTGACACTGTGCTGGGACAGGTGTCACAGCTGGGTTGTGAAGGCAGTGTCTGGTGATTTGGTTGTGCTGCTGTCCCTCCAGAGCAGCAGCAGGGCAAACATCCTTGGGAGGACATTCAGCAGGAAGAAACAGCTTTATGGAGGCTGCAAGCTGAAAGTTGGCTGTTCTGCACTGTTAATTAGATACAGAGAAAATTGGTGCAGGGCCCTGTCCCAGCTGCTCCTCCATCTTTCTCCACCACTCCCCAACTTTCTACTGCCATTGCTACAAATTCCCAGCAGTCAGGAAATTCCTACCTCGCTTCTGGAAGGGCCAGGTTGTGTTTGCAGCTATGACGACCAAGCCTGTGAACCCTTCTGTCACAGATTCAAATCCAACTTATTCTATCAATGGGAAATGTTGCTTGTTGTCCCCATGTTGGAGTCTTCCTGTTGCTGATGGCAGCTCCTGCTGGGCCAGGCCAGCCAGGCACCTCTGGGCACTCATCCTGCTCCAAATCCTGTTTCCAGCTCCTTCCTCTGGTGGTCTGTAGCCTGTCATGGCTTTGCATAAGGAGCAGTTCCTTGAAACTTTCCAAGCTTTCCCATGCTTGGCGTGTGTGGCAGTAGTGCTGGTCACACTGGCTCCTGTGCCCTGGAGTTCCCCCAGGGTGGCATTTTTGCTGTGCTTCCTGGCAGCATTTCTTACCACTGCAGGAAAAAAAATTCCTGAGTCCTGAAATATCTCCCAAATAACTGGAGATCTGTGGGCAGAGGCACCATTTGCTTTCATATTCCCCATTTTGGTCTCACCAGCCCATGGGTCCTGGCAGATGCAGTCCTGGCACCTTCAGTGTCTGTCTGCTGGCATGGGCAGGGCTGCCAGGCCCTGGCTGAGTCAGAAATCATTCATCTGTGCTCCAGAGTTAGTGGCAAAGGAGGGGAAGGAGCCTAAAAAGAGCCTTGTGTCACTGGCTGCAAGCACTGCAGCAGAGCCTCAGCTAGGGAGTATGGCTGAGAGGGTGAGCTCCTGTCCCCAGTCCTGCTTGTCCCTCTCCTTCAGCCTTTGTCACTCTGTCCCACCTCTGTACAATGTGTCTCTTTGGGAACAGGCTGGAGAGGGCTGCTGGTGCTCCTGGGGCTGCCACCTGCAATTGCTTGTGCATCCCTTACCCTTTGTGCCAAAGAGGAAGTTGGGGAGAGGAGGAAGGAAAGAGGAATCCAACTCGAGAGGATTTGTGTTTGAACCTTTCTTATTATTGCTCCTGGAAAATGTTGTATCGTGTTTTCCAAATCTCCCAAATTTTTATTTCTAAATAAAAACCAACCCTCTCATTTATTAGGTCCCTTTCTCTAAGATCTTCCTGGAGGTCTTCCCTGTGTGCTCTGGGTCAGCTGCCACCTCAGTCTTCCTGTTACTGAAAACACTCTTTTCATTTTCCTGAGGATTTATTGCCATATGAGGTCAAGACTTTTCCAACTGGGAAAGAAAAGAGCACAGTTTTGTCCTGTCTATGCAAACTCATAATTGCAAGGCCAGTTTGGACATAAATCCTCACCTCCTTGTCAGGTTTCCCTTCCTGGTTCCTCATTATTCTTGAGGTCTCTTTCTCTGGCATTTGCCACAGCAGCTCTCTGTGCTATTGCCTGATCAGGCTTCCAGTTCTATCCAGTATCCTTTAATTTTGCTTCTGGTTTCTTGTTTTCATGCTAGTCTGTTTTTTCCCAGTCTGTAGCATTTCATGAATGACTTGAGACTGATGTCCTGGGCTTCTCCACTCTGCAGAGATTCCTGGTCCCTCAGGATCTGCTCCAAGGCTGTTGCTCCTGGTTTTATCCCAGAGGCTTCCCAGTATGTGCAGTTCTCCAGTCCCTTTTGTATCTGCCCTCCAGCGTCACCACATGGTGTTATCCCAGCTGCTCCAGGGACTGTGCACCTTGTTCCACCAGGAACTAATTGGAGGCACATTGGAAGAACCATAAAGAAGCCCCATTTCATTTGGGTGAAATGGTTCTCTTGGGAAGCTCACCCAGCTGCTGGGGAGTTTATTTCTGTCCTGTGGTTTCCTTCTAGCCCTGGAGAAAGTTCACACAAAAAGGTGCTTTAAAAGATCCTTGGAATATGGATATAAAAATACTTAAATGGGAAAAAAAAAAAAAAAGCCCAGGCTAGGGAGCATTTCCCCAGCTCTGGTCTGCACTGAAATCCTGTACACACTGAGGGGTTTGTTGGCCAGGGTATTTCACAAGGCCTTTGGAAGGCTGGGAAAGCTGCTTGTTTGAATATTTCATAAAATAATCTGCAAATATTTAAAACCAGCCAATGTTTGATGTGTTGGGTGGCTCCTGTGCACAGCAGGGATGTCCTGAGGCCTTTTCTCCCCTTCACCTTGGACATCTGGGGTTCATGGTCGGCACCTTCTGCCACTTCCTTTTCAACCCTTTCAGCTGGCTGAGAAACACATTCCCAAGAGATGAAAAGGGGGGTTTGTGCTTTGACCTTCAACCTTCTTGTCATGGTCCGGTGGAAACATCTTGCACCTCTTTTAAATGAATTGTTTTTGTCAGAAATGGTTACAGCTGGGGAAGAGGACATTTTGTCCCCGGTGTCCAGATTTTCCCCACCCCAAAAGAAAGTGGTTTTCAGCTGCATACCAGAATTCTCTCTGTCTTCCAATACCTGTTTTATAAACCAGCCTGGCTGATTTAACTCTGCAGTTATTGTCTAGTCCAGCCTCCAGTTCCAGCCAGTGTCCTCGGACATTGTTGCTGTTTCCTGTTTTCTCTTTAGTCTGGCAATATTTCTGACCTGCTCTACTTCTCCTCTAACCTTGCCCTTAGAAAATCAGAAGCATTTTCAATATCACTTGGGTAATGGGAAATGTCAAACTTTTATGGGTTATCCATAAAAGGTCCCTGTTCTTCCTGGAGAAGCCAGTGAGCCATTTCTTGGTCAGAGAACAGTCTCTTGTCCATCATTTTGTGGTACATCAGTCAGTGGTGGTTCTCTCAGCCACAGCTTTAATCTGGAAGTTCCTGTCTGACTGTCACAGGTTTGCTCTGGCAATCTCACAGCTGAGTATCAAATATCCCTTAGAGCAGAAATGTAACATTTATTTATATCTCCATGATCCCTCCATCCTTACCTGGATGTGTGATAGCCCATCAGAGCCCATCAAAATGACACATTAGTGTATTAAACTCCATCAAGGGACAAATTTCTCTGCCCTTCTGATGTCCCCTATGACTCCTGAAGAGAAGTTTTGAGACTTTATTGCAAACCATCTCCCTAAAGGACACTTTCAGAATTTTCTGTTTGTCATCTGTTTGGGTCTATTGGCTGAGAGTCAGGGAAACCAGTGCTCCCAGTCCTGCTGGTGGGGTAACTGGGGAGGGAGTGAATGAAAAGGAAATGATGAGAGAGAGAGTGAGAATCTCAGGGTGGGAAACTAGTTGCGATCTACTTCAGTCAGCAGTAAATGTGTTTCAGACGAGTAAATAGATATTCTCATCCTGAGCAGTGAGTGGGCAATCCCCCTTTTCCTGCTGGTTTGGTGTCCCCAGTCCCTGGGAACACTTCTGCACTGGCACTGCCAGGCCCAGGTTCTTGCTGAGGACATAGGTGAGCCCCGTGCTCAGGACAGCTTTGGGTTGTCTCACAGCTCGAGGAGTTGGGTTTCAGTCTGGTGTTTATACCTTTTTGCCTTCTTTTTTTCTTTTTTTTTTTTGATCTCTCATCTGTTTTGGGTCTGGTTTCTGGGGTCTTCCTGGATTTGGGATTCAGAGTGGCACAGCTCACAGCACAGATCATCCTTTTGCTGTTGATGCTGCTCAGAGTGTGGCCTCACAACTCCTGCTCCTGGGGTCGAAGGCTTTGTCCTCACCTCTATTTGTATTAAAAGGGCCGGAGAATTTGCTCCTGGAGGATTTGATGCCATTTAAATTTGAGGCCAGCAGGGAGGCATTAAAAACGAGAGTTTCCATAAGCCTCTAGTGTAAACTCCCCTTTTCTCACCTGTGGTTTGTTGTCTATGGGGTCACTTGCCAGGGGCTTGTCAGTGACTGCCCTCAGGGGGCAAAGTCAGGCCCTGCCCATCCCTGGCTCAAGTGCTGCCTTCAAGCAGCTGCCTGCTCTTGGGTCTCCCTTCCCTGCTGTGTCCCATGTTCTTGGGCAGCTGCTGCAGTGCCATGGATTTAGGGGGCAGATTGTGTCATGGCTCATGTGCTGTTTGGGGAGTGAACACTGTTGACTTCAGTCACCTTTTGCTGTTCCTTCCCTGTTCCACTGGTGAATGTTGGTTCCTCAGCACTGGGAGCACTGGGCTGCAGCACCTCCTGGCACACTCCTGCTCAACAAAGCCATCTCTGCAGCCTGGGCTGTGCTGCTCCTCCTCTTGGGTTTGCCAGGCTCCAGCACTCTGGTGTGAGACCTCCCAGTCTTGTCTCATGTCTTTCCCTTCACCCCCTGAAGCATGTTGGGGTGTCCATGCTGGCTTCTCAGGGTGTCCCCTGGCTCCTGTGTCTGCCTGCACCTCTGCCCTGGGGCTGACCCCCTGTCTGTGCTCTGGGCCTCTGCCTGCCCTTCCTCCCTGGGGACATTGTGTTTGGGAAGTGAAGGGTTGTGTTCACTGTTGTTCCGGAGTGCCATCAAAACTGTCTCCATCCAGTGGGTATTTCAAATGCTTTCTGGAGCTGGAAAAGTGGCAGCAGAGGAGGACTGTCAGAGGTGGGAGGAGATGCTTTCAGGAGAAGTTTGAGGAGGACACTGTGGTACTGGCTGTGACAGGATGGTGCAGGTGCAAGGGGAATGCAAAGCAGGGCTGGAGACACTCTCAGGTGACCAGGAAAGAGCTTTTTGGAGACACAGAGAGAGTGGGCACAGAAGGGGGATATGAGTTTGAACATGGAGAAAAGCTCATGTTGGTGTTGTTCACCCACCTTTTCAGTGAGACTGAACTCCTCATCATAGGTCTCACCATGGTGGCTTTGGCATCCATCGTCTTCTGTGGAAGTCAGCAATGGCGTTTTCCTTTCACATATTGGCAGGGGATTGTGGAGCTTTGTGTGCTGAGGGCACGAGGCAAGAGAACAGTCAGACTCCCCTGGCTTTGCTCTGTGATGTGTCTGAGCTTATGTGACAGACCTGAACCAGTGACCTCGAGGTGAAGTGTTCCAGTTCTACTCCTGGCCCGTTGCTCTCACAGAGTCTCACCAGCTCGGGGTACCACGGGGTGTGGAGCTGAGGGACTCTGGTCAGTCTCCAACAGTTTCCCCAAGAACTCCAGAACTCTTGGAGTGGGAAAAGGGTAATATGAGCACAGCAATTACTGTCTAGGCCAAACTAGAGCTACTAGAACGTTAAGAACGAGTCATAAAATACCCAAATATCAGGATACACCAAAGGTAAGGAAAATTACAGTGTTGATACTGTCCTTGTTCTGTGTGGGTCATCACAAACTAGTCCCAGAGCACCTAATCATGCCCTGTTTCATACCTGGTTCTGTGTGAATGGCCAGCCTTGACAGTCCCTCCATGCCCCTGGCCCTGTGCTGGCTGATGTGTTGGGCCTGGTGCCACCAGCAGCTGCCCACAGGGCGGCCACAGTACCAGTGAAGTGGGTGCTGGGATCTTGCAGATTTTTTCTACAACCTTGAATAATTTTTCTTTCTTGAATAACCACCTGGTTTTTGTCCTCTGCTGCTTTGGACTTCTTGCCAATTTTTTTTCTTGTTTTTTTTAATGGTTTTTCAACATGAGTCACAGCGTCAGGATCACAGTTTCCTCACCTGTGATTCAGATAATGCATCAATTAGTGCAAGATAAAAACATATAAATATATAAATAAATATATCTGTAAAATCACACAAAAAATTGTGAATGGTCTTCTCCATCCTTCATTTAACCAACTTCATGTTTGAACATGTACAGTTTTTTATTTTCAAACATGCATTGTTCTTTCAAGCCCAAATGAGACTTTTCAGTAGATACACTCTGTTTATGTAGTGTGTGTACACATGTAGAGTATCTCTATATACACATGGGGTATAGCTATATATATAAAGTATTTTTTATGTAGGGTTAATATTCTCTAAGCCAGCACTAGGTTGTTAGCTTGATGAGAAGAGCTCCTGGGGCTGCTGTCCACAATTAGCATTACCAGAGCAATTTGTTTGTTCCCTGGGTTATGTGCCAGCCATGGTGGAAGCTGTGGAAGGAGCATTTTAGGCTTCTGTGCTTAGAAATTTCAAACACAATGTTCCTTGGTTGAATTGCAAGCCAGCCTCCAGGCCCCATCCAGTGTGGCTAAGGAGTGTGTGGGGATTTGTTTTGAAATGAAAGCCTGGCCCTGGTGTTTTGCTGTAGTTTGCAATGAAATCTCAACTCTTTAATTTCTTTGTGACATTTTATCTGCAAATGTTGGTGCTTATGCCAGGACTGAGGGTTTTATAGTCCAATTAAACAGCTTTGGGTGTTTTCAGTTCCATATCTTGTTGGAGAGCACAGTCCAGTTCTCTGGTTGAGCTTCCCTGGGGAGTCTCCTGCTCCATGTGGGTCTGGGGTCCCTGGCACGTGTTCCCATCACAGGGCTGAGGGTACAATAATGGCACCCAAGTGATGAAGTCTCTGCCACTCTTCCTCTTTCAGAGAATTCGGTCGACAGTGGATGAGAAGGAGCAGAAGCAACTTCTGATGGACCTCGATGTTGTGATGCGGAGCAGCGACTGCCCCTACATTGTTCAGTTCTATGGCGCGCTCTTCAGAGAGGTGGGCACCCCAAACCTGGTGCACTTGCAGCACAGTTTGGGGTTTACCTAGTTTATTTTTGTCCTTTGCAGTTTCCAACTTGTGCTGAGGAGAAGGTTGATTTATGTTAGGTTTTGTGTTAGACCCACATGTCTGGGTGCTGCAGAGCACACACATGCTGTTCCCATGGGATGTTATGTCTCTCCATTCCTGCTTTTCTTCTCTCCTGTTGGGTGCCAGGTCCGTGGCTCTCCCATGCAGTGTGGGATGCTGGGTTGGACTCTGGGGCTGCACCCAGCCATGGTTTGTGTTGGAGGACACCATGGGGAGGGCCTGTACCCCTGCAAGAAGGTGGTTGCTGTGGTGGTACTCACAGCCCCTGTTCCCTGGTGGATGTTTGTACTTGTCCGGGCTGTATCAGAGACTCCCAGTGGACACCCAGCTGCCTTGGAGTCATTTGTACCTCCACAAAACAAGGGTAGATGTGCTGGGTCAGCCCAAACCCCTGGCTGGGTGTCCTGTCTCAGGCAGTGGCCCACGGGATTTGCTTGCAGGAGCTTGGGTGATACGTACTCAACTCAGCCTCCAGTCATGTTTATCTAATCCATGTGTTCCCTCTGTGTTCTTGGTGACCCTTACTGGATTTCTTTGCCATGGAAGTGTTCGGGTTCCCCTTGAATACCTGTGCATGTTACATCCATGGTTGTCCCTGAGAGGCACTGCCCTTGTTCATCCACCACTTGTTTGAATGTCCATCACCTCTATTAGAAGTGTAGATTTGTTTAGGTTGTAAAAAACCTCTCAGGTCACTGAGTCCAACCATAGACCTGACACTGCCAGGTCCTCAATCACGTCTCCTAGTGTTCCGTCTACATGTCTTGTAAATGCCTCCAGGGATGGTGACCCTTTCCAATGCTTGATGATTCTTTTGGTGAAGAAATTATCCCTGATACCCAACCTGGACATTCCCTGGCACAACTTGAGGTCATTTCCTCTTCACTTGTTCCCTGGCAGCAGAGCCCAACCCACCCCTGGCTCCCCCCTCCTGTCAGGGTATTGGAGAGAGGCCCCCCTGAGCCTCCCTGTGCTCCAGACCCTTCCCCAGCTCTGTTCCCTTCTCCAGACACGCTCCAGCCCCTCGATGTCTTTCACAAACAGCAGGTTCAGGTCTAGTGGGACACCCCTGTTGTCTCCCTCACCAGCTGTGTCAGGAACTCTCCTGGACTGTTTCCTCTCTCTTGGGTTGTATTTCCAGAGTCTCCTGGTAAGTTGAAGTCCCCCAGTGAGAACAAGGGCCAGTGATTGCAAGACTTCTCCCAGCTGCCCTGACCCAGCTCCAGCCCATTCCCTGCCTCCTGTCCCTGCTCCCCCCAGAGCAGACATCAGGGCCTGCCCCTCCTCTGCCCCTCCCCAGGAAGGGGTCACTGCAATGAGGTCTCCCCTCAGGCTCCTCTGCTCCACCTCAACACACCAAGTGCCCTCAGCTGCTCCTCACACCTTCCCCTCCAGGCCCTTCTCCACCTTCATTCCCTCCTTTGGACACTCTCCAACGGCTCCAGATCTTTCCCAGATTGTGGTGCTCAAAGTGCCCCAATATTGGAGGTGAAGCTGCCCCAGGTCAGAGCAGAGCGGGACAATCCCCTCCCTGGCCCAGTGATGCTGTTCCTGATGCCCCAACACACGGTTGTCCCTCCTGGCTGCCAGGGCACTGCTGACTCGTGCCCAACTTTCCAGGATTGGGAAAATAGTTGTGAATAGAAGTTCCTGTGGCAGCTTCTGTGAACACCAGAATTTTGATTTGGAAAGGCATAGAATACAGAATTCTCTCCCTATTGTAAAGTTGTGTTTTGTCGTGTTATTTCACAGTTTGTGATGGGGTTCAGGTTCTGTGCTGAGGGACAGGCAGAGCCCAGAGGAGACTTTCACTATCTTGTGTGTCCATAGATGGGTAACAGTGCAAAATCTATGACTTGATTGCTGTGTGCACCCACTGGATGAGACTGACTTGCCTGTTTAATGAAACAGGAACAAAGCTGAGAAAGTAGAAAACTGTGTTTGCTGCAAAGGTAGGAGACAGTGTTTCAGCCTTTGAATGGAGTCAGGAGTTCTGTGCGGGGTGCCCAGGACATGGTTGGCTGGGCTGACAGCACATGGTCCAGTTCATGTCCAGCCCATCATTTATACTGGGGAGTGCCCTGACCCATGGGCAGGGTCTTGCACTGTGAGGTCTGCACTGGCCCCATGAGGTTTTTCCATGCTGAGAGCCCAGACTGTGGCAGTGCACACAGACACAGCTCCATGTCAGAGATGCTCACTGAGGTGTCTCTTGTCCCTGTGTTCCCTCTCAAGGCCGTAGTTGCCAGGTGGGGGAATTAAAAAAGATGATTGCTGGGGTTCTGCAAACATTTCACTTGAGAGTCTCTCCTAGTTGGAAGAGAGGAGCTTTGGGCTGAGCCTGTAGGCCTGAATTAGAAACCTGAGACTTGAGTGTTGCTGTTTCAGAGGGTTTGTAGGTCTGAGGGAAAAAAGCCATCTTTTGTTGCATGTGTGCCAGAAGCTTTACAGTGACTGTGGTTTGAGACAGTACCTGTGAGGCTGGGAGTGTTTGCATGGTTACATGATCTCACCAGTGGCTCTTCAAAGCACCTGCTCCTTTTCTTCTCAAGAGGGGGACGAGCAGAGAAGCCTTGTCTGCCTTGGGATCTCATCAGCGACTCCTACACAGTGTGAGTGTAGCTGAGCCAGGCTTGAACCTACAAGTTCAATACTTGATAAGATTATTCAATGACAAATACATTGCAAGCTGCAAAACATGCCTGGGAAGCCATAAATCAGCCTGTGGGGAGCTTGTGCTGGTGGAAGAGAAGAGCTGGGATGGATGTGGGCACAGCCTTGCTTCAGTGGTTTGATCTCTTGGCTGTTGATGCACAACACCATTTCTACAGAAATCCTTGGCTCTGTCATCAGTGCATCTGTCCCTGTGATCAGTCCCTGCTCCGTAGGAGAAGTGTCTGTGTGCCACGGAAGGATTTCTGGTGTCGGCCCATGTTCAGTTTGGTGTCCACTGGGATCCCCAGGTCCTTTCCTGGCCAGCTGCACCCCAGTGACATCCCTGTGACACCCGCAGAGCTGTCACTTGGAAACTTGGAGCTCTGCACTAGGAAGCTGCAGCATCCCCATTGCCAGTGAAGCAGCTTTTGGGTCTGTCCCAGGCAGGAGTATTTGGAATTAAACACACAGGGTGTTCCTGGACATCTTTTGGAATGCCTTCAAGATGTGCATTAGTGTCTGGTAATTTAATACCCTGTAAGGGCTAAAATACATTCTTTGGAAGAATAGCTCCAACAGGAAGAGAAAATGCTGCTTTTGTCATTTTATCAAGGAAATCACCATGACCTAAAGAGTAAAAATTAGAGACATTTTGCTTGGGATGGTTTTGTCTCACAGTTCACAGTGGGGCAGGACTTGGCCAAGCACATCAGCACTTGGTATTTGGTCAGGAAGCGGGGAGGGTGCCCAATGCCCAGCCACCCCTGCCACTCTTCCTTTTTCTTCCCAGTAAAATTCATCAGTTTGCAACAGCTCAGGCTTTCTGGGAGAGTGAACCTGTAGAGTTTTGAATCTTGCCACCAGCTGCTAATGGGAAAGGTCTGTTACCTTTTCCACTGGTGTTGCTGACATGAATTCCTGTTGGTCAGGGAGGTTTTTATAGTATCAGATCAGGGTTTCTGTATGGCACATACCTCAGCACACAAGTGAACCAGGTCTTTCCTTTGATGTTTTTGATCGTATACAGGGGGGTTTATACTGAAGAATCCCCACTCAAGAGCAATGTATTGTACTTATTTGAGGTTTCAGTAGCTCACCCATCCCAGCCCCTGGATGCACAGGTACATTTGTTACGGTAATGGCTCTTCTCAGGCTCTCTGCTGCTCCACTTGGTTTGTTTGGCTCTCCAAACACCAGCTGCTGTAACCCGGGCAACTGCAGCCACTTAGTTGGCCAGAACTCCAAGGCTGCAGGTGGTCAGTGATATTCTGGCATTGCAGGACCAGTCCAGGCCCTGCAGTCTCAGTACAATAATCCAGGAATACAGATGGTGCTGTCCCAATGTTTTTATAAAGCTGGTCAATACAGAAGCAGTGTCTAATGATCCCATGGCTGCTCTTACTCCTGAGGCCCTGTGAGGCTCTGCTGGGGTTCCAGTCCCACCGGATGTGCCCATCCCTGGCACTGGCATTGCCTGCTCTGGCCACTCTCCATCACATGCAAGTGCCTCAGCTTCACTTTGCATACAAAATGCTAGTGCTTAAAAGGGACATTGTCTACATCTGTTGCCCAATTTAATTTCTGCAGTTTAAATCTGAGAGGTTCCTCAGCCAAATACACCCATAGCTGATCTTTTGGTCTCCAGCACCTTAGTTCATGTTTTTTCAGGTGTTCTGAAGTGCTGGTCCTGCTCTTTTCCCAACTCTTCTGCTCTTGCCTCTTTCACTGTGATGTCTCTACTTCCATGTCTGGCACAGCACCTCTTGCTTCAGTCCCTTCTGCTTTGTTTTGGGTGAAATGAGTGTTCTCTGAGCTCAGGTTTTCAGCTGCCATTTCCCTGGAGTGGGTGACATCAGCTCCTGCACCTTGTGCTGATGTGAGAGGCCTGGTGCCAAATGAACTCTGTAAAATCAAGCTCCCGAGGCTCTAAAGCCAGTTTTCTTCCCCAGCCCACCCACCAGGGGCTCCGATCCCTCTCCCAGAAGGAGAGGCTGTCCTTTGGAGCCAACATCCCTCCTGTGGCAGGAGGCAGCAGGGAATTTGCTGTCTCTGGAGCAGCAGCACCTGTAACGATCGTGGCCCATGGGACCTTCCTGCAGTTGGCTGTTTGTGAGGCTGAGAAGAGCCTTGTAGGTGTGTGAGCAGCACAGGCCAAGCTGGGAGGCTGCACTGCCTCTGCCCACACCAGCTCCTTGGTCACACCTTTGCTGGGCACTTTGTTCCCCCTGAGCTCAACTTTTGGGCTGGAGGCAAGTTGGATGCAGCTCATTGGTTGTGTCACAGGAGCTCATTCTGACTGGCATAAAAAGTCCTTTTGGCTTTAAAACCTGCAGCTCTACCAGCTCTTGTGCAAGCTGAATTTCCCGGGAGAATTCCTCCTGACTCTCCTGAGACAGACATTGAGAAGATTGTTTCAAACCAAAATACCCTAAGTATGCAGGATGGCGCAGGGGCCTTTGCCACTTCTCAGCATGCCCATACCCTGGAGGGTTTTTTCCCTAATTTTATTTCCATGTATTAACATGGAGTTGGGTTTTTGTTTCCTTTGGTCAGGAAATTCTGCCTTTTATAGGATAACGACTTCAGGAAGTTTCTCCTGGATTTGTTGATTCTTACATCATGGAGGTGTGCAGCTTGTCCTGAGCAGACCATTGTGTGCCCTGAGCTGCCCCTCAGTCCCAGGCAGCTCTTCCTGCACCAGCTGCTGCTCCTCACAGATTTGGTGGATGGGATTCAGCCAGGACGAGACACACAGACTGTTCTGCATGTGCCTTCTGACAGCTGATGCCTTTGGACACTCACTGTGGTTCAGTCTGTAGGAGGTTTTGTGAGGGTGTCATTTCTGATGAGGGCAGCTCTGGTTCTAGTGGTTTAGTACTTCTTCAGTGAAGAGTTGCCCCAAGTGCATGAGAGTCTGCAGAAACAGCTCATGGAAAGCCCTCTGTCCTCCTCAGTGGGGCTGAAATGTTCCAGGAAAATGGAAATAGCCCAGATCAGTGCATGGCTGAGCTCTGTCACCACAGGGCAGAAACATACCCCAGCTAAAGGTCAAGTCACAGAATCACAGGATTAGTTAAGGTCGGAAAAGACCACAGAGATCATCGAGTCCAAACCATCACCTGTTCCCTAACCTGTTGCCATCCTGCTGCCAGCGCCCATCCTACCAATCGCACACTACCCTGATATCCAGGTCATGCTGCTCAGTACATCATCCAACCTTTTCTTAAACACCTTCAGGGACGGTGACTCCACCACCTCCTTGGGCAGCCCATTCCACTGAGAGATCACCCTCTCTGTGAAAAAGTTCCTTCTAATGTCCAGTCTGAATCTCCCCTGACGCAGTTTAAGACTCTGTCCTCTTGTTCTATCACTTGTAGCCAGAGAGAAGAGACCGACCCCCACCTGGCTACAGGTCCCTTTCAGGTAGTTGTAGAGTGATAAGTTCTTCCCTCAGCCTCCTCTTCTCCAGACTGAACAACCCCAGCTCTCTCAAGGGCTTGTGCTCCTTCACCATCCTCGTTGCCCTTCTCTGGACATGCTGTGTCCAGAGTGTTCTCCTGTGCTGTGGGATCCATTTGTCATCCCCAGCAAGTCTGTTGTCAGTGGGTCACTTTACAGATCTCAGGAGGGAGTTTGATGAAAAATGTGTTATTTTTCTGTGACAGTTCAGCTTGGTTTGGTTTCACACATGTTTTGATGTTTTACTATTTTCTGCACTTAATTTGATTAGCTGTAAGGTACAAATCAACAGCATCTCCCTGCTTGGGTTTATTTTCATTTTCTCCTGCTTAGATGGTGTCCCCGAATGTTGTGTGAAATGTCTTCTGTCCTGTGCAGGACAGACAGAAACTGGAGGGATGTTTTTTAGTCTTGCTGTGCCTGCTGGTGTCTCACTGTGCCCACAGCCTCCTGGAGAGACAAACAGTGGGTGAGACCTGGTCCATTCAGGTCGAGGATGGACTGAATACACCTGTAATGCCAGGTGTGAGCAGGGCAGGGAGGTGCCTCTGCTGTGGATGCACTGCTAAAATTAATCAACCTGAGTTCCATCCTTCCTGTCAGGAGCTGTTTGTGGAGTTGGTTGGGTTCAAGGGATCATCTCTGTGTGTTCTCTGGATTTGTATCTCAACAATAATAACACAGATTATTTTCTCTTCCCAGGGTGACTGTTGGATCTGTATGGAGCTCATGTCTACCTCGTTTGATAAGTTTTACAAATATGTATATAGTGTATTAGATGATGTTATTCCAGAAGAAATCCTAGGCAAAATCACTTTAGCTGTGAGTATTTTGTTAAACCTTTTTGTTGAAGTAAATGTGGGAAGTTCAGCTCTGTGATTCCATGTGAACAGCTGGTTGGTGTGTGCAGCAGAACTGCTGCTGTTTGCACCACGCTCTGAATGGTCCTGGAGGGGCTTTTCCACAGCATTTTGCACAGTGGAAAAGCAGGTCCTGGGGTCAGCAATCAGTTCATAAAGAGACCCAAGGACCAGTTTCCTGCTCTGTCTGCTGGAATGTTGGCACGAGCAGCACAGGCACCAGCCCTGCCCGCAGTGGGAGGCATTGCTGGGAGCTGTGGCTGTCTCACCCCAAGGACAGACAGACTGCCTTTCCTTCCCTGGTTTGTAAAGGGAACCAGGAACTGGGCATTCACACCTGGGACAGGTGAACCCAGCCAGGCTCTGGTCTCAGTGAGTTGCCCACCCTCCCTCTTGAGGCTCCTCTGTGAGGGGACTGAGGTCCCACCTCATGGTGCCTGAGGTTATGAAGGGGGAGGAATCCCACCCAGGGTGTCCCAGTGCAGCCCTGCAGCCCCCTGTAACATTGCCCTGGGCTGTGCAGAATGAACCCTTGGTTGGCTGAACACAAGAGCGAGGCCTGGCCTTGCACAACAAACTCGTGGTTTGGGTCTGTGGAGGAGGGGCTTTGAAGGGTGTCCTGAAACCTCCACAGGAACCTGTCAGGTCCCCTGGATTTCTGCAGGGCGTGTCAGGTCCCCTGGTTTTCTGCAGGGAGTGCCAGGCCCCAGTCCAGAGCAGCCTCTGGCAGCCCAAAGGCTCCCAAGAGCACAGGAGTCTTCAGCAGGTGAGAGCCTGGCTTATGTTTCCAAGTCCTGACCCAATAAAAAGTCAAGGAATGGGAACAATTATTACCTACTGAAAAAACAGAGTATAGGGCTTGAAATAAGATATTGTTCAAGATAACTAATACATATCAGAGATTGTTTTGTCTTCACCCCTTGCTGCTCTTTCCCAGAGTTGAATCTTTCCAGGTCACAGGGTTCACTTAAGCACAACCTTTCTCTTACATCACCTTCTGTTTGCAGGAGAGATTCAGAGAAAAATACTTTTGTTATTATACTTTTGTACAGCATTGATACCTCAACATATGAAATGCTGTTTCCCTCATGTTCTTGGTGCTCCAAAAAATCAATAATCCCAAGACCCTTAGGACATCTGCTTATTTTTCATCTATTTTTCTTTCCTAGACTGTGAAAGCACTAAACCACTTAAAAGAAAACTTGAAAATCATTCACAGAGGTGAGTTCATGTCTTTTCTTCTTGTGTATGAAAATAATTGCAAGCGTTGTTAGCGACCCTCTGCAGCTGCTGCTCCTGAAATCGAACCCCCAGCCATGACTTACTGCTTTAAACTTCTTTCCCCCGCAGACATCAAACCTTCCAATATTCTTCTGGACAGAAATGGGAATATTAAACTCTGTGACTTTGGCATTAGTGGACAGCTCGTGGACTCCATTGCCAAGACGCGGGACGCGGGGTGCCGGCCCTACATGGCGGTGAGTGGAGTGAGCTGTGGGGTCTGTGGGATTGCTCCTGAGGCCTGGCTCTGCACGGCCCTGTTTCCCCTGGGATGAGCATGCCTTTCCCAGGTGGATGGAGTTCTGGCAGTGTCAGCAGAGGCCTCTCAGATGTGGCAAAGTGACCACAGTCCTGGTTTTGAGCTGAGTTCCTCTGCTGCTGCCAGGACGGTGGTGCTGGAGCGGAGAGGAGCTCTGTGCCTTCCAGCAGCTTCAAAAAACCAGTGCTCAGGGGGTGTAGTGTTGTTGGAGTGGAGGTTTGTCTTGTTCTGCAAGAAATCCATTTGGTCTGGTAAGATTATGTCACAGGAGTTATTGCAGAGCAGAATTACGGTGATTTTTGTACACCGCTTTAATTCCAAAGTGTGCCAGAACTTAGTTCCAGGGGAATGTGATTCTGGAGAGCAGCAGTAGCAGAGCAGCTGTGTGGAAATCGCTGGGGCTGAGTTGTGGCTCCTGGGAGTCTGTCCTGCTTGTTTGTTGCCCTCCCCCTCCCAGGAAGGAAAGCTGTGGTGGTGAATTTGAAAGCTGCCTGAGGATTTTAAACGCTTCTCCTGTGCCTCAGACTGCTCTGAAAGTGCACCTTTGTCTCACTGAGCCAAGGGTACATTGTGCAGGGAGCTGTGTGACTGCTGCTGTCCATGTGACTTGAATTTCAGTGCCTGTATTTAACTTTTGTTACTTATTTATGGCTCCTTACGCTGAAAAATACTGTTTTCTGAACTCATCTTTTTCTGCCATCCGGGCAGATAAGATCTCTCTGTTAAGGTATTGTGCCCAGGCCACAGCTCTCAGATGGTTATTCTCTGACTGGTGCCCAAGGCAAAACCTGTCTGCCCCAGCTCTGCTCTGTGCAAGCAGAGTCTGGATTCCAGAGCGTTTGACCTTTTCCTCTCACTGCTCTCACAGCAGAGATGACCTGGGTACAGATCAGACCAGTGCTGCAGTGCAGCAAAGCCTCTGCAAGCTGCAGACACGCAGAACGGGGTGAAACAGGGCAGTTTGTGAGGCTGGAGAGGGGCTCTGCTCTCCACATTCTTGGCCGTGTCTCTGCTCTCCACACTCTTGGCAAGTGAGTGGAGCTGTCTGCAGGGAAGAGGCTGGGTCAGAGCTGTCCTGTGTGGGGTGTTGGTGGGGTGCAGGATGCCGAGGGCACCAGCAGAGAGGGGTGCCCAGGATGGGTAGGAGCCGGTCTGACCTGAGGCTGCGTTTGCATCCCCGAGCTCAGGCACATTGAAAGCAGTGCCCTGGGCAGGTTGGGCTGGTTCTGCCTTTCCCTGCACTCTGAAGTGTGTGGTGTCTGTAAATAGAGCTCTTGAAACATTGCTGTCACCTTTTCCCTTCCCAGGTTCAGTGGGTGATAATTACAGGAATTCATGTTCCCCTCTTTTCTTAGAGTGCTGGGTGGTGGTTGGCTCTGCTCAGTGATGTAGTTACACCGTGACAGTTTGACAGTTCCTGGTGTGTCTGTAAATAGCTGCACCACTTCCTTTCCCCCGGGGTGTGGATGGATGAGTGCTTCCATAGTCCCTTGGCTTTCCTTTTTCCTGTTTGTCTGTCCTTGTGCACTCTGCTCGTTGTGCAGCTCCACACCTGGGTGGACTTTAAGTGAGCAGAAGTGTTCCAATGCAGTTTGTGTTTCTGAGAGCCTTGGCACAGCACAGGGTTTGTGGGACAGCCAGCAGCTGGCAAGTGGTGTGGGAGACAACTGGCCTCTTCCCTCTCCAGCCTCAGTGACTCCTTTCTAAGTACATGAGCATTTCCACATCCTGGGAAGCCTGGGAAATGGGGAGATGTCCCCAGTGTGCAGGCACATCTGCCAGCAGAGGCTGTAGGGATGCTGTGGTCAAAGCTGGATATACCTGGGGAGGAGTTAGGCCATCACACTTCTTTCAAAAGGAAAATAGTACTTTTTTTAATGTAAAACAGGCCAAGAGCAGCTGCTGTGTTCAGCCAGGGAGGCTCTGCTAAGGGCTGCTGGATGCTTCACTCTGATGAAAGGTCTTGTTTTGCAAAGCCCACCAACCCCATGGCACCTGCAGTAATTCCTGCAACACGAGCACTTGCCCACTGAAGGAACCTGTAACGCCCTGTTCACTGGGGCTGCTGTAACAACAACTGGATGTTGGCCAGTCTGGCCGTGAGCAGCCTCAGGAGGCAGCAGGAGCCACGGCCCACTGCCAAACGAGTGCTGTGGGCTTGAACCAAAATCCTTGGAGCTGTCACAGTGAGCAGCCTCTGAGCCCCAGGGCTGCAGTGCTGGGGAGGTTGTTTTGCTTTTGTCTCTCAGTTCCCCTGTGATTGTTACAGTGAGCAAAGGCCTGTTGGGACCTCCTGTTCTGCCCAGGGAAGAAAGGCAGGACTGAGTGCCCAGGCAGGACTGAGTGCCCAGGCAGCTGATGGCCCCCAGAGCAGCCCCTAGGCCATCCTGAGCCCTGTGCCGGGGATTTGCTCCAGGGGTGAGGTTGCTCCTGGCCAGCCCTGTGTCCTCCCTGTGTGCTGCTCCCTGTGATCCCTGCCTTCCCTCGGGCTGTGTGGGTGCTGCTGCTGAGATGGGGCTCCCTGTGCCATGCTGAAGCTGGTGGCCTTTGTGACATTACTGCTTTTTGTCTGGTGAATGCCATAGTGAACCCAGTGTCTGTGAGAGAGGAGGGGTGAGGCTGGAAGGGCTTGGTTTGGGCAGGGCAGAACTCAGCCAGTGTGAGGTTGGATGTCCTGCCCTGCCCTGCTCCTTTAGGACTGCCAGAGGCAGAGTTTCCTGGTGTCCTCAGTCACTGAGGTCCTTTTGCGGGTCTCCTGGGAGCTGATGGCTGCAAACTGTGGCTGTGCCAGTGCCACTGCCTTGTGCTGTTCCCCCCTTCCCGGGGTTGCCCCCTGGGCTCTCCCTGAGGGGCTGTTGAGATGACGGAGTGGCTAGGGGGATGTGCAGTGCTGGGAGTACAGAGCGGCCTGTGGTGCCAGTGCATTACTGTGTCCCAGGGAACACTGTCTGCGTGTCCCTGCTGTGCACAGCCCTGTCAGCGCTGGGGTGATTTCCTGCTCTCACTCCTCCCTGGGGAGGGTGGGCAGTGGCTGCTGCCATTGGTGTCAGGGCCAGATGGAGACTGTGCTGTGTTGGGGTGGTTTGGACAGAGATCAGGCCCTGTGCTCACGGAGGGGGAGGCTGTAGGGATGCAGAAGTTCTCTGGATCCTCGTTTTAAGCAGAGCCTCTTTCAGCCTCACATTCCTAATCCAGTGCCCAGGTTTTCCCTGAGCTCAGTCAGTCATTTGTGTGCACGGCAGGCTCTGGGTTTGAATACATGGAACTGAAATCCTCTTGGTTATTCTAGATATTACTGTGTGTTGGATTTTTTTTTCCCTCTTTCCTCCGAAACTTGGCACCTAGCTGTAATTTATTATGACTGAGCAAACAGATTTGGGAGGAGGCTGGGAGACGTGTGGCCCCATCCCTCTGTGAGCAGGGTGGCCAGTGGATGGTGAGTGCAGGGAGATGCCTGAGCTGTGAGCACAGCTGTGCCTGCTCTGTGCCTCCACTGTCACCAACTGCTGCTTACTCATCCTCTGGGGAAAATCATCCCTCAGGACTTACCCTGTCCAAAACCAGCCCCTGAACCCAGGCAGTGCAGAGCCCTTGCTGAGCAGCCCTGCTGCAGGGCTCAGCTTGGTCTGTGCCTTGGCATTGCCACCCTCGGGATGGGATTTTCCTCCTTGCCCCTTCAGGTGAGCACAGAGCATTTGTACCAACATGGGGAATTGTGGCCCAAAAGTAGAGAGTGATCCCTCAGTGGAATGGTCTGCCCAGGGAGGTGGTGGAATCACCATCCCTGGAGGTGTTTAAGGTCAGACTGGATGAGGAGCTCAGTGCCATGGGCTGGATGGTGGGAGGTTTGGATGGATGGAGCGTGGTGCCCGTGGTTCCAGGGTTGTGGGCCTGATCCCTGGGGGGGCATTCACTTGGGAGTTGGACTTGATGATCCTGTGGGTGCCTTCCAACCTGTGAACCTGTATTGCATGGACATGAGTTTTGTGGAGAAAAGTATTAAAAGGAGGGAAAAATTCATTTGGCCACTAGGATTTAAGTGGGAAGTGCCAAAGTTAGGTCTAGGAGATAATTGCCTTCGGGAGGCATTGGTTGTTCAGCTGGGAACAGCTTCTGGTTGGCTCAGGTTTGCTCTGCCCAGCTGGTTGCGCTGGGGTGGCCCAGGCTGGCCCTTGCTGCCCTGGGTAGCTCCCATGGGGATGACTGGAAACCACAGGTGGCAGAACTTGACCATGAGGGCAGTGAAGATGGTCAAGGCATCTCAGGGCAGGGTCAGGTGTGGGAAGAGGGGGTGAGGGGTTGCGCAGGTCCTTGGGTGTGCAAGTGTGTCTGTGAGTGCTCTCGTCCTCCTGGGGCCTGTTTGGCTCTTGCCACTCGTGCAGGTGAGCTGGAGGTGATCCTGAGCCCAGACCAACAGCTTCTGGTTGAACAGAAGAGATGTTTAAGAAAAGGAACCAGATTTTAAGGCTCGCACTGGTGGTGACAGCAGCCTGACCTTGCCTGAGCTGCCACATGAAGACTCACCTTTGGCCGATGACCATCTGGGTGTTGCATTTTGCTTTCTGGTTAGAATGTGTGTTACTTCATCTGTAGACACCTTGGTTCTCTTTCTCTGCTGCATCACAGAGTTCTCCAGGATCAGAAGTGGTTGTCTTGCTCTGCTTCCTTCTGGACTCCTTTCAGTGTGTGTTTGGAAGCTGGGCTGTTGTTGGGATTTATGCCTGTGGAAAAAGAACTGTGAAATTCGGTGTTTTGTAACTAATGACTTCAGGGACTTGCAGAGCATCCCCACCCTCAGTGGGGTTGTGTGAGAAGGTTCTGTAGCAGGGCTGAGATCCCTGCCAGCCCACCAGGGCTGCTGCCCCACCAGAGCTTGGCCTCTTCATCTGACACTGCTCTTGGAAGCAGAGGTGGGGATGGTGTTGGTGTGTCAAGCTCTGAGGTGCTGGAGGCTGGCGTTCCAAAATAACTCCAGATTAGGGAAGATCTCCAAAGTCCTGATTCAAAGATGCCTCTTAAAGGCTGAGGAATGTGCCACAGTGTCCATGAAGTTGTCCTGCCAATACTCTTTAGTACAGGTCAGCCCTGTGTCAGTGGGTGGCTGTGGGCTCTGGTTTCTCCTCCCTTTGCAGAGTTGAGGAGCCCTTGCCCCAGCAGGTACTTCTGACTGATTTAGTCACCTCTTGAGCTTTTCTTTGAGGAGGTTAGGGACTGAGCAGCTTGTTCCCT
This sequence comes from Pitta sordida, assembly GCA_013390025.1. NCBI lineage: Eukaryota > Metazoa > Chordata > Aves > Passeriformes > Pittidae > Pitta > Pitta sordida. Next base: position 84,217 of record WEKX01002344.1, read on the forward strand.
TAAGGCAGACTGGCTTGTGTTTTATGGCTGGACAATACCCTCCCCCCCCC